>RYFJ01001639.1:0-510280 GCA_003991445.1 Oryza meyeriana var. granulata
CACGTGGTCCCGCGTGCAGTGTTTGGCCGCCTCAGCTGTTGGATCATTCTGGGCCGAATTTAGACCGTCTAATCAATTGAACCAATCTTCACAATCGGATCTCCATAAACCCTAGGGTGAAGTCAGCTGTCCAATCTCTATCAAGTTTCCGGAATCAATCTTGGCCTTAAATCCATCAGGCGAATCCTAGTCGTCGATCCTTGAGACCAATTTGCCGACCATCTACACAAAATACCCAAGCCGACGATCATAACAACGGATTGTCCAGGTTGAGTCTCCACCGTTGGATCCACACGTCTAATCCGATGCACGTCAATCTGCTACCGTCCATCTCGACTGTCACCTCAGCACTGATTTCTCGTCATCGATTTCTACCTCATCGCCAATCTCACTTCGTGCCACACGTTCGGCATCTATCTTAGCAGCGACGTCGTTTCTCTATCCACGAGGCAGACACATCACTCCAATCCACCACCTCACCTTTTCCCTTGGTTCATGGACCTAGTTCACTGGATCTGTGTCCATGACAATCGGTCCCACTCATTTATCCATTCAAAAATAATTCTTTTAATTTGATTCCGAGAGAATATTTCAGAAAATATTCTTTTCCAATTCTTTCTGGAATTCTTTTTAAATTCGATATTCCGGAAGCCATATCTTTTCCATCCGAACTCCGATTCGACCCGTTCTTCTTCCTAAATTCATTTAAAATTATAATCTACTTGTGTCGGAGGATGAAACCTCAACGGCGGGAAGTCGGGAGACCCCCTTTAGTTCGGCCAGGAGTGGTACTCAGGCGGAATCGGCGTCAGTGTGCAGGGAAGACCAATGGTCGGGCGAATCGGCGCACAAGGAAGACACAAGGAAGTATACAGGTTCGGGCCGCCGGAGCGTAATACCCTACTCCTGTGTGTGTTTTGCTATGAGGTGGATGAATGTGGTATTGTGGTTACAAGGTGTATCTAGCTCACGGCCGGAGCCGGAGAAGAAGAACAGTAGCTGTAGGGTGAGCTCGGGGGTGCAGAGCAGAGAGTTAGAAGACCGGGAAGCTCCTGTCTAGTTCGGCCTCCCTTTCTCGGTGGCTTGGATCCTCCTTTTATAACCAAGGGGAGTCCACAGCGCCAAATGCTCATGAGAGAGATTTGTCTTGTCGCATGTCTCCACCTGCTGCCGCCTGCTACGCCCATGCCGGGGTAGGTTGACTGCGGGTGGCTGTGTAGAGCATGTCTGGTCATCTCGCCGCCTGGCTGCTGCAGGCGGCTGCGGTCGGCTGGTGCAGAGAGATGTGATGGAGGTTGTCTCAGATGCTATCATAGGGCAGAGAACCGGAGTCCTCTCGGTCAAAAGCCTCTGACGGTATTGTCGGGAGACAGGCGGGAGGCGCCTTGTCACCTCACCATCAATGCGGATATTTGGAGAGCTGGTCCATCGATCCTGCCGGAGACCGACACGTGGGCCCCGGGCAGGGAGTGAGACGATGGCGCCCGGAGGCAAGGCACGGGCCCGAGGCCAACGACGCCTCGGGGCCGAAACCGGTGGGGACGGCGCCCCGGGGACGTGCCCGGGGCCGAAGGCGAGGGCGCCCCCCCCCTTTTTTTCATGGGGACGTGCCTGGGGCCGATAGGGGTCAGCGCCCGGGGCCGAAGGCGAGATGGCCCCTCGGGGAACTGACTTGGCTAATGACCCACGCGTCCCCAAGGTATGTGGGACCCCCTATCCCATTTCGCCGACAACTTGTTTATGTAATTTTTATGTACTGTTTATTTGGAGTTTCTTAGGGTTTTTATCGTTTTGCGTGTAGTTGCGTATAATCGCCGTATCGGAGGATCGCGGAGTCTACGGAAGAGTTCGGAAGAGCAATCAAAGACGTTTTATCGCAAGGCAAGTCACACATTCATCCTTGAGCATGTTGAGCTTACTATGTGAAACATTTTACGATTTATAAATAAATTGCATGTTTTGCCAATTACATGAAATATGTGACAACCTATCCACTTACTTGAGACCCTGTTTATTTGTTATCCATTCCTTGATAACCTTGGGTCATAATCTGACTAGCTTATGTCTCATTGAATGACTTAGCTAGAGATAGGACCTGCTTAGCCATGCTTAGTACCACTAGATCATCGAAGGGATAATCACATTATTTCTACTTTTGGTAACCTGATGAGCCGCGTGCTTGAGATGTTTGACTATGGTGGTTGGTCGTAACTAATTAACTAAAATGTGATCTAATGGTGGGCTGTGGGTGCATGATTTTGCTGGTCGCACCTATGGCAATTAAGGACCGGTTCGCGTGAACCACTTGGGCAATTACTCATACTTTCCACAAGCCAGCGTGGGCAACGACTAGGCTTGTAGCGTTTCTTCTCCCTTTCCTAGGCACCGGAGATGAGGGTGGGCGTGATGGAGTTGGGTCGGCCTAGGGTAGGGTTGATCGGCTTCCGGATTCACTGTGGCGCAAGGGGGTAGCCTGGCCAATATGGTGTGCCCTATCGACAGGTGCAACCTCAGCGTAGTGTGGATGGTTAGGGAGAGGTTGCGTGAATGGTCCTGTCATAGCCTCTTGCGGGGTGTCGTGGTGACACGTTGACGCACGGGAACGTGTGTGAGGCTGTATCTTTTGGGTAAAGTTGTACACCTCTGATCAGAGTAAATCTATTCGAATAGCCGCGCCGGTGGACATGGGTGGTTGGCCAAGACTCACCGTGATTAGTCTCACCCTTAGTCAATCATTTTGGATTAATGAAACTGGTATGGTCCGTGTGGAAGGTGTGGAGTCCGGTCAACGTGGTGGAGTTGATCGGGGGTGGCCGGTTAGCGTGGTGTAACGCTAATCGGTAGAGACTGGCGAGCGTGATGTAACGTTCATCAGTGGCGCCTGGTGAACGTGGTGTAGCGTTCATCAGAGTGGCCTGGTCAACGTTGTGTAACGTTAATCAGGAGAGACTGGTCAATGTGGTGTAACGCTGATAAGTAGAGTTTGCTTAACGTGGTGTAACGTTAATCAGTGGAGTTCGGTTAACGTGGTGTAACGGTAATCGGAGGAGTCTGGTGAAGTGGTGTAGCGTTCATCAGTGGAGATTGGTCAACGTGGTGTAGCGTTGATCAGTTTAAGGGATGGTTGGGCCTGGTTCACGTGGGTGATGTGAATCAGTGGAGAATAAATATTGTTAAATTAATCAACCTTTTTACTGTTTATGAACAAATATTGTTTACAACTGCTTTTACACAAATGAGCCACCAGCCTCTCTTTTAAATCCCGTGCACAAATGTATCATTGGTATGGCTTGCTAAGTACGGTGGGTGATACTCAGTCTTACTTTATTCCCTTTTTCAGAAGTAACGACCTTGGCTTATACCCCAGTTGAGCTTGCCTGTGGAGTGGAACTGAAGTCACGCTAGTTTCGCCTTCCCACTGCTGTTTTCTTCTGTGTGAGGACTAAGTGCCTCTTCTGTAAGTATTTACGTTTTATTTACGTTTGGATCTGTTTATTGATTTGTCATTTTATGTACCCTGGCTTGATTCTTGGATAGGGATTTTAATACGCAAAATAGTCTAGAAATTGGCTAAATTTCTAGGCGTGACACGCCGCCGCCGCCTCCCTCCCCCACCGCCGCCTGCCCGTGCTGTCTGCGCTGCCATGGCCTGCCTCCCTGGTAGAGGAAGAGAAGGAAAAGGGAGAATGACACGTGGGGTTCTAAAAATTTGGAGAGTGGAAGATGGAGAAACTGTTGGAGCATAAAGAAAATATAGAGAGGAATCTTTCTTTTTGGCTGGCCAAATAGTTAAATGAAGAGTGAGATTTGACTAATCTATTGGAGTTGCTCTTACTATACCTTCAGCGAGAAGTACCATATCAACACATCTATATACCTTGAGCGAGTATTCTTTTAGAAATGGAGCAAGAGCATGGCAGTACGGCCTTGGGCATGGATTTCACACTGTATTGGTTTCCTGATAGAAATCAGCATGTTGATAGCAAAGTACTATATGCAAGAAGTGGTAGATTTTACTTTTGGATTACCTGAGGTATTACCGTATAAGATGAGTAGTAGTAATTAGCAGGAACAGTGGTGGTAGTAGTAATTGGCAAGAATAGTGGCGGTACTCTATTAAACAGTAGTAGTAATTAGCATGATCAACAATAGTACTCTCTATTAAATAGTTTTTTGGCCCTAGCCTATTTGGTTATTTGAGTTCGTTCTGATTGTTTGCTGCTGTAACTAAATGCTTAAATGTTGTTCCAAGTTGTTGAGCCTGCTAAACTTCATGTAATGTTCTATTTATGCTCGTTTATTATAGCTGCAATATATTGAACTACAAATGACCATGTTGTTGAGGTGATTGTTATGTCATACATGCACGTACCGCTAGGTGATATATCGAGTTTAGTACCACGGGCAACCAACAGAATACAGTGGCACGTTCTTCGCCGCGTCGCAACCTTCGCCAGCGGTCCCCTTCACGGTTGGGCATGCCACTAACGGCACGTCCCTCACCACGCCACACTTCACGGTGTGCTCGAAGCCCCCACCATCGACGCCACCATCGCCTAGCGTGCCACCACGTCCCGCCGCAATGATACAAGGACAATCGACGACCGGGCCAGTGAAACGCTGGCAGCCAAGGGAACATGACACGTTCGTCGCCGAGACGCAACCTTCACTGGCGGCAGTTGACTGGAGGTGCAAGTTGCTCCCAAGCCGATTCAACACCAGCGGTCGACGGTGGCAATCGAAGGAGCTAGATGGTTCATTGAGACGATGAACATGCAAGGTGATGAAAATAGGAATGGCTCCGCCGGTGGTGGAAATGGTTCGGCCGACTGTGGTGGAAATGGCCAAGAGGATGGCGCTATTGGCTCCAGTGGTGCTACAAATAATAGGCAACGAGATGGCCCTCCTCATTCCTCAAGATGAAGTTCAAGGTGCTGATGGTTTAGAGATTGTCGAGCAGCCTAGGCGAGATGGTCCTCAAGATGAAATTCAAAGGGCTCATGATTTAGAGATGGCCGAGTAGGCTAGGCATGTTGTTAGCATCAATGGTAATGGTGATCGTCAAGATGATGTGCCCAGGGTCAAAAGACCAATATCTTTGTTGTGGATTTTTCCTATGCTTGCCCTCTATGCCTTCTATCATGCCATTCTAATTAGATCTACATATGGAATCTATAACAATGTGACCAAGAATAGGATCAAAGTTAGAGGGATACTATCTAGAATTTGGATCATTCTTCTTGGCTTCATCATTTGGGCACATGTTTGTCTCTCACAGAAGATCCGATCTTCGGTACCAGAAAACATTGCACATCAAGGGCAAGCTCAACCTCTAGGCCAACAAGAACCAGAACCTCACGCCCAGCCAGCTGCACTACAAGTCCAAGAATATCGCAGAATAAGAGCTTCGGCTCTTCTTATGCTCTTTTCTTGGAACCAGCCTGTTCGTTTTCACTGCTACCGCTGGCTTTTTTTTTTTCACACGCACGCTTCCTAAAACGATAAACGGTACGTTTTTTTTAAAAAAATTTATATGAAAGTAGCTCTAAAAAAGCAAATAGATCTATTTTTTAACTTTTTAATAGTAAATACTTAATTAATCACGTGCTAATGATATTTCTCGTTTTACGTGCGGCTTATTTAAGCCACAACTTAAGCACTTAAGACACAACTTAAGCACTTAAAGACATGGATTTCACACTGTGTTGGTTTCCTGATAGAAATCGGCATGTTGATAACAAAGTATTGTATGCAAGATGTGGTAGATTTTACTTTTTGACTACCTGAGGTGTAACCATGTAAGATGAGTAGTAGTAATTGGTAGGAACAGTGGTGGTAGTAGTAATTGGCAAGAATAGTGGCGGTACTGTATTAAACAGTAGTAGTAATTGGCATGATTAGCAGTAAACGGTTTTTTGGCCCTAGCCTATCTGGTTGTTTGAGTTCGTTTCTGAAGATTGTTTGCTGCTGTAACTGAATGCTTAAATCTTGTTTCAAGTTGCTGAGCCCGCTAAACTTTATGTAATGTCTTATGTTTGCTCGTTTATTATAGTTGCAATATATTGAACTACAAATGACCATGTTTTTGAGGTGATTGTTATGTCATGCATGCATATATTGAACTACAAATGACCATGTTGTTGAGGTGATTGTTATGTCATGCATGCATGTATCGCTAGGTGATACATCGAGTTTAATACCACGCCCTCTGTAGCGGCCTTGTGATATCACCAAACTCTCCCTTCCGCTACTCTTTGTGAAGAGACCAAACGAGCTCGCCTCCCACTATTCTCCTGCCTTCATTATTTCGGGCAAGTAACCGTGCTAAAAGTATCGTCACACCCCCTATCTAAACCATCAATCAATCCCCTTCATTCTCCTCCTCCGGCTAGAACTCTGTTGTCTTCCTCGGCTCCGGTAGGTGTTCGATAACGACTACAACCACGTACAAGACACAAAGCTCACCACGACGATGAGAACACGCGTTTGACACACCATGTATTCCATTTATACAGTAAATTCTTGCAATAGAGCTGACGCCTCGAGCGGCTAAGCGACGCCGACGCCGACGCCATTACTAGCAACTGGTGTCTAGTGAGGTTCCATGACCAAGAACGTCGCCGCCGCGTGTCGCCAAGCCGCTCTAGAGCTTCCCCAGCTAGCTGGAGAAGATCAAATCATCACTAGGTTGTGGTGAAGCTCGCTCTGCCCGGTTTCAACTACCGCGACGCCCCAGTGAAGGCCGCCACCATCGTCATGCTGTTGCCGCCGCCCAAGATGTCAGCCGAGGTATTTAGCCACTAAATTGCCGTCAATAGGAAGATAAGCATTGGTCCCAAGCACAAGCACGTAGGCCAAGTTCTTTAAAAAGTTTATAGCAATTCAAATATTCAAGGAACACACTTTCATTAATATAATGTCTGCCCTTTCGTTACAGGCACACATTCCACATAATAAGGCATTATCTCTACAATTGATATTGATTCCATTCGTCACCCAAAATTTTTGTCCGTTGCTGATATCATCCTCGCATCATGATGATGTCATCCACATGGAAGTCGCATCATGACCACCGCCCTCCGCCCTCTCGATGCTTCTGCACTCAACTAGTTTTCGTCCGCCGTCTCGGAAGAAATGGCGGCGGCGGTACTCCGTACGCCGTAGTCGCAAAGAGCAGCGGCAGCAAGGGAAGGGGGAGGAATGAAAAGAGCTGACTGAGACATCACCGTCGTCGTCGTTCCTGACCATTGGTGTCGCCAGATCGACCGCGCCCGACGGCCAGCGCGGCTCGAGGATCCTCCCATGGTGGCCACGCTTCTCCGCCGCGCGCTCCACCTCTGCCGCGTGCTCCCCTCCCTTTCCCGCGCCCTCCTCCCCGCTGCTTCCTCCCCCTCCCACTGCATCCTCTCTAGCTTCACCACCACCACCACCACCACCTAGCAGAACAGCTCCTCCACCAGCACCATCGACCTCTTCTCCGACAGGAGTGGCGGTGGCAGGGGAAGAGGGAGGAGCAGAGGGGATGGAGGCGACGACCAGGGGTAGGGGCCTCGCCGTTGACGGCGAAGGAACGAGCAGGCGACGGAGAACCGGGCGACGACGCTGATGGGATTGGGGATGTGGATGGATTGAGAAATTATCTGCCGTCATCTTCTATTTTAGTCCCTGGACTCTATAAATACTACGAAAAGTCCTTCATTTAATTGATTTCTTTCATATTAGCACTAAAGTTTATATTTATTTGTAGTCTAGCCCTTGGTGATCCTCATCCTGTCCTGGCTCATTGTCCCGAAAGTTTATAGTTCCCGACCCATGTCCCTAACCAATGTTTTTAAAAAATATACTCTTATCGTACCATGTTTTTAAGATGGTGTTTGACGTTCCTTATTTCCGTTCCTCAATTCATCCTCATTTCCGTTCCTCAATTCATCGATCCGATAAGTTTTGTGACTTGCCTTCTAGCCCCTGACAGGACCAACAACCTTGCTGGTCGTGCTCCATGACCACAAGATCGCCGGGAGGTGCAGGAAACTAAGCTCACAGGGTTGGTGACCTAATCCACGTTTGGTTTAATCCCGTAATTTTGGCTCATTAAATGCTTTGACTCGGTTATTTTTTGAATCCAGTATATCTTGAATTCTCGTCAGGAAAGCATCATTGTACGAGACATAGCACGTGTGTGCACCGAGCTTGTATTTTTTTTGGCTGGGGATAGAAAATTAAGGAGATTTGGCCACTTAATTTATCCTCATAACAAACTGAACTGAGAGCGATCGCTTACATGCTATGGCATTCTTACATAATGGCAGGTTGGATTTCCAATCAAACATGCAAAATTGATCCATACTGTACCAATGGCTCTTGAGAATCAAGAGTGCCGAACTAGAGCCAAAACAAACCAAAGGGACTATTCTCTGCGTATACTACGTGTGCAAGATAATGAGGATGCACGGTAGGTTTATATCATACGTGAATAGTGTACGTAAATACTTTATTAAATATATTAGTACGTACGCACGTATTACTGATTGTAACATATCGCTTATCTTATTCCTCTTACAGTTGTGTCAAGTAACTAGACTAGCTCATACGATGAACAAGACAATACTTCTAAATCTCTGTGCCGACTTATACCACTTCATCCACCGCAACATATGTAACACACTTGGTCTGTTTTTCGAACCTGAGAGTGCATATGCGAGGGATGACAAGTAAAAAAACTTCGAGAGTGAGAAAAGAACATATGCTTCTTACAAATGTATGAAACAAATATTCGTTCACTGTTAGACATATTTGTTGTGAATAATTATATTAGGTAGTACGTTGTGTAATAATTATTAATTAGTGAATGATAATTAATTATCCATGTCAATTATTGTCTAACATATGGTGATGTCAATTAATAGAAAATGCATAATATTTGATTTGGAGAAAAATTTAAATAATAAATAAATTAATTTATAAAAAAGATTAATTAATTAATTTTAATTATTTTTTAATTAAAACCACAGCGGACGTCCTAACTAGACCGCCTATGAAGATCGATTATCGCAGGCGGGTGGCTTAACTGGGCCGGCTATGATAATAGATTTTCGGGTCCTTTAAGCCGCCTGCTTGCGATAATAGATCTTTGTAGGCGGTGGCAGGCCCGCCTAAGAAAAGGGGTATTTTCATATACCCCTTCTCTAAGGCGGGCCAACCATCTATCTGCGAGAACGCGTTCTACTGTATACGAAAACCTATTCTGCAGTAGTGTCACTCATGCCATCAATATTGACTACTTTAGCAAGGCACTTCACAGTTCATACACTAACATATGCGATAATAACTTGTTAAATACTAGTGAAGATGAAATTGTCCTAATGACAATGATAGTATAATGTACTGATGTTAATTTAAACTAGCGTGGCTAGAAGAATCAAAATACACCATACGACAGGACTGTTTCACGTCTGAACCAGCCAGCAGGCCGGTGCAACATTTTTGGTGCAAACTCAGGGTTCTTTTGTTAGAGCAGGAGGTATGCAGTATTCGAGCTAGGCATGCATGCAGCATTGTAATCTCTGTCCCTTCGGCCTTGGTGCTAGGCAGGTGAGAAACTGTCACCAGGCCTGCTGCATGAGAAGGCTGCCACCCTTTTGCTGGGAGACAAAACCAGCCAAGCTATTTCCAAAAAAAAAAAAGAAACAACAACACTAGGATTAAATACTCTTGTTTATACCTACTATACGTTTTGACTACTGTACAAAACGGAAAATATTTCTGTGCGAGGGGAGAAAAAAAAAAGGAAAAGTGAAAAAAAAACTGTACGCATCTACTATATTGGGCACGCAGTTGGGTTACCGGGTTTGTTGGGCTGTACCGACCCATTCGATACAGACATGCCTGAAGAGAAGAGTGCGCCGGGTTCCGGGTTTGAGTCAAATCCCGGTCCGAGAACCCGCCCGCTTTCCCCTTCTTCTCTGCACACGTACGTAGTGACAAGAAAACGAAAGGAAAAGTGCTTTCCGCACCGCTCCTGCGCCCTTTCTTCCTCCGCCGCGCCAACCCTAGACCTCTCCGTCCCCTCCGCCGCCATGGAGTCCGCACCCCGTGCTTTGCATCTCCCGCTAATGGTTCTCTGGCTACCACCACCGCTGCTGCCGGCTCTCCAGCTGACGCCACCTTCGGGGTATCTGTCTCTCCAAGAGCCACCTTTACCGCCCTCAAAGCTGCCTCCTTTACCGCCGGCCGCTCTCCGGCCACCACCGTCCCTTGATGCCGCTCTCCTGCTGCTACCGCCACCGATGGAGCTGCCGCCGCTTCCACCCGCTCTCCGTCTGCCGTCGTCACCACCGTCGGAGTCTCTCCTGGTGCCGCGTTCACCTTCCTCGCTCAGGCTCAAGGTGCCCCCTTTATCACCGGCTGCTCTCATGCCACCACCATCCTTACCGGCCGCACTCCTGATGCCACCGCCACCAGTGGAGTTGCCGCCGGTACCACACTTTCTCCGGCTGAGGCCGCTACAGAGCGATCTCCAGTCTGCCGCGGCTGCGAATGCCATTCCCCTGCACGCAACAGAGGAGGATCGCCTGGTCTTGGCTCCAGCTTCACCACCGCCGTCGTCCTCGCCGAGCCCGCGACGGGATCCTCTCAACCAGACGACGGGACGCCGTGGAACTGTGGTTTCGGCGCCTGTCAATCCTCGGCATCACGTCATGATGCCTGGGGATGGCACTGACGGCGCGTCCATCGCCGCGGCAAACTCTGCCGTGGCCTCCTCGACGCCACCGTCGCCGCCTGTTGTTTCACCGCCTGGTGCGCATCACGACAGCCCGTCCCTCGCCGCGACGAACTCTTCCGTGGCCTCCTCGACGCCACCGTCGCCGCGTGTTGTTCCACCGCCTGGTGCGACAACAGATCAGGCGCCGCGCTCTTCCATGGTCTCCTCGACGTCACCGTTGCCTTCCGTTCCACCGTCCTCTGTGGTGGCAGAGAGGTCGCAGGCTCAGCGTCGAAGTGACAATGGCGTTCTGCAAGCACAAGGAAACAATGCTGCTGGTGATGAGGGTCGAAGTGACAACGCCATTCAGCAAGCACAGGGAGTTAATGCTGGTGGTGATGAGCAAGCTGCTGCACGGGTTCAGGTTGGGTTCCTCGCGGTTTTCCTCATGGCATTCGCTTATGGTTTGTACCATTGCATAATGGTCGTAACATCCCGTATAATTGATGATTATACTAAGAACAGGAAGATAGCCTCCGGCATCTATAGAAGGCCAAACGGGCCGCCCGGCCCGGCCCGGCCCTAGCACGATAGTGGCACGGCACTATGCGGCACGGCACTATTAGGCACGGTGGCCTGATAGTGCCGTGCCGGCACGTCGGGCCTATTTCTTGGCCCAGGCACGGCCCTACAGCCCTAAAACCGTGCCGTGCTGGCCCAATGGCCCGCCAGGTCCGCCGGGCTTAGTGCCAGTCTAGGCACTAAAGGCATCAACCACTCATTCAAGTTCAAAAATTTGAATTATTCAATAGAATTCACAGATTCAAAAAGTTTTCAACAGATTACATTACATCCAGAAATCATCAGTTACTTGAACAATCTCAACAAATCACATTACATCCAGAAATCATCAAATCATCCAGAAATCTCAACAGATCACAGATCACATCACAGACCACAAAAACAATGTTTTTAAGTTTGAGCTGGTGCAATGGCTGCCTCATTAAAAACCTATCTAGGTAAAACTCACACCTCGTGAGAAACCCTAGATAGGAAAAAAGAGTACAGCCCAGCTCAATACAGTTCACCATTATTGCAATACAGTTCCATCATAGATTACACATTTAAATCATGATCAAGATATAAGTTTTCAAAACTATCTTCAAGTTCCTTGTCCTCCACCATGTGCTGTAGTCTTGCTGCTCCAGCCTCCCAATCCTTGATGCAGGAGAGCATCTCCACCATCTCAGGACTCAGCCGACGCCGCCGCTCCTCTATGATCCTGCCAGTTGTACTAAAAGCAGATTCTGAAGATATGGTAGAAACAGGCACAGTCAAAACATCTTTAGCTAAAATTGAAAGAACTGGGTATGTAAGTTTGTGCTCATGCCACCAATTCAAGATGTTGAAGCTATCATCATGGTGGTTGATAGTGTCACTGTCCAAGTAAGAAGAGAGTTCAGAACAACCATACCAGTTGCTCCAATGCTTGCTGCATGCAGCAAGGCACTAGCAGAAGTTCTTCTAGATAGAGTAGGAATGGGGGTGCAGAAAGAACTCAAAGAAGTACCAGGACCAGGACCAAGTCCAAAGTCAGGTGTATCATCACCAGCACCATCAGAAAAAATATCATCCAGGCACTTTTTTCTTACCAGAACTAGAGGGCTGTGAAGGCCTTTGCAACTTAACTGCACCAAACTTGTCATCATACCTCTTAAAGATGGTAGAAAGTTGGGCTCTTACCTCAGTGAAGTAAGCTGAATAATCAGTACTAGTAAAATTAGATAATAACTAAGCACATTGCTAAAACCTTTCAATTTAGCTCTAGGATCCAAGATAAATGCAACAGAATAAAGCAATGGAATGTCCCTCCAGTACTTAAGATAGTAGTTATTCATAGGCACAACCACATGTCTAAGCAATCTATCATTTTCATAAGTCTTTAGATGCTTAGATATCAGAATAAGATGATGCAACATTAGTGGAGATGTAGGATAATAGACACCAGATAGTGAAACAGTTGAATCATAAAACAATTCAAGAAATAATAAAACTTTCTCTGCAATGTACCAATGATCTTCTGTCAAAAGTAAAGGCTCATCTTCACCCCTGGGATAGTGAGTCTCAATGAACACACCAAAAGTCTGCTTGCAAGGGACTAGATGCTTAAGCATGAGGTATGTAGAGTTCCACCTCACATCCATGTCCAATCCAAACTTTCTTGGCCTCACATTAACAGCAATGCAATACCTCTTAAATGCAGCAATGCGCTGGTTAGAAGAGTTTAAAAAAGAAATTGCAGTTCTAAATGCTTCAAGGTATTTCTTAATCTCAGACAATGCAGACTTTACAATCAGGTTAATAATGTGACAAGCACAACGCTGATGCAAGAACAGATCACCAATATAAATAGACAGTGCAGGTGTAAGTTTGTCAATGGCATTAGTATTAGCAGATGCATTGTCTAAAGTAACAGAGATAACCTTTGCACATAAACTATACTCCTTAAGCACAGAAGTCACACGATCAGCAATGTTCTGACCAGAGTGGGATTCATCAATGAGCCTCATACCAATGATCCTCTTCTCTAATTGCCAATCAGAACTAATATAATGAGCAACCACACTAAGGTAGTCTTCCTTAGCATTACCAGACCAAATATCAGATGTAATAGCAACAGAAGAAATACTAGAGCTTAAAGACTCTATAAGCTTACCACGGCAATCATTAAAGTAATTCACAAAATCTCTAGTGGTGGTTTGCCTCGAGACAGAAGCAAACCTAGGATTATGTGCAACCTTAATGTACTCCTCAAATGCATCAGATTCACCAAAACAGAGAGGAAGATCTAGTCTAGCAATCAAACGACAAAGCTGTGTACGTGCAACAGCAGGACTGTACTCCCAGTGACGAACATTACCATCTGAATCGAACTTAAGCAAAGACTGAGACACGCGAGACTTTTCCTTTCTCGCTTGGCATTTATCAACATGCCGCAAGAGATGGCCAGTGCCACCAGAGGATAAGGCAGAGTACTGATTGCCACAATGAATGCACTTGGCACCAACCCTTACTTTCTTACCGTTGATTACCTTGAAGATCTTCTCGAAATCATTCCAGGCTTCAGAGGTGGATGGACGGGTCCTCTTGTTGCCCCCGTGCTCACGGTCTCTGGATCGGCCGCCGCAGGAGCAGTTGCAGCACCAGCCCCATCATCGCCAACAACGTCGATGGATCGGCTGCGCTGCGACCGAACAGCTCATCCCGTCCATCGCCGCGGTCACTCTCATCATCTCCAGTCTGGCCCATCATCCGAAGATCATCGTTGATGGAGTGCCCTTGGTACTCGTCGGCGCCGTCCTGCTCGAGCCCGTCCATCGTGGAACCGGAGCACCAGAGGGGGTCCTCTGGTTCCTCAACGGCTGCGCGAGGTGGACGAACAACGGCTCCGGCCCGGCCCTCTGGTTCCTCAACGGCTGCGCGAACAAGAAGAAGAAAGAGAGGAAGTCAGGAAGAGCAAGAACTCATGAACAGAAGAACACATGAACAGATCTAGGTTAGGGTTTGGGGTCCGAACACTTACTTGTGAAACCGGAGCACCAGAAGCGCCGGCGAGGTCGACGAGTCACGGATCTAGGAGATGACGAGATGGAGACTAGGGATTAGGGACAGATTCGAGGATCTGTTCACCAGAGATTAGGAGAGGAGGAGAGGAAGTAGAGAGGGAGAAGACAAGAGGAGCTCTGGCGGAGTGTGCCGTGCCGGCCGGCAGCGGCGCAGAGGCGGAGAGCCGCCGCCGGAGATGGAGAAGACGGGAGGAGCTCTAGATCTAGAGCGGCGCGTGGCGGAGCGAGCGAGGAGAGGCGAGAGGGAGAGGCGGGAGGAGCTCTGGTGGAGTGTGCCGTGCCGGCCTGCGGCGACGCTAAGGCGGAGAGCCGCCGCCGGCGAGGGAGAAGACGGGAGGGGCTCTAGATCTAGAGCAGTGAGCGGCGGAGCGAGCGAGGAGGCGAGGCGACGCTAGGGTTTAGGGGTCGGGACTTAGGAGCGGGGAGCCGGTGGCGCCGGCATATATAGTCCCGGCCCCCCCTCCCCCCCCCCCCCCGGGCCCCCGGCCTCCAACGGCTAGCAAGCAGGCCAGGGCCGTTGGCAGGCCGGCCAACGGCTAGGCAGGCCAGGCTGGGGAGCCGGGCCACCATAGTGCCGGCCCAAAAATCGTGCCGTGCTCGGGCCGGCACTATGGGCCGAATTGGTGGCCCAGGCACTATCCGATGGATAGGGCCGGGCCGGCACGGCACTATTCATATCGGGCCGTGCCGTGTTCGGTCCAGGCTTTTTCGGGCCGTGCCTCGGGCCGCCCAATGGGCTTGGCCCATCTGGCCATCTATACCGGCATCCTTGCCGCTGTATGGTTATTTGCTCTCCCACTTATCATCTGGGTGCATGTGAGATTGTTCAATGCTGAAGGCCCAAATAGAGGAGGCAAAGTTAAACTCTCAGTACTGTTCATGACCCTGAGTGGATTGGGAAAAGTGGTGTATATGACATTTGGGAGCCTATGGCCAGCTGCTTTGGTGTCGCATGTCGTTGGATTTGTTATGGAGCTTGCAATACTTATCATCAAGTACAAATTGCAGCAGTATACGGATGTTACCTTCAGCCTACCAGAGATTTGAGATTTGAGGGAAGATGCAGATGATTTGAGTGGAGATTCTAGTAGGATGAGGTGAGGTTTCAGTTCCACTGTCCGATTTTCATGCATGAGCTGATGTTATTACCTTTTTGATCTGTTGTTGAACTATTTAGTGTTTATCACTATCGATCTATCATATTACTGTTGATGTAAGATTGCATGCACGAACAAAAATGCAAGTAATTTGCCAGTCTCATGTCTGCCATGTTCTATTTGGCAAGGATCTGAGTCACTCCCATTTCCTCTTCGTTATTTTGCAATCTGTTGCGTCAATAGCACTGTTATACCTCCCTAAACAAACTGCAAAACGAGTCCGCTATTTCTCCTTCTCCTTCTGCCGGAATAGCGCTGTCTTCCTCGGCACTGACAGGTGTTCGATGATGATCATGAGAACCTTGAAGCTCCAATGCTTACAATGAAGATGGGAACGCGCTTATGACACATAATAGATTCCATTTTTTCTATTACTTGATTTTAATCGAGCCGCTGCCTCGGCCAGTCTTCTTCTTCCTTGCCTCCGGCAGAACGCCGCCAACACCACTACCAGTCATTGCCTCACCGGTGAGCTCACACCTGGACGCAGCCTGTCCACCAACAACAACCTCGCAGGTTTTCCTCCATCAATTTCAGCATTCCACGCTTCTTTGTGCCTGGCGCCGTTGCCCTGCCTCCGCTGCCGCCTCTTGTCGCGGCCATGCCACCGGCAACTCCGGCTTAAAGCCGTCGCTGCTGGCCGATCCCTGGTGCCTTTGGGAAGAAGCTAATTAACCCAGCCTCGTGATTGGGCTCAAGCGTTCCGATGTCCTCCACCCTCGTCGCCTACTCGCGTTCCGGCCAGAACGTCGCCGCCGCAGGTCGCCCCAGTGCTTCCCCGGCCGGCTAGCTGGCTGCATGGCCGCGACCTAATCATCACTATATCACCATGAAGCTCGCGCTGACCCGACCTCTATCAGGCAGTACAGACAGATTTAACAGTGAGATGACGCTCCTGGAGTTGTTCACACCGTATTACTTCAGTTCTGTTTTACTAGTTCACACTGTCCCAGTCGTCGCCATTTTTGCCGCCGGCGAGGCTCCGGCAAAACACAAGCGCGGCTCTGATACCAACGAAATGACGAATGCGCCACCAGCGTCATCCCTTGCAACACCGACAGCCGGGCCCCATATATCAATTGAGTAACTAGTCATTCCGTAATTAAGATGTTAGGTATTGCTTAGTTTTGTGATTTTAATCAACTTGAAACCTTTGGAGTCAGTAGCATCTTAAAAAAGGTTCAAAAATTAGTTCCTAAAAATTTTAAATTGAGATTATTCTAAAAAATTTTGAGCTCAAAATGCTTTACCATCTTCAATAGAGAGCCAAAAATTGGATCCCAAAAATTAGTTTATTGGCCACGTAGAATAGATGGGCCCAGCGTTTGCTTGCAATCGTTTTCTTTTGACAACATCGTGCTCTCGTGCGAATATGGATCGAGAGGATTCTCATTGACTCAGCCGCTCTTTGCCGCCAGAGAACACGTCGCTGGCCATAGTGTTCTCGGTAGAAGACTTTGCTGCTAAGTTGTGGAGAAACGAAAGACTCTGTCGATTCCCTAGCCGAACTTATCATCAATCACGACCGGTAGAGAGGCAGATCGACAATGGCTTGCAGCGGTATGCGGATCAAGCAACTGCGGCAGGCGACATAAAAGAATCGGCGTGGATGGATGGTGTCGGGAGGAAGAAAAGGCACGGACGAAGAATTTCTGGTGTGTGAGCGGTGAAAATTTTCCGCCGGAGCAGTAATTGAGGACGCCAATAGGTTCCTCAAATCTAACTCACCTTTGGACTAGGATTAGACATAGTGAATTTTTGGGGATAGATTTAGGTATCTGTTGGAGGCCTATTTTTTAAGTTAAATCCTAAAATTTAATTTTTAGGAATCTTTTTGAGCCTCTCTGGGAAATGATCAAGTGGGGGGGGGGGGGGGGGGGGGGGGGGGGGGGGCGGGGGGGACTCAAGTTCTTCCTCAAGGTGCAAAACGGTTCACATAAAGGAATACGCTTTCATTAATATAAGATTTACGCTTTCAATCAAAGAACACGTTTTAGGGTCACTTCAAACTATTTACGCCTCGAGTGGAGGAAAACATGAGATTACGTAATACCCTTTCACGTATTACGCTTTGAAATGTTTAGCATTGTTTATGCCTTTACGCTTTCAAGTTAAGAAAATGTATCCATCGTAGCGCGCTTAGCTTATTTAACAAAGCTAATAATAGGAAATTCAATTGAAACCCAAAGCAAAATATTCTTCCACTCAAAAGTGTTGAAACTTCAACTGTTCATGGAAAATTAATATCAACTCCTTCTCGAGGTGAATCAAAATTTCCCATTGACCTCTCTAAAAAAAAATTCCCATTCACCATTTAGTATTTCAAATCATAGATTGTTTTCTAACCACACTTATCGCGCGGTCATTCACCATTTAGTTTTGTTTACATGATTATGTGAAATTATTTGACATAGCTTTTCTAGAAAATTTTACTACTTGAAGTAGAAGAGTTAACTTGGGATCTTCAAATGTTGGCCTGGGACCCGTTTTTTTTTAAAGAAAATGTTGGCATGGACTGAGCATTCTTCACCGGACGAAAGGATCCCTTCGACGGGTGCCTTCTTGTGCCCATTGTGACTCGTGAACATTCTTCTCTAATGTAAGTTTTGCTCCAGTCTCGAATAACCTCATGGATATATTCGAAGAAATAAACGACATGATGACAACATCCTAGCTTAGCCCATTGTACGTAGAGTTATGTGCCTTCGTAAATGATCACACAAATCACAAGTGTCTAATTAATTTTTCCCTTTCATACCCTTACTTTCAAGTTTCATCACCACCATCAATAGTAATTATACTACGGTGTCTCTGTGATACTTCCAACAGTTTGGAGCACTCGCAATGGGTAGTCTTTGAGGCAGAGTCTAGAGAGAGAGAGATAATCAAATGTCTATTTAGACCCAACCTATATGGTGTATAATTTCTTTAAGTGGTTTCTAAAATGAAACTGAACAATAAATAGTTGCATAGGAGCTCGTGACAGAATACTATTGGCATGGGTCTGTATCATCTAGGCCACCCATTGTGCCATCAACAGCTGTATGACTTTGGTCTCACCACAGTGATTAATTAGCAACTAATTAATGTTGCTAATTAATTAATCGATGGAACCATGTGTTTTTCTCTGGAAAAAAAAAATCAACAAACAACATCAGCGGCGGCAAAAGCTTTAACTGAACATTAATTATTTTAACTGAACAATATGAACAAGAGCTTTGGTGAATCACTTTTTTATATGAAAGAAGCTATTAAAAACATATCGAAATAAGATCGACGTTATGGAGTTATGGAGTAGTGTACATATCGAGATAAAAATAAACAAAATTGTATGTTTAAAAGGGTTAAAAATGAAAGGTATAATATGGTAACAGACCAAATAAACATAATTTGCTTGCATCGCTTCCATATTTGATATGATGGTAGAGTCATTAGGCTGATCCATCGATGAATGATTTTCTTGTTTTGCTTTTTTTCTCTTGTTGTTCCGAAATCAATAGAGATCTATTCATTCATATTCATGTGAGAAAAAGAGAGAGGGAGAGTACTCTGTTTTGTTTCCACGCGCGTTTCCATCACAGATTTTATTTGTTGATTTTTTTCTGGAGAGAGACATCTAATTCTAAGGATTACTCAGCTGCTAATTGATGGAGCCGAGCCATGCAGCCATTGATTCTACTATGTGTGGACTCGATGAAAGCAACGGCAAAGATTGTTTTTGGCCTCAAAGACAGAGAATACGAACCCTATTGGTTGGGCTGGATGAAATGTTCGTGGCTCATTAGCTCGCCCGACTTGTAGCTAGCTTGGCTCGACTCGGCTCAACTTGTTCTCTTTTCCTAACGAGCCAAGCTAGGATTTTAGCTCGTTACTTTTAACAAGCTGGCTCGAGTAGCTCGCGAGCTTAACGAGCAAGCAGCATTGCTAGCCCAGATGTAACGCCCTAGCGTTTAGACATAAATCTAACTTAATAAAAACCGTAATTTCAAAAATTGGGTTTATTTTTGTCGTGCTGTGTGCCAAGATCTCAATTTCTCTCGTTAGATCGAATTTCGCAACCTGTGATCACCTTTTTCTTTCCTAGGTTTTGATTCCGAGAAATTACTCCTAAAATCCTTGATAGGTCCCAAAACCAGCCATTGAATAATTGTTCTCCCTTTTTCAAATAAATTCACAAGAATCCAAAATCCTATCCCTCATTTAAAATCCTTCAAACAAAACCAAAGAAAATTCATTCCCTTATTCCTGGAAATTGAGAAAGTCTATTGTTTCCCCCTAGGCCTAATCTCCCCAGCCAACTCAGTGCATCCCTCCTCCCCGGCCCAGCACTGTGCAGCCTAGCTCGACCTCCCCCAAGTCCCACACGCGCCTTTCCATGTGTCACTATCGCGAGCGCGTGGAGGAATGGTTCCCGGTTCCTCTTCCTCGTCGGGATCTCTCTCCCTCTCCCTTTCTCTCTCTCTTTCCTCTCGCTCCCGCTCGCCGCCTCGATTCAAATCCTTGCGCCGTGCCTCGGATGCCCTAGCTTCTCGCCTGGTCGCCTACCACCAGGACGCTGCCATCATCCCTCCCTGCGCTGCCGACCGTTTTGCCCCCGCTCGGCGCCAAACCCATTCGCCGCTTTACACCGTCATCTTTACGTGCGTCACTTGGTCCCACCGCAAGATGCCAAGCCACAGACAGCCGTGCTCGAGCACTCGCCTGCCTCGCCGTCCCCAAAAGCAAGCCAAGACCGTCTCCTTTCTCCGCCACGCTTCGCTTTTACGCCCGAGGACTGCTCGGCTTTCCCCTTTTCTCCCTCCAAGCGGAACACCTCAGCTTTGCCCTCGTCGCGACCCGCAGTAGAGCATGCCCGCTGATGCCACTCGCCGTCCTTGACTTGACTGGGACAGCTCGTCGCTTGCCACGAGAAATCCTCGCACAGCCCCTAACCTCAGCCGAACTTGCGCGGCCTATAAAAATCCTATTGCCATCGCCCCTATGTCCTCCTTTCCGAACGCCTTCCTCCTCCAAATCACCTCAAAATCCCGCACCACGCCCGGGACCGCTGCCGCCGTCATCATCGGCCCTTCTTTTCCCCTCGTCCGTGCTGTGCCCCCGACCACACCGAATCGACCTACGGGAGCCCACCGGAGAAATGCCTAAATCGCCGCCGCCGTCACGCTCCGTCACAATACCTCGCCATCGCCTTCATTCCAATGAATCCGTACCATTGGTTGTCTTCCCCTTGGCATCCGCCTTGCACCGGTGGCCTCCCCGTTGTGTAAACTCCCGTACTTCGCTCGGACGATCCACGCCGTCATCGGCCGTTCGACCAACCTCCTATTTTTCTTCCTCCTCGCGCCACCCGGTCGAGAGCCGAGGCCTCTCTCTCCATCGACTCGTGCACGCTCAACCCACGGGGGGCCGTGCGGCTGCACGTGGGGCCGCGGTTCCCAGCGCATCTCGGACCGACATGATGCTCCTAGCCCATCAATGCCAACGAACCGAAACCCCGTGGGCACGAGCCACCGTGAGCCGAGTGGCTGATGGCGGGCCCCGCTCAGAAGCCAGCCCACTAGTCAGACCCGCCCGCACCGCTGCACCTGGTTGGGCCGTGTGCCCACACAGCCTAGCCCTCTCCGCCTCCCTGGCCACTTGGGCCGCTCCAACCACGCAGCCTAGGCCACCTCAACCTTGCTGTAACACCCAGAAATTATTCCATATAAAAATAATAGTGAAAAAGGAATTTTAGAAATCAATTTAAAATCCTCAAGGAGTGTTAATAAATAAAAACAGAGAAAAATCTATAGCAAAATGGGTTTGGAAATAATTTTATAAAATTCTTTGCTTAATCATCTATTTTCTAGAATTTTTCGGGATTTATTTGATTAAGGGAATTATTTTTAGTGAATTAAATTGAATCACAACATTCAAAACAAAAGAAAAAGAAATCAAAATCCTCTCTCCTGTTCTTGGGCTGCTTTTGGCCCAACACTGTGCACTTAACCTTTCCTCTACCCACGCCGCAGCCCACGACCGATGGCCTGTCGATGCCCGCGCCTCTCCGCATCCGCCGACAGGTGGGCCCCACTTGTCGGGATCGTCTCCGACCTCAGGTCGGAGAGCTCCTGTTCAGCCCGTCGCCACCGCCGCAAGATCCCCTCCAATTCGCTCGCCCCGGTCGAGTTTCCTTTCAATTGGATGAGGGGTTTTGATCCCCTAGACGTCCTCTCTCCTTTCCCCCGAGTATCACGGCGCGAAACCGAAGGAATCGACGTCGACACGGACTCGGGAAGCTTCGGGACTCCGGGTGTCGACCTAATCCGCCACCGCCATCGTATCCGAGCTGTCGGTTATCCGGCCTAATCTCAGCCGTCCGATCTAGGTTACATCAAATCATAGCCCTCTGATCTAACTTAAACCGTGGATTCAATCTGGGCCGTCCGATCCGACCCCTTTAGATCCCAGCCGTTGAAAGGACTCCTATGGACTCGGTCTACCATGGACCGGCATCCCTTCCTCTCGCTGCCAGTGGGCCCCACTTGTCAGCCGCCGGCCCATTCCCTTTTCTCTCTCTGATGACGCAATAATCCTTTCTCCCGAATTAAATTAATTCTTAAATAACACAATAAATTAGTTTAATTCTTTTTCAAAGCTTTTAAAAGGGTTTAAACTTCTAAAATTCATAACTAATTCATCCGAACTCCGTTTGGGGTGATTCAACTTGCAAAATTCTTTAAAAACCAAGATCTACTAATTAAAAATATAATATTGTACTGTTCTTATGTGTTGATGTACTGTTTTGCTCATTTTTGTTTATTGCCTTTAGCCGCCGATGTTCAGGAAGAGCCGCAATTTCTCGAGGAGGGTTCCGAGGCTTGTGAGGAGCAGCAAGGCAAGTCACGTAGATTCCTCCACCCCGTTGAGCATATTGTTCCTATGTTTAAAGTTATGTTTTCCTTCAACTTTGCATTTATTTTGGAAGGTCGTCGGTAAAGGTAAACCCTAATCCTTGTTTATTGCCCCTTTGTTTTGATTTCTCGATACTGTGCCTATGGGATAATTTTGACTAGCTAGCTTTATTTACTGGTTAGCTAGAATAACTCTAGGACCCTGCTTAGCTCTGCCTAGCAAATTATAGAATAACTTCTGGGCTGTAACAGTAATTTTCGTACTATTATTCAGTCACATGAAATGATGATCCATTTACGATAGAGGTCGTACGAGGATAACTTAATGGTCCACTAAAACTTGATTAAAAAGTGGGTTGCGAGCACCAGGGTTGTGGTTGATGCTAGCGGTGCTCGTGACAGCTAAGGACCGGTTTGCGGATTACTTGTTGCGAAGCAACACTCGTGCTAACCATAAGGCAGAATGGGTAATGGCGAGAACCAAAGTGTAGTTTGTTCAATGGGAGGCCCCACGGTGTGTTGTAGCTGTGTCAATAAGACCACCATGGCTATGTCAATAAGTCCATGTCTTAGGCGTTGGACCGTCTCCCTGTCGAGGAACCTGATCAACCCTACTGGAGATTGGTGGTTCAGCGAATGACTCTCTTGTTGTGCGGGGTACATGGAGGGTCTTGTCACAATTCCTTTCCGAGGTACCATGGTGGTATTAAGGCGCACAGTGATGTGTTGTGGAGTTGTGTCTTGTGGGTAAATTGGTACACCTCTGGCCAGAGTAAAACTATTCGAATAGCCGTGC
Source organism: Oryza meyeriana var. granulata (assembly GCA_003991445.1). Taxonomy (NCBI): domain Eukaryota; kingdom Viridiplantae; phylum Streptophyta; class Magnoliopsida; order Poales; family Poaceae; genus Oryza; species Oryza meyeriana. Next base: position 23,175 of record RYFJ01001639.1, read on the forward strand.
CCACGGTTAAGGACGAGCTTAGCAATGTTTTCTGTGATTAGTCCTACTCTACTTAAACTTGATTGTTAAATGGTGAAATTTGTTTAGCTCCAGGTTGGAGTGGTTGGGCCTATACCGTTTTGGTGAGCGGTATAGTGTTGATTAATATTATTTAATAATTAATGTTTTATTACTCTCTTAAATGTTTTATTAAATGCTTTTGTACAAATTGAGCCATATTATGCCATCCTTTGTTATCCTGTGCACTTACATATTTGCTGTGTGGCTTGCGGAGTATTGTACTCACCTTGCAATCAACAATCATCATTCAGAGGAATACTTTAGCGAGGAGGATTACTTGGAGGATTAAGTGGAAGTCCCGGTCAAGTTCGTGGAGAGGGTTTCGTCACGCTATTTTAGTTATTTACCGCTGTTAGACATTTTATTATTTTGAGAGGTACCATTCACCTCTGTAATAAATACTGTCGATATATAAACAGTTACTTTGATTATCAACTATGTCATGTGTGCCGCTCCACCAACAGGAACACTAAGAGGAGCTCCACCTTGGTTGATTCTTGGACGAGGATTTACACACGATAAAACTCCCGAATTTTAGATGGAAATTCTGGGTGTGACACCCGCGCATCGCACCCGGCCAACTGGGCCGCTCGCTCTAGGCCAGCCCAAATCCCCACACGTGCACGCACCGTTGTCTCAGGCTAGCAGTAGGGCCCTGTCTGGCAGTGGCCCAGAAGGCAAATAAAGGAGAAAAATCATTTCTAAAACCCTTTTCCAATATTCTAGAAAATTCCAAAATAAACAAAAATTCATATCTTTTTCCTCACTCGTCCGATTGACTCTGTTCCAGTTCCAAAAAATTTCTAAAAATGAGATCCTTCCGATGGCACCTTTAGAAATCTCTAATAGGACTATTATACTAGCCATTTTATCGAATCGCTTTGTAACACGTGTAGCTTCAAAGTCTGAGGAGCCTCAGGACACGGATTTTGAAGACGAAGCTGCAGGTCTTGAGCAAGGCAAGTCACCTTTGACCATCTTGAACCATATTATGGAACTACGTATTTTATTTGAAAAATTGCATATACTAGGCTGCACCGTAATAATTTCTCGGCTGCGGTTGCGAAACGACTGACAGACCGCCAATCCATTGCTGCATGACTTCCTTGATTGTTGTGAATCCCTTAAACATCCTTGTCATCCCCCCTTGACAGATCCCAGTACTTGTGGCGACGGGCATGGTACCGGTGATCGCCTATGAAATTTAAAAATGACTACGATGGGTAAAACTTGGGTTTGCAAAATATTGGAAAACCTGATGTGTGAGTCGGAGCCTTGAAAATAAAATGGTTTGCGAAAATCGCGGTGCAGGGATCGTGCCAGCAGGACGAGTCTCCCGCACTACAGCTAAGGACCGATTCCTTTGAAATTTCATCCGAGCATACGATAGTATAACCACATGGGTGATATGGGACGACTCCTGGCTGAGTAAAGGGTCACCCGAGGACGCCTTGTGTGCCAATGGACTGTGGATCGTGTGGGAGGGCGTCAGGGTTTCCTCCTGGGTTTCTGGTACAGCATGGTCGAGGACCTACCCTGTGATTGGTCATGGACCCGTCTAGTTGGCATGGGGTAACCTGGGTGGACTCTGGAAATGCCTTGTCGTGAAAACCCCTAGTCACCAGTCGTATCCGTTCATTCGCGAGCTGGGTGATAGGGTAAGTCGCATCGTGTGGGTAAAGTGTGCCCCCTCTGCAGAGGTTTAAACTGTTTAAACAGCCGTGCCCGCGGTCATGGGCGGATGTGAGGTGATTACTTAGCGTAGTTTTATTTGACTACTATTTACGAAGGATGTTTGCGGATTGAGAATCTGATTTCGAAAATGATGTGATACTGTCTTGGACAGCCGGGCTGTGGGCCCAATGATTTTTGGATCAGCTTGTGGAGCTGGATTCCGGAGGCCAACTCTTGCGAGTTGCACTGAATCAAAGATTGATATAAATCACTCCGATCTGGACAAGACCGCACCTCGCCTCGATTGTTGAGAAGCACACACTTAGGCTATTCCGAAAGAAATTTAAATAAAAAGGTTTATAAAGTAACCAGCCATCCTTTGAAGCTTGCATTAACCTCTTAAGTTCCCATGACTTATATATCTACCCCCAGTGCTGGAAGACGAGATGGATCCTATCGACGAGGAGTTCTTCCAGCAGAATGCTTGCTTCGAGGAGTTTTAGGATTTCGGCTTAGTTCCCGAGTCGCGCTTGTGGCTTTGGGCTAGATTCCGCTTCCGCTCTTTTGCTAATGTATCGTTGTGAACTCAGGGCATGTCCGCAATTCCAACTAGGATGTAAGGCTATGTCTATTAATAAAGACAAGTTGTGCCATGACAGTTCCATCGCCTGTTGCATCAGCACTATATTCCTGGGATTGGTACAAGTTTGCAGGTTAATTGTACGGTCCGGACTCGTCCTTCACGGAAGGTTAGTTTGGGGCATGACACCAGAGCTTTAGGCCTTCAACCACGTTGCAAATCATCCCTAGCCCACTAATTGGCCCAATAGGGCCACATGCATCCGCAACTAGGCACACCATGGTCCACTCCAATCCACACACCAACATGGGGGGTCAGGGGCACGGTAGGACTAGACGACTTGACCAGAGCCACCCCCTAAATCCCCAATTAGCCTCACTCGACATCTGCTGGCGCTAGGCGTTGGCTAGGGTTAGGGTTAGCCTCCCGCCGTCCCTACCGCCGGCCATCACACGCCCATGCCCTATTGCTAAGGATTCCATAGTTAAGCTTTTAACTATGGAACTGGAGGTATAAAACTTTATGTTATGCCTTTTTTGTTTGATTTAAGCTAAGGTGTGAGTATGACTTGAATCATCTGTATATCACCTTTATATCACCTATATGCATAATTTAATCTGTTGTTTTGTCCCCTGTATACCTGATTTGATCTTAGAATCATATGTTAGTGTACCGGCTCGTGAGCTTATCAAGTTGGCTTGCGAGCTGGACCGAGCCAAGCCGAGCTGGCTTTTTTGCTCATTTCGTTAATGAGCTGAGTCGAGCCAGCTTGTTTCCATAACAAGCCGCACCGAGCCGAGCCAGCTCGTTATCCACCCCTACCTATTGGCATGCCCCCGTTGGCGTGAACGCACGACCAAAATTTACAGGATGCTAATAAAATATTTATAGTGAAAAACTATGGACGGGAAATGAATGATTTACATATGCTTTAGGATTTAGGGAGGGTTTAGGGTTTTAATTTCGACTTTAAATTTGCCAATCCACCGTTAACTACCACCTATCTAGTTAAATCGACTGTGACTATCTTTTGAATAAAATTTCTCCTGAATCAGTGTGTTGGCCTCCAAATAGAACAACCCGATCTTGGAACGACGTAACACGAGAACAACGGCCAGCCGGCCACAGGCTGGTGAGATGGCAACCAAAGGAACGGGAGAAGACGATGATGAGCTTAACACTACTACAAAACGGTTTTAGCAGGCTCTAGGTTTTTATTTTCATAGATGGGGATGGCTGAGATGGCAACCAAGGATCATAGATCATTTGTAAAAACCTATTTTTACATATGACTCCTTAAGAAAACTAGAAATAGGTCTATTTCCGCATACGACTCTTCTAAGAATCCGCCTCTAAAAATGGAACGCCTCTGAAAATGGAAACGGTACTATTTCATGAAAAAATTGCAACTTTTTCATACAAAGTTGGATGATGACAAATGTTATATGAAAATTGTAGCTCTCGATGAAATCTACAACTCTTAGATGACAACCTTTGCATTTGAGATCATTTAGGGTCTAATATATTCATTATACATTTTCAGATCTATTTTTTAAAAACAACGTACTACCTCCATCCTAAAATGTAGCTATTTTTGGTTATAAATCTAGAAAAGCACTTGTCCATATCGTAGCCAATTGTGCAGATTCGTAGCCAAAAATAACTACGTCTTGGGACAGAGGTAGTAACTTTTACTAGTGATTCTATTAAGAACTGACTATAAAAATTAATTAGTGCATGAGGTTCTTTAGGAAGTCCAAAAACCATTTTTCCTTATTCTTTGAAAATACTCAAACTTTGAAAATTCGTAGAAATTTTATTTTAAGTCTGATTGAGGTAAACCAAAGTTCTGTAAGATACTTAAAATATCTACTCTAATATGCTCAGGTAATAAGTATGGAAGCGACGATATTAGGGAAGAGGAAGGAGGCCCTGGCGGCCGAAAAAAAGGAAGAAAGAAGGCAACACAAATAGGATCAACAGGCAACTGTGTCTACTTGGAGAAGAGCCAAAAGAGACGATAGAGAAGCCAATCAATAGAGAGGACCATATTGTAAAGTTGTACTGTTTAATCAGATGGACAGATGAACGAAAGCAATGATCTGATGGACCATAGCTGCATAGCATGTTTTTTTACCCACGTGGTTTCCTTTTCTGGTATGTTTATACACCCAAAGTTTACGTTCAATTCCGATTCTGATTCAAATGTTTTTATATAGATCTATATTAAAAGTTTAACCCGTGGTTTTCTTTTCTGGTACGTCTATACACCCAAAGTTTTTACACCGAAAGTTTAGTTCGTTTCCTATTCAGATGTTTTATATAGTGCTTCTATTATTAGAAGTTTCTATATATACAGTTTACGTGTATAAACTTTCTGGGACAACTTCTCGTAGTAGGCCAGATGCACGTGGGCCGAACCAAATGTGTTCATACTCTTGGGCCGCACGTGAACACTCTTCTATTAGACCTAACCCCAAAGGAAACTTTTTTTTCTATAAGAATCACCTATTTATTGTAGGAGTCATATAACCTAGAAGATCTCTCATGTGAATCTAGAAAATAAAGGTACTTTAATTTAAGCATGACTTATATTTTTTATATTTACATAAAATTTATAATACGAATGGTCAAACATAATTCTAAAAGTCAGCGACATTGAACATTAGAAAATTGAGACAGTAAATAGAACTCATAAATGTCTTCATCAAAAGAAATCACATGCATTCTATATAAGAGTCTTGACAGAAGCAGAACATACATCCCTCCTCAAACCTGATACGTTATTGAAATTTGTAATATTAGTGCTAGTATGATCAAATAGAACATGATCGATCGGTCGATCTATAGCATGTACGTAGCTAGCTAGCTAGCACATGTCTATCTGTGGGGGCAGCTGGGATGCCTCATGGACTTCAGCGCTGTTGTTATCGTGGAACATGGGACCGTCTAGTAGATAGCAGCAAATCGGGGTAGCCACGAATGCGAAGTAGATGACTGACATCCTGAAACAAAGGATCTTATCTAGTCGCAGTGCTTTCGGGTCTATCGTCGCTAAGAGCACGAAAACAACGCCTAGGCACATCATAAGCGCCGTTTCGATGATGAGAATTAGCAAGTGCTCTCCTATCGTCTTCTTCTCCATAGTCTTAGGACGTTTCAACGACATGCGATCTTGTTGGTCAGCCTTGGCCAAGACACCACCCGTCGTTGCCTTCAGCTCCGCACCCGTCCACGGCATCATGCCATCTTGTTGGTGATCAGCATAGGCGGCCGTCGTCCCATTGGCTTCATCCTCGACACGATGATGTAACGTTAAGATATATATATAAACGATGATCGATCTGGAAGGATTGAACACGACGATATATATGCTGCAATTAATTAGCAGGCTAGCTTCACGATGATCTCCAAATTAAAGTTCGAACTTGGAGATCCCGGTCAGATGGAGATGGATACGGAACGGGTATATATCATGCACGGGTGGGTTTCTGTTTTGTATCGACGCGCCTGCCTGCGTCCGATTGCGACCCCCGCGCGTGGCGTCGATACGTCTTCGATCGGGACTCCATGCACGTTCGATCGCACGAGGTGCGTCCGTCTCCTGCACCAGACCTCGATGTGCTTGCCAAATCGACTAGTGTTCCCGTCTCAACATGGCCTAGCAGGCACAGGTGAACCAAGGCAGCCCAGTCCACGTTTGGTCTAAATGATTTTCTCAAGTTAAAACATATAAGCAAAACCCTACGTTCTATCTACGTTTAACTTTCAAATATGCCTTTTTTCTCCTCGCCTACCGGTGAGCTTAGGCGGAAAATGTTGCAAACAAACTTCTCCCACTTTTCTATCCTTAATATAGCACGTAGCAAAGACCCTGCTTTTTTTCTTTTTAAAAAACTAGCGAGGGCATCATTCTTATCTAGTGGGTTGATCATTGAATTATCCTTACAAGCTAAGCTTCCAATGCATCTCGATGTTCCTGCACACTCATCAAGTACTTTTTGGTACCCAAGCCATATTGGGTCCGCTTAGGTTAGCCACAAGATGCTTAGGAACCCAAATGACTCTTATTCTAGTTTGTGGTGAGCTAATCACCCTTGTAGCACAAGTACCAGCTTTGTCCTTCCTAAGCTTAGCAAAGTTATAATGGACAAGATTTGACCTAGAAATGTTACCATTTGGACAATTCTCACCCATATGTCCCTTTTGACGGCACGTGTAGCAAATGCGGTTCTTGATCTTTCTTGTTGCACCGCTGCCATGCTTCTTGTGCACTTCATCATTGCTAAGCTTCTTGATTGATTGCACGGCTTGAGGACTTCTCTTCAAGGGATGGTGGACAGCCTCAGTCAAAATCGGTCTGACCGGTTTGCAAAACCGGCCAGGCCGGTTCTGCTCTGAGCAGGCCACTTCTTGTGCAATGGGGCATGTGGCAATCAAATGACTCTTTTCTTTGCATCTGAAGCATACCCTTTTGGTTGCACGGTATTTTTCCCTTCTTGAGAGCTTTGACTTATCCTCGATCTTGATGGGACACATAAATGAGTAGTGCCCCACTCTTGAGCACTTGAAACATTTGATTTGATGAAGACTTCTCTCCTTTTCTTGAATCTTGTGCTCTTGTCCTGATCTTGTTGAGGGATTGAGTAAGTGGCAGTTGAACCCTTCTCAAGCTTCTTCACCATGTTTTCACGGTTATCTTGAGAAGGTTACACTTGACCCTTTCCCTTCAACTTGATAAAGTCTTTTTTGAGCCTTTCAACCTCTTGTATAAATCTTCATTTTCTTGAGCAAGAAAGTCGTCACAAGGCTCTACAAGAGGTTTCTCAACACAAGAATGTTTTGCTTGATAGCCATTAGAGTTAGCACCACATAAGGATGCATTAACTTGAGAGCACATGTAAGTGTTAACATGAGGTTCATAGAATTTTACCGAAGTTACCAAAACCTCATGTGCTACCTCTAGCAAATCATGTGAGTCGACAAGCTCATCATGCAAGCCCTCAAGTTTTACATGCTTGGCTTGCAAAGTCACATGCTCTCTAGTGAGCTCTTCAAGTTGACCCTTGAGATCTCGATTTTCTTGGTCCAAGGATGCTACACTCACAAGATAGTTAGTGGCACAAGAATATTTTTCAGATAAAGCATCATAATCACTGACCAAGGAAGCATTAGAGAGCTTAAGCCTTTCAAGCTCCTCGGTTAGAGCCTTGATAGTTCCAACCCTTTGAATTTCATCTTCCTTGGTTTTCCTTTTATTCTTGGCCATGAAGCACTTGGGATCCTCATCACTTGAAGATGAAGACCCTGCTGATGTTTGCACGACTCTTGCTCGTCGTCTTCGGCTTTTCTTGCACTTCGGCCCATCTTCCTTGCTAGGACCGGTCAGACCGGTTTGCGAAACCGGCCAGACCGGTTTCAGCAGTGAAACCGAATCTTTGCTCTTGTGGTCATCTTGCTTCTTGGGAGATATCAAAAGAGGCTCACAGAAAGGTGTTGATGAGGTGGAGCACTCCTCAAGTGACTCTTCCTCTTCTTGCACTTGATCATCGCATTTGGGCATTGCATACATTTTCGCAAGAAGCGCCCAAATGAGATGTGCATCTTCGCAAATCTCTTCCTCATCCAAGATGATATCAAGTAGGTCCTTGCTCACAACACTACACAAAATCTTGTAACACAAGCATTGAGTTGCAAGAATTTTTCCTCTTCTTCGGTTAGGTTGGACAAATTGTACCAATCAAGATTTGGAGGACAAATGCTTACATCTACAATTTGCTCAACATGGGGACCCATAGATTTAAATGCATTAAGTACATGAAGAGACCAATCATCATAGTTTGAGCCATCCCACTCGAGTTAAAACATATAAGCGAAACCCTACGTTTTGTCTACGTTTAACTTTCAAATATGCCTTTTTTCTCCTCGCCTACCGGTGAGCTTAGGCAGAAAATGTTGCAAACAAACTTCTCCCACTTTTCTATCCTTAATATAGCACGTAGCAAAGATCCTGCTTTTTTTTAAAAAAAAACTAGCAAGGTACCCTTATGTTGCAATGGGATATTATATAAGGGGTCCACTCTATACTTAATAGAGCAAAGACGATTAGGATGTGCTTCAATTTTTTCTATGTTTTTTTTTGTGTAGTTTTTCAAATGCGCCTCTAAAGTCATCAACTATAAAAGCCAGCAAAAATATAGTGGCATTATTTTATGTGCCATTCTATATACCTTTTCTATATATTAAAGGTTGAGCTTTCAAATGTTGGATCAGATGGATCCCAGACAAAATATGTCAAGTGGCAGAGCCACAGAGGTAGTCTAATATAAATGTGGGTACAGCTAGTTAACTTAGAATGAATTGATGACATTGTGGTATCAAAATACAGAACAACGACCTGATGAAAATACGACCTGATGAAAATAAGGAAAAAAATCATGTGGAAATGGCCCAAGTTGTCCGATGTGACCATTTGTTTATCTGCTGCAAGCAGTAGTGCTGATATGGTTGGCATACCAATTAATCTTGTACATATTTTGCGATAACTAATTGATTGAATATCATTGTTATGAAGAAAGTTGTTTTGTGATGAAAACAAAACTTAAATAGTTTCCGCTCCCTATTATGGTTAAATAAATGGGGTATCTTGAAGGTCTACAGCCCTAGTTTAACTGTATCAACAATACCTGGGTTTTTGCAACCTCAGTTTCTTCTTACACCATTTTAAAAACCCCTTTGCTGCAATTTTCACGGCTGCCATGAGATCACCAAAACTTATTGGCAGATCACAACATTGCAACAAAAGAACAATATGTTAATTAGTAATCCACGATACATTTGTACTCACCTTCCCATTGGTGAACAGAGAGACACCATCGACGTCTTCCCTCCGCTGTGCCCACGCACCTGGCGTTCCACTGAACCAACTCTATTCGGGCCCATGCTCTCCTAGACTCCCACCGTAGTTAAGGATCGAATTTTTACTATTACTAATTTAATTTTTTTTAATTTATAAAACTAATTTTCGATTTAGATCATTTGCAAAACTACCCTCTTACCGCCCTGGGCCACAGCGGGATTTAAAAACCGCCGTCGCCCAGGGCGGCGAATGCACCAGCGCACGGCGCCGTCACCACACCGTGACGGCGGCAGTGAATGGCCCCGGACCAAGAGCAAAAATGCCCGTGCCCGCACGGAAGACGAGCGCGGGCGCGGGCGCGAGCACGGGGTGCGGCGACGGCGCGGACGTGGGGCGCGGGGTGCGGGGACGGGCGCGGACGCGGGGACGGGACAGGCGTGGGGTGCGGGCGCGGGCGCGGGCACGGGAGACGAGCGCGGGCGCGAGCACGGGGTGCGGCGACGGCGCGGACGCGGGGACGGACGGGCGCGGGTGCGGACGCGGCGCGGGGACGGGACGGGCGCGGGGTGCGGGCACGGGCGTGGGCACGGGCACGGGAGACGAGCGCGGGCGCGGGGACGGGACGGGCGCGGACGCGGGACGGGCACGGGCAACACAACCCCCGGCCGGCTGACGCCGTCGGCAGACCGTGTCGGCGCCGTGGGCGTAGGCCATTCGCCGCCCTGGGCCACGGCGGTTTTTAAATACCGCCGTGCCCCAGGACGGCAAGAGGGTAGTTGTGCAAATGATCCAAATCGAAAATTAGTTTTATAAATTAAAAAAAAATTAAATTAGTAACAGTAAAAATTCGTTAACAGGTAGGTCCCAGACAAAGCGGTTCACCTGCACACATGCACCTAGTGAATAGTGGAGCTGAATGGGCAACGCATCTGCATCCCCACACGACACCTCATCATTCTCGATCTCTTCCCCTCGTTCTTGTGCTCTCTCTCTCTCTCACTCTCTCTCTCTCATTCAGTCCAAATGGATCAGATCCAAAACAAACAAACCATCGAGAAGGGCGGTGAGCCAGTGAGGAAGATGGAGAGGGAGAGGAAGTGGAAGACGAAGCAAGGTGCAATATAAAAACCTGCGGTGGTCCGGTCTGCTGGTAAGCCCAGCTGGACGTCAAGTTGGCGAAGGTGCTGCTGCAGGCGTGTCACGTCCTCAATGTCAACTTCTTCGACAACACGGAGTTCTACGCCAACGGCCACATCGAGGAGATCATGAGGTACGCTTTGCTGGTCTCATCACCGTCGCGAGCTGCCAAATCTGGCGGAGAAGGTGAGAAGAGAAGGAAGGAGCAGAAAAGACAGCAAGGAAGCGGTGGTGGCATCGCCGAACCATCCCTCGAGCTCGTCGCCATTAGAGCATCTAGATCCAGCTTTCTCCCTTGAGCTCATCGCCTCGGCCTTCCTCGAGCTCGTCGTTGCGCCTCTCTGTTGAGCACCCCATCTTTCATCCTCTCGGTGTGCCAGCCTAAGGGACGGCGCTGCCGCCGACGGTGTGGACGATAAGGTGCTGCCGCAGCGGCGGACGAGTGGTGCGTACTGGAGACGCAGGCTCGTTGTCTCACAGGTGTCTTGCTTTGCAATTGGACGCGCGAGAAGAGTCCCGATCTCACTTGGTGTCTGGCAGAAGTGCGGTCTGGCACGTAGGAGTGATGGGAGCGTCGCGTAGGTCGGACTACCGACGACGGACGAAAATTAGGCAAAAACAGTTCGTTTTTATAATAGCAGACATAAGAGTTAAATATAGCTTCAAACGGCACGGACCCAAAAATCTTTTTATGATAAGGACAAACCACTACTACAGTACATCACATCGGTAACGAGTTATGTGTGAGTAACGAGTTATGTGTGAGGGCTCAAGTGGACCCGTTATAGATTACTGTATTTGTAACAACTGCTTATATCAACCATTAAAAATAACTATAGGGATCATTAGCCATCACTAATGATTCTTTATCTCGAATGGCTCCTAAATACAAACCACTACAGATATGGCATCTCTTATATGTAATGGCTCGTATTTAGGAGCTGCTATAGAAAGGTTGTTATCACTGACGGATTAAGAGTATCAACCGTTATCGATAACCACAACCAACTATTTACATCTCTCCCGAACCATCGCAATGTCTATTCACTCCCGGCCAGTTCCACCTATCTTTGACCTCTTTCTCTCTATTTCTCCATATTCTCCACCTCAGCCTCTGCACCCCTGCCTCCACCTCTGTCTACCTCATCCACAACCTCCTCGCAGGCACAACCACCACCTCCCTTCCCTTGCCAAAGTGCCCGTTGTCCCCAGTCCCCTTTTCTAGAGCACCGGCCACCATGACCTCCAAGGATGCAAGGTCGGCCACGATTGGATCTAACGTCCCACGACACCACAGCGGCCAGATATAGCCAGCCTTGCCTTCCTCAATGGTGACCGATTGCCCTATCTTCCGGAGCTCCATTTGAGGCTGGGGAGACCATATCCGGTCTCCTCGGCTCTGAGGGCTGCGGATTCAGCCTCCCCTCGGCAGTTGGGCTTCGATGCACCACCAAGCTGAGTAGCCATCCTGCTTCAACCTCTTCGACATGAATCCTACTCAAACCTGATACGTTGTTGAAATTTGTAATATTAGTGTTAGTATGATCAAATAGAACATGATCGATCAGTCGATCTACTGCATGTACGTAGCTAGCTAGCTAGCACATGTCTATCTGCAGGGGCAACTGGGATGCCTCATGGACTTCAGCGTTGCTGTTATCGTGGAACATGGGACCGTCTAGAAGATAGCAACAAATCGGGGTAGCCACGAATGCGAAGCAGAAGACTGCCATCCCGAAACAAAGGATCTTATCTAGTCGCTGTGCTTTCGGGTCTATCGTCGCCAAGATCACGAAAACAACACCTAGGCACATCATAAGCGCCATTTCGATGATGAGAATTAGCATGTGCTCTCTTATCGTCTTCTCCTCCATAGTCTTAGGACGCTTCAACGACATGCGATCTTGTTGGTCAGCCTTGGCTAAGACACCGCTCGTCGTTGCCTTCAGCTCCGCATCCGTCGACGGTATCATGCCATCTTGTTGGTGATCAGCATGGGCAGCCATCGTCCCATTGGCTTCATCCATCGACATGATGATGTAACGTCAAGATATATATATAATCGATGATCGATCTGGAAGGACTGAACAAGACGATATATATGCTGCAATTAATTAGCAGGCTAGCTTCATGATGATCTCCAAATTAAAGTTCGAACCTGGTGTTGACGCAGTTTAGAGCCAACACACCGAGTTGTGCTAGAACGCGCGGTCATTGAAATCACCTCACGGGAAGCCCCTGCGCAAACTAGCCAAGCCGGTTTGGAAAACAGGTCTGGCCAGTTTCCTGAAGCTGACCGTGAAAACCTAGAACCATCACTCTAGGAGGGACCCCGTCAGGGATGATGTGCCTAGGGTTGTTCTGAGATCGGCAAGCCACTCAGAACATCCCAAATCGCCGTGGAGACGAAGAAGGAGAAGCAAAGGGGTTGGAAAAGCTAGGGTTTGGAGGAAATAAAAAGTAAAGATATTTTGATTGATTGATTGAATAGATACTCAATCGGCCGTGGCCCTTTATATTTATAGGGTGGAGAGGTCTTGTCCCTGTAAGGAATTCCAATTACAAGTCATGATTTACATGGATTCCTTAATTCTACTTGGACTGGGTCTAAACCGGTCACTGCACCACAAATTCGTAGAAAGCCGGCGGCCGAGGGCATCGAGGCGAGCGCTCGGGCTAGCTAGCTAGCTGTGGCATCGTGGGATCGAGGTGTGAGTTCGTGCCAGAGCTAGCGTTCACGGGCCATCCAAACCAGAGGGAATTAATGTCGGCATGGGAACTGAGCATATAATCCTATAGTAGTACGATGCATGCGCCGCACACCGATGTCTTCACGTACTAGGATGCCAAAAAGGTCTCCTTTCCTTCCTTCCACAGCTGCCCGCTTGTGCGTTTGTGCCCGCTCCCCTGTACTTCCTCCGTTAAAAAAAAAAACCCAATTTCTGAGATAAATCTAGAAATTGATTAAAAGTTGCTTAAAAAATTAAATAAATATATTTTTTAAGTTTGTAATAATTAAAACTCAATTAATCATATATTAATGATTTAGCTTGTTTTATGTGATCTTATTCTTATTTCTTTTCCCACACCTTCAAACATTTCCTAAGATACACACGCGGGTGAGGATGAACTTGAGTCCGGAAGCACACCAGTGACATGCACCATGCTCGTCATGCCCGCTCCCTAGCTCTTCTCCCTTCATCTGTCCCTTGCGCCTCAGCTGGTTAATCTGACAACCATACCTATCGTCCGACAGATCTAGACGAGCAACAACGATGTCCCACTCTTCTCCCTTGCTTTGAAGGATTGTCATTGGCAGCTCGTTGGTTTGAGGGACCAATAATACTCGAATTGGATAGCTTGTCGTCTGTGCAAGCTTTGAAGTCGATGGCTGCAAATCGATCACATCTAGCAGCCCTAATCAAAGATGCACAAGACCTGGTGGCAGTATTGGGGGACATTGACTTTATCAAGATTGGGCGAGAGCAAAATAGACTAGCACATGAACTAGCTAAATTTGCTAGGTGTAATTTAGGTTCGGCAGTTTGGCTAGCTAATATTCCTCCGACCATTGAATCTATAGTTCTTGGTGAATGTAAGCAACCTTAGTTGAGTAATAAAGCTCTTCCTTTCATCGCAAAAAAAGGGGAAGTTGTAGACATAAAAGTAGCAAGTCCCAAAAATCCAAAAAAAATCACATAAAACTAAATCTCAGATATGCCTATAGAGTATATATAGAGTTAGAGTAGACATTATATGAATCCTCCTCAATACGCTATATACGTTTCTAGATCTCTTATTTAATTCTTTAAAAGTTTCTATCTTACCCCACTGATTTAGCTACTCCGTAAAGTGTTCGGTTATAATCATGCAATCTTGAATATCTGTGGTTTATAACGATGGTGTGTTTAATTTTTCATTTAATAAAGAAAATTAAATCATTGATAACGATTGGCTCGTCCTTACAGATAACGATTTTGAGTTGTTTGTTTAGTGATGAGGAGGGTTTTGCTTTTTCTTTGATATAGTTCAGCATGTTACTTATTTTTCTTTGCACATAAAAGATGCATTTCACTAAGTTTAGCATATAATAAATACTCATGCATGGGTTGGTAAAAGTTAACAGAATTTATTTGAATAAATGTATGGCAGTGAAGAACGTAATTGTGTATAAAAAATTATGGCATAAGAGATAATACTCCCTCTGTGCCAAATTATAAGGCATGTAACTTTTTTACATGGTCTTTAGCCATAATAGATTTCATGTATTATCAACAACTACAAAATAAATATCATATTGTCGGAGGATGAAACCTCGACGGCGGGAAGTCGGGAGACCCCCCTTTGAGATTCGGCCAGGGGAGTAGTTCTCAGGCGAAGCCGGCGTCAGGGTGTGTCAGCGGAACGACGGAAGGATCGAAAGGAAGAAAGCGCACAAAGAAGACAGGAGAATTTATACAGGTTCGGGCCACCGGAGCGTAATACCATACTCCTGTGTTTTGGACTATCAGAGGGAGAAAGATAATGTGGAGCGGAGCTTACAAGGAGGACCCCGGGAGCTCGGAAGCTCACCGGAAACCGGAGGTGGCGTCGGTCGTTCTACCAGCGACCGGACTCGAGGAAGGAGAAGGAGATCTCTGTTGTCTAAGGCTGGAGCCTGAGCTGCTTGCGTTCGTCTACAGCATGGATCCTCCTTTATAGGCGAGGGGAGTCCACAGTGCCGGTACGCGGAAGGAGATATTTTCCGGTGAGGTCTCCTGTGCGCCCCTCCGCCTGCGACACCCATGCCGGAGTTGGAGGAACGTCCCGTTGCTCACCTCCCCGCCTGCCGTGCCCACGCCGGAGCAGGTATGCTACGGGCGGTAGAGTCGTGGGGATGTGATGGAGTGGGGAGACGTGATGGCGCACGCCTCCAAGTCAAGAGTCTCTGACTCTTCTTCACTTCAGCGCACACCCTTCCCTCAGAAGTCAAAAGGTTTCTGACAGCAGTCGGGTGTCCACGGGGGGCCATTGGGAGACGCCCAGACGTGGCAGAGTAGTTGGTGAAGAACTCCGCAGAGTTCTTCCAGTGAGTCGGCATTGGCAGTCGGTAGTCGGCCCCGGGCATCGGCGCCCGGGCCCGATGGAGATGGCGCCCCGGGCGCCCAGCGGGACGTTGACTGTAGCTGGCCGTCCCTTCTGCAGAAGGTGGGGCCGGAGGAGCCGCGTGGCCGGAGATCCATGCGTCCCCGCAGAACGTGGGACCCCCAGTCCCATTTCGCCGACAGTGGCCCCTGGCCCTGTTGCTCGGCCGGGATCCACTCCGGCCAGGAACAGGGCCATGTCTTGAAGAAATGAGGGGACGCTGGGTCCGCCTGGTTCGCCATGTACTGACGTAGCTTGACGATTTGTTGACTTAGATGCGATACGTACCCGGGACCCGGGCTGAAAACATGGAACGAAGTGTTGAGAAAGGCCGGCGGCAGCGGTCGCGATGGCGCTGCGGCAGCTTGCCGCCCGTACTGTCGCCACCGAGTTCTTCGTGGCGACCGCTGTCCGGAGGCCGCGGCAGCAGAGAGGTGCGTCGTCCGATTGAAGGGCGCCACCGAATCCGCCGCCGACGAGTTCTCCCGCGCCTGACCCGAGAGGGAGGCATGGGAGAAGGAAACGCTCTCCCGGGGAGAATGCATACGGGCCCAAGAGGCCGGGCTCGCGTCCCGGGGGTGTGAGTTCGCCGTGCGCGAGGAAGTCGCGGTAGTTCGCGAGGAAGTCGCGGTAGTTCGCGAGGAAAACGCGGGAGGCCGTGGTCGAGTCCACTGCCCCGGAGGCAGGGTTCTTCGACCGCGGCGACCATCTTGTAGAGCTGATGCTTGACGAAGAGGTTGAGGAAGACGCCGGTTTCCTTCTGACGCCATGCGTGGGCGCCTTCGGGGCCCGGGGCCCTCCATGCCCCGGGCGCCCTTCTTCTTCGTCGTCCGGGGTCCGGTCCAAAGGAGGCTAGCGACCTCTCCCCGTGCGACGGCGTCTCCGGGTCTCGCTCGTGCTTGCGCTCTGGTTTTGCCTGTCTTGTACAAGGGAGACATTTGTATATGTATATGATTATGTTTATATTTTCGTACCTTGGTTTATTGTGTTGTTTGGAGGTCGCTGGTGTTCGGGAAAGGAGCTCAGACTCGCTTCCCTCGCGAGCCTCAAGGCCGGGAAACGGCATGTGCTCGGGACCCGGGGGCCCCGGCCAGCGCTAAGGATATGTATCCGGGACCCGGGGGCCCCGGACTGGTTTTGATATAAGCCGGGTTCCGGGGGCCCGGGCTTGAATATGGAATGTGAGACGACCTTCCAGACGCATTCTCGCCGGGGCGGTGCTGTCCGGGCTATCGCGCCCTATTCCGGGTGTCGCGTTCCTAGGCTTGCACCCGCCTTGGCGAGGCCGCCCTGGTTCGGCACCTCAGTGTCGGGCCCGTGGCACGGGTTCGGGAATCCGTGCCGCGGCTCAAACATGTGCCCGGGACCGAAAAGCCCCGGGCTGGAATGTGATTTGACATGTGCCCGGTACGGGCCCGGGTAAGACATGGACCATATCGGGATGATTTCCCCGGGTCCGCAGGCCAGTGAGGCAAAGTGCGCGAGAGCAGGGCGCAGGCGAATAGAGGAAGGCCTGGCGAACAGAGCAGGGCCTGGCGAAGCGGACCGTCCGTTCCGGGAGTGTTCGGTCCGGTCTGGCGAACAGAGCAAGGCGCGGGCGCGAGGGCGCGCGACGGGGCGCGGGCGCGAGGGCGCGAGACAGGGCGCAGGCGCGAGGGCGCGCGGCGGCGCAAGAGCGCGAGGCAGAGCTCGGGCGCGAGGGCGCGCGACGGGGCGCGGGCGAGAGGGCGCGAGGCGACCGTCCGTTCCGGGAGTGTACGGTCCGGCCTGGCGAACAGAGGGCTCGGCGGCGGCGAAAACCTTCGGCTCCGGTCGGACTCGCTCCGAGGTGGCCAGAACAGCGAGATGACGCCGACGGCGGCGCTGCGGAGCAGAAAGCGAAGCACGGTGGCTTCGGCCGGTGATCGGGCTCGATCAAAAAGCTTCGGCAGTGAGGGAAAATGGCTCTGTATCCGGTAATCTTTGTGGATACTGTCGTTTTCTCCGGTGGGGGCGTGAAGACGACGAGGAGGAGGTCCTGCTGGCGAGATTAGAGGCCTCGTGTTCGGGAGCGCCGAATACTGGGCGCGATCTCGACAGCGGGAGCCGACAGTCGTGAACAACCGCCGGGCCCGAGGCCCTTAGCCGGGTCTCGGCACAGCCGCCTGCCCCGGGAGCTCGGTCCCCAGGGGCAGGGATCGTGATGGTCTCCCCCCGGGGGCCCGGTCCGAGGCACTCAAGCATCCGGACGCGGGCCTTCCGGAGCGATGAAGTCCATAGCTCCGGCCCCTTCCGTCTTGCGGATCCGGGGTCCTTCCATGTCCCTGAACGTCGCTGGCCGAGTGGGTGCACGAGGACAGCCCTTTGACTCGCCGGGAGCCCTTCAAGGTCTGATCCTGACCGGGCGCGGGTCCCCCGGCAGTGAAGTACCCGGCGCCTCGCCGGGGCCGGTAGGAGCTGGGCAGGCCGGGCACCGCGGCCGTCCTGGAACCTAGGCTGCACATACAACGGGGAAGAATACAAATTGAGCAATATGTAAAGGTGGATAAGGTGACGTATCTGGACATGCGGAGGCGTCGTGGCACTGCGAACACGGTCTCGGGGGCGGGAGCGTCGCTCGCCCCCGGGAACGTCGAGTACCGGACTGACTCGCCGTGAACCGTCGTCGCGCCCGGGTCCCCTTCGCGGGGCCTTGAGCAGCCGCCTGCCCCGGGTGCTTGGTCCGTGACGGCTGCGAAGGGCCCGGGGACGAGTCCGGCGGGACGGTCGAGTGCGTAGTTTCGACTCCTGTCCTCCGGGTCCGGGGGCCCTCCGTGCCCCCGGGCGCCTGTGGCCCTGGGAGCGCTGCGAGGCCGCGGGAACGAGCTTTGGCCGGAGACGGGGTCGTCAGGCAGCGAAGCGTCTGGTGCCTCGCCGGTTGCCGGGGAGGAGCCGGCCAGGCCGGGCTCCGCAGCCCGCGTCGAGGTTCGGAAAGCCTGCCTAAAACTTGCCGGGGATTGGTGTAATCTGCACACGATGAATTGTGAGAGTATTTGGCTCGTTCCCCTGTCCGTTCCATGCTACGAATCGTGGCGTCGACCATCTCCCGATGGCATCCTCGGAGTCGCGATCGTGCGGAGGAAAGGATTGCGCATAAGGAATCTGCCCCCCAGCAGCGGAAAAAACCGAGCCCGAAGCCAACCAGAGCGGGACACCGCAAGCCGGGGCTTAGACGATGTCCGGGGTTTAGCAGGTGGGATACGGTAGCTCGCTGGTAGGGAACAGATGCTTAGGCGCACCCAGCCACCGCACGGGCGCGACCCGATTATGCCCCCAGGGGGGAGATCGCCACGATAGCGACATAAGGAAGGATAAGGGCACGAGCCCGGAAACGATAATAAAATTATTACTATGGAAAGCGAATTCACATGGGGCCCCGGCCTCGCCAGTGCCGAGGTTTAGAGGCACTTACGGATGTGTTCTCAGATAACATTTGTGGAGATGCTCCCAGGCTTACCGAGCCCGGTTGGGAAGTTCCGATCATCAAGGAGGGGCCTTCCCACGGGGGGGAAGATTTCATTCCGACCCGTACGAAGATACGGCGGAGATTCGAACCCCAAACTTGGAGTGATCGGGCCCGAACCTGACGCCAAGGATAGCGCTTGAGGCCGTGCTGGTACGAGTGACGTGGGCGACGCGCGCCACCTTGGTTCCTCGGGAAGTCGAGGTCGCGAGCTGCATGTTGTTGTGTTGATGTATCGTTGTAGCGCCGTACCGTCCGGTGAGGGATCAGACCGTCCGACGCGGGATCGGGTCGTCCGTTCCGCCTCGATCGGACCTGGCCTGCTACCGCTCCTGTCGGCACTTCTTGACGCGCTTGGCCAACTGCTGGACGGCGTGGCACTCCATGAGGTCGTGCAAGGCCGTCTCGTGGACGGTGCACCACTTCCAGGCCATTGCCGGCCCGACGCGCTCGGCCATCTTCTGGACGGCACGGCACTCCGTGATGTCGTGCCGGTCCGTGTCGTGGAAGGCGCACCACCCCCGGGCTATGGCTGGCTCAACATGCTCGGCCAAGCCCTGGATGGCGCGACACCCTGTGAGGTCGTGCCAGTCCGTCTCGTGGACAGGGCACCACTTCCGGGCTACTGCCGGCTTGAGATGCTCGGCCATCTTTTCGACGGCCCGGCACTCCGTGAGGTCGTGCCGGTCCGTCTGGTGGAAGGCGCACCACCTCCAGACCATGGCCGATGGCGGCGGTGCAAGTGTGGCCTTCCGGCGCTTCCTCCTGTTCCGCCGTGATGCAGAACGTGAGGTTTTATCGTCTTCTCCAGGGCCCTGGTCGGGGGCCCCAGGACTTGCGGCAGCGTTCGCGCGCCGCTCGCACTGCCGCTTGATCGTGACCCGGGCGTCCTCCTGAATCCGCATCCGGTTCAGCCGGTCGCGGAGGTCACCATGGCCATTGTTGGCCAGAGGCCCGGGTCGCCGGGCTCGCGCCGCGCTCCCCCAGGAAGATGGGGAGCGTGGCGGGCTCACCGCCGGGCTAACGTCTCCCGGCGTGAACCACCGGGCCCTTGCTGAAGTCCCGGCGAACGATGCCTCCGCCATGAAGTGCGCCGGTCTTGGGACGTCGGCGTGTCACCTGAAAAGGAAACTCCCCCTACCTGGCGCGCCAGCTGTCGGAGGATGAAACCTCGACGGCGGAAGTCGGGAACCCCCTTTGAGATTCGGCCAGGGGAGTAGTTCTCAGGCGAAGCCGGCGTCAGGGTGGTGTCAGCGGAACGACGGAAGGATCGAAAGGAAGAAAGCGCACAAAGAAGACAGGAGAATTTATACAGGTTCGGGCCGCCGAGCGTAATACCCTACTCCTGTGTTTTGGACTATCAAGAGGGAGAAAGATAATGTGGAGCGGAGCTTACAAGGAGGACCCCGGGAGCTCGAAGCTCACCGGATAACCGGAGGTGGCGTCGTCGTTCTACCAGCGACCGGACTCGAGGAAGGAGAAGGAGAATCTCTGTTGTCTAAGGCTGGGAGCCTGAGCTGCTTGCGTTCGTCTACAGCATGGATCCTCCTTTATAGGCGAGGGGAGTCCACAGTGCCGGTACGCGGAAGGAGATATTTTCCGGTGAGGTCTCCTGTGCGCCCCTCCGCCTGCGACACCCATGCCGGAGTTGGAGGAACGTCCCGTTGCTCACCTCCCCGCCTGCCGTGCCCACGCCGGAGCAGGTATGCTGCGGGCGGTTAGATCTCGTGGGGATGTGATGAGCGGGAGACGTGATGGCGCACGCCTCCAAGTCAAGAGTCTCTGACTCTTCTTCACTTCAGCGCACACCCTTCCCTCAGAAGTCAAAAGGTTTCTGACAGCAGTCGGGTGTCCACGGGGGGCCATTGGGAGACGCCCAGACGTGGCAGAGTAGTTGGTGAAGAACTCCGCGGAGTTCTTCCAGTGAGTCGGCATTGGCAGTCGGTAGTCGGCCCCGGGCATCGGCGCCCGGGCCCGATGGAGATGGCGCCCCGGGCGCCCAGCGGGACGTTGACTGTAGCTGGCCGTCCCTTCTGCAGAAGGTGGGGCCGGAGGAGCCGCGTGGCCGGAGATCCATGCGTCCCCGCAGAACGTGGGACCCCCAGTCCCATTTCGCCGACACATATAAAAGTGCTTTCAAATATGACTATAATAATGTCACATGCATATATATTGCTAGTTAACTATTAATAAGGCTACGAATGTTGATTTTTTAAAAAAATTGTGAGCAATTTAGGACAAGGGAGTACCAAAAGTTGAGTACTTGGATGCACATATCCAACGATCATATAAAATAGGAATTAATCTAGTATGTTACTATTTGATTAAAGATATATTAGTTACTAATACATAAGTACTCCCTTTGTTTTAAATTACTCGTCACTATAGGATTTAAACTTTTTACTAAAATACTTGCTATTCTTATATTTCAAAGCATTTTTAAATATGAATTTTCTTTGTGTCATTCGTCAATACTGTCATACATTAATATATACTTATGGTTTTTATTGGCTTATCTCAACTTATTAGACTTAATGACTGTTTTAGAAATACAACTATAACGATATAATTTGTCATAGCTTCTTTATTAACGTAGGATTTACTAGAGCGATTTAAAAAAGAGTACCAGAAATTAGTATCAACTATAACCATCCCTATAGCTTGTCGTCGGGAGCTGATCGATCGATCACAATAATGCGCGCGGGGCATCGTGGGCTCGTGGCGCACTGCACTGGCGCCGGCGAGCATCTCCAGAAGTCCAGAAATTAACCAAGCACGCACGCGAGGCAGCCACTGCACCACGAATTCGAAGAAAGCCGGTGGCCAAGGGCATGGAGACAAGCGCTCGGGCTAGCTAGCTGTGGCATCGTGGAATGATGCGTGAGTTCGTGCCGGAGCTAGCGTTCACGGGCCATCCAGACCAGAGGGAATTAATATCGGCATGAGCACTGAGCATATACTCCTATATATTGTTAGTTAACTATAAATAAGGCTACAAATGTTGATTTTTTTAAAAAAAATTGTGACCGTCTTATAATTTAGGACAAGGGAGTACCAAAAGTTGAGTACTTGGGTGCACATATCCAACGATCATATAAAATAGGAATTAATCTAGTATGTTACTATTTGATTAAAGATATATTTGTTACTAATACATAAATACTCCCTTCGTTTTAAATTACTTGTCATTCTAGGATTTAAACTTTTTATCAAAATACTTGCTATTCTTACATTTCAAAGCATTTTTAAATATGAATTTTCTTCATGCCCTTCGTCAATACTGCCACACATTAATATATACTCATGGTTTTTATTGGCTTATCTTAACTTATTAGAGTTAATGGCTATTTTAGAAATATAACTATAACGATATAATTTGTCATAGCTTCTTTATTAATGTAGAACTTACTAGAGTGATTTGAAAAAGGAGTACCAGAAATTAGTATCAACTATAACCATCCCTATAGCTTGTCGTCGTGAGCTGATCGATCGATCACAATAATGCGCGCGGGGCATCGTGGGCTCGTGGCGCACTGCACTGGCGCCGGCGAGCATCTCCAGAAGTCCAGAAATTAACCAAGCACGCACGCGAGGCAGCCACTGCACAACAAATTCGAAGAAAGCCGGTGGCCGGGGGCATCGAGGCGAGCGCTCGGGCTAGCTAGCTGTGGCATCGTGGGATCGATGCGTGAGTTCGTGCCAGAGCTAGCATTCACGGGTAAGGGTGAAAACGGATAGAAATCGGTTGGAAACTAGCTATATTATATTCTTTTTATATTTTTTTCAGAATCGGATTCGGAATCGAAAACCTCGGATACGAAAACGGAATCGAATTTTACCGGATACAAATACGGAGCGAATACGAATCGGAACGAATACGGTAACGAATATTTATTCGAATATAAAAACCCCTCAAACTGAACTTTAGAAAACAACGAAGAGAGACAACCTATTATTTTTTGTAAAACAATATATCAATATTTCCAAATTTTTAGCTAAACAATGTATCAATATTTTTTGGTCTTGGTGGATGGTGAGGACGCGGCCACGAGCGTGCCGCCAACGCTGTCGACACCCGACGCCTGGGGACGAGCGCGCCGTCGCTGCCGCCGACGCTGACGCCCGGGGACGAGCGCGCTGCCAACGCCCGATGCCCGGGGACTGGAGCGGGTACAGCCGGCGCCGGTGGCCGCGGGAGGCGCGAGGCCGGGAGGCGGCGGGGGCCGATGGGGGTGCAGGGCCCGAAGGGGGAGGCGCCGGCGGCGGCGGCGGCCGTGGGCGCAAGGGATGGCGCCGGCGGCCGCGGGGGCGCGGGGTCCGGCGCCGGCGGGCACGAGGGAGCAGGGTCGGCGGCAGCTGGCGCTGGCATCGTCGCATCGTCGCTCGTTAGCTGCAGCTGGAGACTGGAGACAGAGAGAGAGAATGGGCATCCAAGGTGAGGGTTCGGTTAGGAATAAATTTAATGGGTGATGCGGATATCCGAAAATTTTTCCGGATAGTTTCCGACCGAATCCGAAATCCGCCGGATAATGCTTTTACCGTATTCGTATCCATATTCGAAAAAAATTATCCGTTTTCGTATCCGAATCCGAGATTATTCAAAAATTATCTGACCGATCCTATCCGTATCCGAAATTTCGGACGGCTAGCGGATATTATCCGAACCGTTTTCACCCTTATTCACGGGCTATCTAGACCAGAGGAAATTAATGTCGACATGGGTACTGAGCATATACTATTATAGTAAGTAGCAAGATGCATATGCCGCACACCGATGTCATCACGTAATAGGATGCCAAAAAGCTTTTCTTTCCTTCCTTCCTTCCACAGCTGCCTGCTTGTGCATTTGTGCCCACTCCCTGTACTTCCTCCGTTGAAAAAAAAAACCTAATTTCTAGAATAAATCTAGGAATTGATTTTTTTATGGACGGAGTACGCTCAAACAACTTCCTATTCCAGACGCTACAGCCTATAGTAGGTCCAGTGTTATTCTTCAAAGACATCGTGTGCTCTGCCCGTCGTTGTCGTCAAGGGAAAGCGCAGAGGTGGACCTCCTAGGTGCTATCGTCAGTATTTTTAGGCAGCGTTCGTATTTGCCAGTAGAGGGAAAAGTTTTTTTTCGTTGTTCCGTGAATATGTTTCCCGAACTGCTAAACAGTGTATTTTTTATAAAAAAAATTTCAATATAAAAGTTATTTTAAAAATCATATTAATCCATTTTTTAACTTTAAAATAATTAATACTCAATTAATCATATCCCAATAACTTATCTCGTTCTCTTCCTCTCCCCTTTTTCCTCACTTCCTAAGCTTTGAAGTCGATGGCTGGAAATCGATCACATCTAGCAGCCCTAATCAAAGATGCACAAGACCAGGTAGCAGTATTGGGGGACATTGACTTTATCAAGATTGCGCGAGAGCAAAATAGACTAGCACATGAACTAGCTAAATTTGCTAGGAGTAATTTAGGTTCAGCGGTTTGGCTAGGTAATATTGCTCCGACCATCGAATCTATAGTTCTTGGTGAATGTAAGCAACCTTAGTTGAGTAATAAAGCTCTTCCTTTCATCGCAAAAAAAGGGGAAGTTGTAGACATAAAAGTAGCAAGTCCCCAAAATCCAAAAAAAATCACATAAAACTAAATCTCAGATATGCCTATAGAGTATATATAGAGTTAGAGTAGACATTATATGAATCCTCCTCAATACGCCATATACGTTTCTGGATCTCTTATTCAATTCTTTAAAAGTTCCTATCTTACCCCACTGATTTAGCTACTCCGTAAAGTGTCCGGTTATAATTATGCAATCTTGAATATCTGTAGTTTATAACGATGGTGTGTTCAATTTTTTGTTATTACTACTTCTGTCTTTAAAAAATTGTCTTTTTAGTCATGAACCTGGACAGGTCTATAGTCTTTTTGGAAGGAGGTTGTAGAACGCAATTATTTTTTCTACCTAGTTAGTCAGAGTGTCACCACCATTAATCTAATTTACTCTTTTGTTTATTAATACTTTCTATATATAAGACTTTATTTTGTGTTTATCAAATTATTAGGTACGGCCCTGGCCAAAATAATGGACCAACTAGCCAAGCAGGTAACTGAAGAAGAGGAAAAAAAAAAGGTTACTAGTTTCAGCTTAAGTCACCAATATGTGCTTATCTGCAACACCATTGGCATGGCCTTTTTAGTTATTATCCACACGTTGCTACATCCATCACAGGATGTATATTGTTCATACATTCACCAAACTATCGGAAAAAACACTAAAAGAGAATAACAAATAATCCTTTCCTCACAGTTTACATCCTCGTGCGCTTGTGGACCCAGAAAAACAATCCATGTATCGACAGTGACAGGATTCGGTAGATATATACTGTCTCTGTTTTTAATATACGACACCATTGATTTTTAAGACATAAGTTTAATTATTCATATTATTTAAAAATTTTGGTGTAAATATATAAAAATACAAGTTATGCTTAAAATACCTTTAATGATAAATATGTCATAATAATTAAATATTAACTATGTAATTCATTAGGCATGATTTCATAGGAATTTCATAAGAATTTAGACATTCATTAGGAACTCTTTTCCATTTTTCTTTGAGAAGTCCAGCAACAAATCTGTAGGACCAAGATAACATCGATCAGTGACAGGTGAATGATTGTTGGTTTATTTTACAAAACAATAAAATCAGACATGTAGTGAAAAATAATAATAAATAATATTAAATTATTCTAATATCACTAAGAACATAAAATTAAACATCCTAATATGCAAAAGACCCAAACCAGAACAAAATCCGACTGCTACAATGCCGTACATTGTGCTACAGTACGTGAACAGTGACGCACACAAAAAACAGCACAGCTACCTTAAATGAAAATCCTTATAACTCGAGCAATTCAAATCTCTTTGATATGTAACTTGAAACATAAGTTGTAAACATAACATAGGTTCTATTTTAGCTAAGAAACACAAAAAAAAAACAACGGATAAAATTGACGGGATCTAAACAAACTTTAATCTAAAAGAAAACTAAGAGGCGTGCACTAAAACCTAGATTAATTAAAACCTAACCAATAGATCTAAGCTAAACTTGGTTAGATCAAATTCAACACAGTAGAAACTATACTTCATTACAAATCTAACACAAAAATCACAATCAAATCTAATGGTTAGATCAAAATCTAAAACTAATATAAGATCGGAGAAAAACCTACCAAAACTCACTATATGTGAATTATGAATTAAAAAGGGGACTGTGGATGAATTTACTGAACTTTACTTATCAAATCATGTTCCAAAAGTTCTTAGAAAAACACCCCATCTCTCTCAACTCTCGTTCTATCAAACTCTAAAAAGTATCTTTTTTTTCTCTTATGTTTCCTGTGGGTTCTTTATCCTATGTCCTAACCTTTTATACAATATAATATAATAGAGATAGTCCTAAAACTTTATGACTCGGCCCAACAAGGCCTAATTAACCCATAAGGACTCATAAGTCCATAATCTGTTATAAACTAAACCACCAGCCACTCGCCGGTCTAACTCCATTATGTCCGAACACCATAGACCCAATTGATACAGAACTTCTCCGTTCCACGTCATCCATCATTCTCATGCGACCAAGCTAGAGTATGACCATCTAGTGACATCTCCTGACCGACTCAGACATCGGAAACCCCAGTCCCTTATTACTCACCGTGATCACCTTGTAGCTTTACCTGCGCATCAAACACAAAGAAAACATATTCCGGAAATAAGTTATTCGTAACTTGATCCATATTAATCCAAATAATACTTGTTTTTACCAATTATTCATAATACATATCAATAATCAATACGTGTGACTTCAAATGAGCATATTTAAAAATACTTATCAAGCAACAAAAACAATATTTTATATTCAAATAGTACAAATCCTATGTTTTGCTCTATTCTTGTGTTCCGAACAATATGTGTCCTATTTTTCCTATATTTTACAATCCTATGTTTTTTATATGCAATCCTATCATATTTTTGTGTTTAACATGTTCCTATGTTTTCATTCCTGCCTTCCAAAAAGCCCTTAAATAAGCCGCAGAAAAAAGATAGGAATTGGACAAGAGAGATAGAACCAAACAAAATTTTTCAAGAGATTAGAGCCCTCACTAATTTTCCTCTAAAATCTAGATGTATTGGAGCATTCCTTAAGAATTCAATAGGATTTGAAAAACTCCAATCCTTTGTTTCAAAAGGGGAAATAGGAAATTTCTTGTAGGATTTGAATCCAACAAAATTACTCCACAAATTCTTTGTTTATAAGGGGCCCTTAGAGTAATAGGAAGAAGAAAACGTGAGGTAAAACATGCTTATTTTAAACATATTCTTTTCTATCGAAATTACTCTACAAAATTATATTTCTATCGATTTCCCTACAGAAAAATTGAAGTTTTCTGTGGTGTTTTTTCTGTCGAATAGTTCTGTCGGTCTACCGATACAAAAATAAGTTCTGACGGTAAAATACATTTTTGCACCCACAAACTTGCCCTGAAGTCTAGTAATGTTTTCTCTAAAATCTCTATAAGATTGTCCGTTCCGTAGAAATCTCAAAAGAAAAAGATAGAATTTAATTCTTGGCCCTTTTAGGAATTTTTTCTATACAATTGAATACTCAAAGTCTTGTACGTTTTCTATACAAATGAAGAGAGCATAACAAAGGGATGTAATTCATCGAGCACGAACCTACATCGTATAATACGATCTCTATTTTGAATTGTTGAATACTAGTAGTAGTAGAATTGAATTCTCCGTAGTCTCTGCCTTCGAATTAATTGTGGATTGATGTCCCGTACTACGCGAGGATAGGACCCGTGTCACTGTAGCACTAATAAATGCTGATAAATTCAGCCAAAGCCAAGCAGACAGTGTACCACGTTCGCTCATTGCACTGCTAGCTCCGGTCGATCTGGAATGGAGAAGAAGAAGAAGAAGAGGAGGAGGGTGGCCATTGTCGGCGCCGGCGCGAGCGGGCTCGCCGCGTGCAAGCACGCGCTGGAGCGCGGCTTCCGGCCGGTCGTCTTCGAGGCCGACGCGGCAACCGTCGGCGGCGTGTGGGCACGCACGATCGCCTCGACACGGCTGCAGACGCCGCGCCCGTACTTCGAGTTCTCCGACTTCCCGTGGCCGCCGGCCGTGGCGGATCTGTACCCGGATCACGACCAGGTGACGGAGTACCTGCGCTCGTACGCGAAGCGCTTCGGCGTGCTGGAGTGCGTCCGCTTCGGCTGCCGTGTCGCTGGCATGGAGTACGCCGGCGCCGACGAGGAGGAGGTCATGGCCTGGGAGCACTGGGCCGGCAACGGCGAGGTGTTCGGCAGCGGCCGCGGCGAGTGGCGGCTCACCGTGCTGTCAGCGCCCGGGGCCGCGTCCTTGCTCGGGTACTCGCGTCCGAAAAAGCTCTCTCTCCGTGTTCTAGCACTGTGGACTCCCCTAATCTATAAAGGAGGATCTAAGCCACCGAACCAAGGGGAAGCAAGCTTTAGCATTAGGAATCGGGCTCGGACTCTGACTTAACCCCGGGCTCTCCGACTCTAGCTCACTCTCAGACCTACTGTTCTTCTTCCTCAGCGCCGGCAAGCTGCCTGAGCCCACCTTATAAACGCCAAGTCACATTCATCCACCTAATAGCCAAAAACACACACAGGAGTAGGGTATTACGCTCCAGCGGCCTGAACCTGTATAAATCCTCGTGTCTCCCTTGCGCGTGCGGTTCATCGTCTTCCCCACGTGATCTTCACGCTCCGGACGGTCCGGACCCAAACCGAACGGTCCGGGCCTCTCTGCCTCCAGCTCGGGCCCCTGGGCTTCGGACGGTCCGAACCCCGCAACTTCTTCTACGTCTCCTTCAGCTATCTCTCTTCTACTCCCTAACGCCGGCTTCGCCTGAGAACTACTCCCCTGGCCGAATCTCAAAAGGGGGGTCTTCCGACTTCCCGCCGTCGAGGTTTCATCCTTCGACATGTATAAATCCCCGTGTCTCCCTTGTGCGTGCTGTTCATCGTCTTCCCCGGGCGATTACTACGATTCGGACGGTCCGGACCCAGTTTGGACGGTCCGAATCCTTCTGCTTAGTCACGGCCCGGACGGTCCGGTCCGGAATCGGACGGTCCGGATGCCTCTGTTCTAGCTCGGGCCCCCTCTGTTCCTGCCCGAGCGTTAATCCGTCTGACGCCGCTTCGCCTGAGAACTACTCCCTGGCCGAATCTCAAAGGGGATCTCCAGACCTCTCGCCGTCGAGGTTTCATCTCGACAATGTCTATTTCACCGAGTCTCTCTCCGAGACAGTGCCCGATCGTTACGCTTTCGTGCGGGTCGGAACTTACCCGACAGGAATTTCGCTACCTTAGGACCGTTATAGTTACGGCCGCCGTTCGTACGCGCGTCGCTAGGCCACGACGCTTCTGCCATGTCTATAACGTCGCCCACGACGCGAGCCACTCTCTCTACGCGAGCCATCCCTCGTGACTCGACCTCCTCTCATCGTAAGCCACTCGCTCCTCCGTGAAACGTACGTCGTCCGAGCACGCCCTGCAGCTATCCTGCCAACACACGCACGCAAGCGTCTCGACAGGAACACACCACGGTCGGGATTATTGCTAACACGTGCTTCACGGTGACAGCGTTGAGGTGAGCACAAATAACTAGCTTGTTCTCTACGGTGATTACACTTTTAATAAACATGGCGTCAATAATGCCGGTTAATATTCTCAGAGAGTTTTTTCCGCATGACATATAATTATGGGTAGTATGATCCTAGGTTTTACATACCATTTTATTAATCAATTATTCTTTGATTTATCATACTTAGAAGTTTTAAAATTAAATCTTAAATTTATAATTTATTCGATCCATTGTATAAAAAGTTCTGGGCATCTAAGTTAGTTTTTTTTCTTATTTTTGCTATGGTAGCAAGTTAAATTGGTCACACATATAATTTTGTGGAACTACAGAACAATAATACTTGCTAGGTGTTAAAATCTCTATGGTTTTGTACCCATATACCCCAGGTTTTATGTAATTTACTCCAAGGTTATTGTGTTTTGATTTTACTCCGAATTACCAGACGCACGTCACGGATTTCGTGGTGCTGTGCATCGGACGGTTCAGCGGCGTCCCCAACATGCCGAGATTTGCACCAAAGGAAGGGACAGAGGCATTCAATGGCACGGCGATCCACTCCATGGACTACTCCAACATGGGCGCTGCAAAGGCGGCTCAGCTCATCAAGGGCAAGCTCGTCACCGTCGTCGGCTACCAGAAGTCCGCCGTTGACATCGCCGCGGAGTGCGCAGGCGCCAATGGTGCTCAGCGATCAAGCTAGCTGTCCCAATCTCTTCCATGATCGACCTCGACTGAGAGAAAAATGACCTTGTTTTACGCATGAATGCAGGGGCGTCACACCCGTGCCCTTGTTCAGAGACATTGCAGCCGGCGCATCTTCCAGCATAGTTCCACACTTCAGGTCTATAAATCTGCCATCATATTATTCTTCTTCTGAATATATATGCTTCATGTGATCGATGGCAGCTGATGATATATGGCTGTGTTTGTCAGGCAATGCATTCATCCCAGGATCCCACAGCTAGCGATCATCGGCTATGCTGAAAGCTGGTCGAACCTCGCCGTGTCGGAGCTACTGTCAAAGTGCCTGGCACATTTCCTCCATGGAAGCTTCAGATTGCCAAGCATAAAGGAGATGGAAGGGGACATAGGTGAATGGGACAAATACACGTGGGCCGAACCGAATGTGTTCCTACGCCTAGGCCGCATGTAAACACTCGTCTATTAGATCTAACCTCAAAGAAAACTTTTTTTTTCTATAAAAATCATCTATTTATTGTAGGAGTCATATAACCTAGAAGATCTCTCATGTGAATCTAGAAAATAAAGGCACTTTAATTTAAGCATGACTTATATTTTTTATATTTACATAAAATTTATAATACGAATGGTCAAACGTAATTCTAAAAGTCAGCGACATCGAATATTAGAAAACTGAGGGAGTAAATCACAGTTATTAGGACCGGACTGGACCGGCGGCTAGACCAGAAAAAACCGAAACCAGAGGCTACAACGGCTCGGTTCACTTAAAGACGTCCATGCAATCGAACCGCTAAAAATCGGTTGAACCGGCTGATTTTTTAGGAACCGCTGAACCGGACGGTTTTATTGGAACCGGCTGGTTTTTGCTTATGGACGTTGTTACCCCTATTTTTTTGGATCACACACATAAAGGTATGGGCAAAAATCGTAAATGTTCATTTTTTTTAGGGTTGCCTCATTACCTGTGTTGGATTTGATCCCCATCAGATCGGCGAGCCGGAGGTGTTGACGGCGGCGGCGGCAGCGGAGGCGCAGGTGCACGGCGGCGGCCTTGGAGGCGCAGGCGCACGGCGGCGGCGCAGTCGCACGGCGGCGGACGGATTCGGCGGATGGCGGCGGCGGCGGCCGCGGAGGCGGAGGCACAAGCGCACCTCGCACGGCGGCGGCAGCGGCGCAGGCCCGCGGTGGCAGAGGTTAGC
Source organism: Oryza meyeriana var. granulata (assembly GCA_003991445.1). Classification (NCBI taxonomy): domain Eukaryota; kingdom Viridiplantae; phylum Streptophyta; class Magnoliopsida; order Poales; family Poaceae; genus Oryza; species Oryza meyeriana. The sequence continues at coordinate 54,662 of RYFJ01001639.1, forward strand.
TGGATGGTAAAGCTAATATTAATCCACTTCAGTTCGCATGTCACAATAATTTTTGAGTGCAGCTACTATAATTATACAATTAAAATATTTATGTGCTTATTTTTTCTATAAATCGACTGTATATGTATATATATTGCTCCGGTTCAATATATTTCATGACCGGTTCAATTTATCTGGTCTAAAACTATCAAAACTGCGGTTCAATCGGTTCTTAACGGTTGGACCAATGAACCGATGGCCTCGTCGGTTCAGTGTCCGGTCCGGTCCTAATAACTATGGAGTAAATAGCTCATAAATGTTTTCATCAAAAGAAATCACATGCATTCTATATAAGAGTCTTGACAGAAGCAGAACATGAATCCCTCCTCAAACCTGATACGTTGTTGAAATTTGTAATATTAGTGCTAGAATGATCAAATAGAACATGATCGATCGGTCGATCTATTGCATGTACGTAGCTAGCTAGCTAGCACATGTCTATCTGCGGGGGCAGCTGGGATACCTCATCGACTTCAGCGCTGTTGTTATCGTGGAACATGGGACCGTCTAGAAGATAGCAGCAAATGGGGGTAGCCACGAATGCGAAGCAGAAGACTGCCATCCCGAAACAAAGGATCTTATCTAGTCGCTGTGCTTTCGGGTCTATCGTCGCCAAGAGCACGAAAACAACACCTAGGCACATCATAAGCGCCGTTTCGATGATGAGAATTAGCTTGTAGTCCCTTATCGTCCTCTCCTCCATGGTCTTAGAAAGCTTCAACGACGCACGATCTTGTTGGTCAGCCTTGGCCAAGACACCGCTCATTGTTGCCATCATCACATTGGCTTCACAATGTGGTTTAGTCTCTGAACTCTTTTATTTGTAGGATCGAAAGACAAAAATTAAGCCTATCAGAGGGGATGAATGGTAGGAACACCAAAAACCAAAATCTTTTGCGGAATAAAAAAAACCCTCAAACCTGGAGGGAGTGCACCGATCAGACCGTCTCTGTTGCGCCGGTCTGACCACCGTATGTCCGCCGGTAGAACCGCCGTCTCGCCGCCGCGTTCTTATTGGACGAACCGTTTGAATTCAGAAGGATACACCCCGAAGATGCTCTTCAAAATAGATTAACTTTATTGCATCAAGATGTGTTTATAAAGTGCATACAAAGCACTTTCTTCTCTCAAAACTAAACCCTAACTTTTCTCTCTTCCAAAAGTTATATCACTAAAGCCTCCTTCCCTCATCTATTTATACGTAAAACATCCTACACAAGGTAGAAATAGAACTCCTATTCCCACTAAGACTTAAACCCTTAATTACCAAATCTATTTATAATTTTTAAATTAAATTCTCCTTTCCATAGCCAACTCAGACTCCCTCACATGCACCAGTTACTGTAGTAGTCCGGTTCGGCACTGTAGCAATCCGATTCGGCACTGTAGCGATTTGGTTTGGTACTGTAGCAATCCGACACTGTTGCAATCCGATTTGCACACTGTGCCAATCCGGTTCGCACACCCGTTCCGATTTCGTTGTTCGATTTTGCTCTAATACTTACGTATCTAATTTATAAAGTCCGTTCTAAAACCTTCCACACGATATCCATCCACACGATCTCTATTTTGAATTGTTGAATACTAGTAGTAGAATTGAATTCTCCGTAGTCTCTGCCTTCGAATTAATTGTGGATTGATGTCCCGTACTACGCGACGATAGGACCCGTGTCACTGTAGCACTAATAAATGCTGATAAATTCAGCCAAAGCCAAGCAGACAGTGTACCACGTTCGCTCATTGCACTGCTAGCTCCGGTCGATCTGGAATGGAGAAGAAGAAGAAGTAGAAGAGGAGGGTGGCCATTGTCGGCGCCGGCGCGAGCGGGCTCGCCGCGTGCAAGCACGCGCTGGAGCGCGGCTTCCGGCCGGTCGTCTTCGAGGCCGACGCGGCAACCGTCGGCGGCGTGTGGGCACGCACGATCGCCTCGACACGGCTGCAGACGCCGCGCCCGTACTTCGAGTTCTCCGACTTCCCGTGGCCGCCGGCCGTGGCGGATCTGTACCCGGATCACGACCAGGTGACGGAGTACCTGCGCTCGTACGCGAAGCGCTTCGGCGTGCTGGAGTGCGTCCGCTTCGGCTGCCGTGTCGCTGGCATGGAGTACGCCGGCGCCGACGAGGAGGAGGTCATGGCCTGGGAGCACTAGGCCGGCAACGGCGAGGCGTTCGGCAGCGGCCGCGGCGAGTGGCGGCTCACCGTGCTTCACGGTGACAGCGTTGAGGTGAGCACAAATAACTAGCCTGTTCTCTACCGGTGATTACATGGCGTTAATAATGCCGGTTAATATTCCCAGAGAGTTTTTTCGCATGACATATAATTATGGGTAGTATGATCCTAGAGTTTTACATAACCATTTTATTAATCAATTATTCTTTGATTCATCATACTTAGAAATTTTAAAATTAAATCTTAAATTTATAATTTATTCGATCCATTGTATAAAAAGTTCTGGGCATCTAAGTTAGTTTTTTTTTTCTTATTTTTGCTACGGTAGCAAGTTAAATTGGTCAACAATATAATTTTGTGGAACTACAGAACAATAATACTTGCTAGGTGTTAAAATCTCTATGGTTTTGTACCCATAATACCCCCGGTTTTATGTAATTTACTCAAAGGTTATTGTGTTTTGATTTCACTCCGAATTACCAGACGCACGTCACGGATTTCGTGGTGCTGTGCATCGGACGGTTCAGCGGCGTCCCCAACATGCCGAGATTTGCACCAAAGGAAGGGACAGAGGCATTCAATGGCACGGCGATCCACTCCATGGACTACTCCAACATGGGCGCTGCAAAGGCGGATCAGCTCATCAAGGGCAAGCTCGTCACCGTCGTCGGCTACCAGAAGTCCGCCGTTGACATCGCCGCGGAGTGCGCAGGCGCCAATGGTGCTCAGCGATCAAGCTAGCTGTCCCAATCTCTTCCATGATCGACCTCGACTGAGAGAAAAATGACCTTGTTTTACGCATGAATGCAGGGGCGTCACACCCGTGCACGATAGTGTTACGGACGAAGCATTGGATCGTACCGGACTTGTATGCTTCTCTCAGCTCCTATTTCACAAGCCTGGAGATGGCTTGATCCTTAGCCTTCTAGCCACCCTCTTATTACCTCTCGTAATTACTGATATTGTAGCATAACATCTTGTTGTTTTTAGTGTCAATTACAAGCAGTCAGACTAAGACTTCATCGTGATATTTGTTTTGTGTTGTCCTGTTAATTCAGAGATGGCTCATCTCCAAGTTTGTTGAGAGCTACTATAAATGGGCTCTGCCCATGGAGAAGCATGACATGGTGCCGGACGAGGATTTCTTGGAGGCCATGTGCTCATGCTCTGTTATGAAACTACCGGATAAGTTCTATGACAAGGTGGAAGAAGGAAGCATCGTTCTGAAGAAAGCGAGGAAGTTCAGCTTCTGCAAGGAAGGCCTGATTGTAGAAGGCGACTCGTCTACAGAGACTATAAAGAGCGACGTGGTGATCTTCGCTACAGGGTTCAATGGGGACCAGAAGATTAGGGAGATGTTCAAATCGCCCTTGTTCAGAGACATTGCAGCCGGCGCACCTTCCAGCATAGTTCCACACTTCAGGTCTATAAATCTGCCATCATATTATTCTTCTTCTGAATATATATGCTTCATGTGATCGATGGCAGCTGATGATATATGGCTGTGTTTGTCAGGCAATGCATTCATCCCAGGATCCCACAGCTAGCGATCATTGGCTATGCTGAAAGCTGGTCGAACCTCCATGGAACCTTCAGATTGCCAGGCATAAAAGAGATGGAGGAGGACATAGGTGAATGGGACAAATACACGTGGGCTGAACCGAATGTGTTCGTACGCCTGGGCCGCACGTAAACACTCGTCTATTAGATCTAACCCCAAAGAAAACTTTTTTTTTCTATAAGAATCACCTATTTATTGTAGAAGTCATATAACCTAAAAGATCTCTCGTGTGAATCTAGAAAATAAAGGTACTTTAATTTAAGCATGACTTATATTTTTTATATTTACATAAAATTTATAATACGAAAATTCTAAAAGTCAGCGACATCGAATATTAGAAAACTGAGGGAGTAAATAGAACTCATAAATGTTTTCATCAAAAGAAATCACATGCATTCTATATAAGAGTCTTGACAGAAGGAGAACATGAATCCCTCCTCAAACCTGATACGTTGTTGAAATTTGTAATATTAGTGCTAGAATGATCAAATAGAACATGATCGATCGGTCGATCTACTGCATGTACGTAGCTAGCTAGCTAGCACATGTCTATCTGCGGGGGCAGCTGGGATGCCTCATGGACTTCAGCGCTGTTGTTACCGTGGAACATGGGACCGTCTAGAAGATAGCAGCAAATGGGGGTAGCCACGAATGCGAAGCAGAAGACTGCCATCCCGAAACAAAGGATCTTATCTAGCCTCTGTGCTTTCGGGTCTATCGTCACCAAGAGCACGAAAACAACACCTAGACACATCATAAGCGCCGTTTCGATGATGAGAATTAGCTTGTGGTCTCTTATCGTCTTCTCCTCCATGGTCTTAGGACGCTTCAACGACGCACGATCTTGTTGGTTAGCCTTGGCCAAGACACCGCTCGTCGTTGCCATCATCATCATCATCACATTGGCTTCACAATGTGGTTTAGTCTCTAAACTCTTTTATTTTTTGTCAAGATAATCGATGATCCGAAGAAAGGACTAAAACAACGTGGTGCGCTATTGATAACCGATAAGCAGGCCCAGTTCTACCCATGTTCGGTATACGTAGCCGCGTCGGATCCTGTTCCTACCAAAGCAATCGTATCGTAGTGCTAGCATCTTGCGTATGTGGAGGTACTCGTATATACTCATGTTTGAAAATATAAGATGTTATTGTTTTTTATGAAGTCAATATTTAAAAATTTTAACTAATAATTAAACTAAAAATATATGCGTTTAATATCATGTAGTAGTATCACTAGATTCGTATTTGATAATATTTTCATACGATGTAAATTTTGTGGTTATTGATTATATATTATAAAAAATTAATGATCAAAGCCAGATTCGGTCTCCTCGGCTCTGAGGACTGCGGATCCGGCCTCCCTCCGGCGGTCAGGCTTTGATGCACCACCGAGCTAAGTAGCCATCCTGCTTCGACCTCTTCGACAGCGGAGGCGATGGCCCGGAGGCCTTCTTTAGGTTCACCAAGCGGATGGCTGCGCTCGTCGACGCCGAGGATGCCACCGTCGCTGCGTCCGAGCCGGTGAAGGCTGACTGCCTCACGTGCATGCTCATGCTCTCCCACGGCCGCCGCCTGTAGGTGTCCAAGCTCGTCACGCTGTGCGGCCCGCTCGGCCTACTGACGGCTACCTCCTCCGCCTCCTCCCCCACAATCCCGAGCACCGCTGCGGATCCTGACTCCCATCCCTCCCGAGCACCGTCAGTGCCACCCCCTCTCGCCAGATTCGGTCATGCTGACGACGGCGCGCTGTTTTTTTTTCCTGAGATGTATGTTATCTTGTTGCCTTTTCTTTCCGTTGTTCTTTAAGTTAGATTGTTGAATAAATGTGTTGGATTGTTGAATAAATGTGTTGGTTTGTTGAATTGTTGTGAAACAAATCAAAACCATTGTTGAATGCAAACTGAAATCTTCAAGTTGAATTGTTGAATATAATCGGCACAATGGCGATGTGCTGGGGCTCATTATTTGCATTTCTTGGGACGGAATTTCCATAACAGTAACGGTTGGTGCAAGCGAACCGTTAGAAATGAGAATATATCTGAGCCGTTAGAGATAAGAATACACATCATTGACCAAAATTTTATAACGGTTGGCTCGTCCTTACAGATGACGATTTTAAGTTGTTTGTTTAGTGATGATGGGGGGTTTTGCTTTTTCTTTGATATAGTTCAGCATGTTACTTATTTTTCTTTGCACATAAAAGATACATTTCACTAAGTTTAGCATATAATAAATACTCATGCATGGGTTGGTAAAAGTTAACAGAATTTATTTGAATAAATGTATGGCAGCGAAGAACATAATTGTGTATAAAAAATTATGGCATAAGAGATAATACTTCCTCTGTCCGAAATTATAAGACATGTAACCTTTTTTACACGGTCTTTGGCCATAATAGATTTCATGTATTATCAACAACTACAAAATAAATATCATATAAAAGTGCTTTCAAATATGACTATAATTATATCACATGCATATATATTGTTAGTTAACTATAAATAAGGCTACAAATGTTGATTTTTTAAAAAAAATTGTGACCGTCTTATAATTTAGGACAAGGGAGTACCAAAAGTTGAGTACTTGGGTGCACATATCCAACGATCATATAAAATAGGAATTAATCTAGTATGTTACTATTTGATTAAAGATATATTTGTTACTAATACATAAATACTCCCTTCATTTTAAATTACTTGTCATTCTAGGATTTAAACTTTTTATCAAAATACTTGCTATTCTTACATTTCAAAGCATTTTTAAATATGAATTTTCTTCATGCCCTTCGTCAATACTGCCACACATTAATATATACTCATGGTTTTTATTGGCTTATCTTAACTTATTAGAGTTAATGGCTATTTTAGAAATATAACTATAACGATATAATTTGTCATAGCTTCTTTATTAATGTAGAACTTACTAGAGTGATTTGAAAAAGGAGTACCAGAAATTAGTATCAACTATAACCATCCCTATAGCTTGTCGTCGTGAGCTGATCGATCGATCACAATAATGCGCGCGGGGCATCGTGGGCTCGTGGCGCACTGCACTGGCGCCGGCGAGTCAATCTGGGCGTAAAACCCGAACCCAAAGACCGAACCCGAAAAAACCCGAGACCGAACCCGAAAAACCCGATACCCGAAACCCGAGACATATTGTCGGGTTGGGATACCGAAAACCCGAATTGATTTCGGGTGGATTCGGGTTGGTGCCCTCGGTACCCGAAAACCTGATTTACCCGAAATAATTTGGCCGTGCCCCTCGGCCGTGCCCCTCGCCCGTGCCTGCGCCCTCTCCCGCGCCCCTCGCCTGCGCCCGCGCCCCTTGGCCCTCGCCTGCGCCCGCACCCTCTCCCGCGCCCCTCGGCCCGCGCCCTCTCCCGCGCCCCTCGGCCCTCGCCCGCGCCCCTCGCCCGCCCCGCCCTCTCCCGCGCCCCTCGGCCCTCGCCGCGCCCTCGCCCGCGCCCCTCGGCCCTCGCCCACGCCCCTCGCCCGCGCCCGCGCCCTCTCCCGCGCCCCTCGGCCCTCGCCCGCGCCCCTCGCCCGCGCCTGCGCCCCTGGCCCGAGCCCTCGCCCTCTGCCCGCGTCCTCGCCCGTGTCCCTCGCCCGGCCGTCTAGGAAAACACTGGTTTCAGGCTTTTAGCCCAGCCCAACAACTAACCCTAGCTGACCCACCGCCGCCACCAAACACAGGCACGCAACCACGGAACCACCCACTCCCGGCGCGCCGCTCCCCGCTCCCGACACCTCGCCAGCTTGCCTCCCGGGGCCGTCGCCAACGGGTATTCGGGTAAATTGGGTTACCCGAAACCCGAACCCGAAATTCCGGGTACCCGAAATAGCGGGTACCCGAAATTTTAGTGCTAATCTCGGGTACCGGATCTCAAAACCCGAATTTTAAAAAACCCGAACAACCCGACCCAAAATTTCGGGTTAACCCGAACGCCCAGAGTGACCGGCGAGCATCTCCAGAAGTCCAGAAATTAACCAAGCACGCACGCGAGGCAGCCACTGCACCACGAATTCGAAGAAAGCCGGTGGCCGGGGGCATGGAGGCGAGCGCTCGGGCTAGCTAGCTGTGGCATCGTGGAATCGATGCGTGAGTTCGTGCCGGAGCTAGCGTTCACGGGCCATCCAGACCAGAGGGAATTAATATCGGCATGAGCACTGAGCATATACTCCTATAGTAGTACGATGCATGCGCCGCACACCAATGTCTTCACGTACTAGGATGCCAAAAAGGTTTCCTTTCCTTCCTTCCACAGCTGCCCGCTTGTGCGTTTGTGCCCGCTCCCCTGTACTTCCTCCGCTAAAAAGAACCCAATTTCTAGGATAAATCAAGAAATTGATTAAAAGTTGCTCTAAAAAATTAAATAAATATATTTTTCAAGTTTGTAACAATTAAAACTCAATTAATCATACATTAATGACTTAGCTTGTTTTACGTGATCTTATTCTTGTTTCTTTTCTCTCACTTTCAAACACTTCCTAAGACACGCACGCTGGTGAGGATGAACTTGAGTCCGGGAGCACACCGGTGACATGCACCATGCTCGTCATGCCCGCTCCCTAGCTCTTCTCCCTTCGTCTGTCCCTTGCCCCTTCAGCTCCGTATCCGTCGACAGCATCATGCCATCTTGTTGGTGATCAGCATGGGCGGCCGTCGCCCCATTGGCTTCATCCATCGACACGATGATGTAACGTCAAGATATATATATAATCGATGATCGATCTAGAAGGACCGAACACGACGATATATATGCTGCAATTAATTAGCAGGCTTGCTTCACGATGATCTCCAAATTAAAGTTCGAACCTGGTGTTGACGCAGTTTAGGGCCAACACACCGAGTTGCGCTAGAACGCGCGGTCGTCGAAATCACCTCACGGGAAGCCCCTGCGCAAACCAGCTAGGCCGGTTCGGGAAACAGATCAGGCCGGTTTCCTGAAGCTGGCCGTGAAAACCTAGAACCACCACTCTGAGAGGAACCCCGTCAGGGATGATGCGCCTCGGGTTGTGCTGAGATCGGCAAGCCACTCAGAACGTCCCAAATCGCTGTGGAGACGAAGAAGGAGAAGCAAAGGGGGTTGGAAAAGCTAGGGTTTGGAGGAAATAAAAAGTAAGGGTATTTTGAATGATCGATTGGATAGATACTCAATCGGCCGTGGCCCTTTATATTTATAGGGTGGAGAGGTCTTGTCGCTGCAAGGAATTTTAATTACAAATCGTGATCTACATGGATTCCTTAATTCTACTCGAATTGGGTCCAAACCGGTCACTGCACCATAAATTTGTAGAAAGCCGGCGGCCGGAGGCATCGAGGCGAGCGCTCGGGCTAGCTAGCTGTGGCATCGTGGGATCGATGCGTGAGTTCGTGCCGGAGCTAGCGTTCACGGGCCATCCAGACCAGAGGGAATTAATGTCGGCATGGGCACTGAGCATATACTCCTATAGTAGTACGATGCATGCGCCGCACACCGATGTCTTCACGTACTAGGATGCCAAAAAGGTTTCCTTTCCTTCCTTCCACAGCTGCCCGCTTGTGAGTTTGTGCCCGCTCCCCTGTACTTCCTCCATTAAAAAAAAACCCAATTTCTAGGACAAATCTAGAAATTGATTAAAAGTTGCTCTAAAAAATTAAATAAATATATTTTTCAAGTTTATAATAATTAAAACTCAATTAATCATACATTAATGACTTAGCTTATTTTACGTGATCTTATTCTTGTTTCTTTTCCCACACCTTCAAACACTTCCTAAGACACACACGCTGGTGAGGATGAACTTGAGTCCGGGAGCACACCGGTGACATGCACCATGCTCGTCATGCCCGCTCCCTAGCTCTTCTCCCTTCGTCTGTCCCTTGCCCCTTTAGCTCCACATCCGTCGACGGCATCATGCCATCTTGTTGGTGATCAGCATGGGCGGCCGTCATCCCATTGGCTTCATCCATGGACACGATGATGAAACGTCAAGATATATATATAATCGATGATCGATCTGGAAGGACTGAACACGACGATATATATGCTGCAATTAATTAGCAGGCTAGCTTCACGATGATCTCCAAATTAAAGTTCGAACCTGGTGTTGACGCAGTTTAGGGCCAATACACCGAGTTGCGCTAGAACGCGCGGTCATCGAAATCACCTCACGGGAAGCCCCTGCGCAAACCAGCCAGGCTGGTATGGGAAACAGGTTAGGCCGGTTTCCTGAAGCTGGCCGTGAAATCTTAGAACCACCACTCATAGATACTCAATCGGCCATGGCGCTTTATATTTATAGGGTGGAGAGGTCTTGTCCCTGTAAGAAATTTCAATTACAAATCATGATCTATATGGATTCCTTGATCCTACTTGGACTGGGTCCAAACCGGTCACTGCACCACAAATTCGTAGAAAGCCGACGGCCGGGGGCATCGAGGCGAGCGCTCGGGCTAGCTAGCTGTGGCATCGTGGGATCGATGCGTGAGTTCGTGCCAGAGCTAGCGTTCACGGGCCATCCAGACCAGAGGGAATTAATGTCGACATGGGCACTGAGCATATACTCCTATATATGTCTTTACGTACTAGGATGCAAAAAAGTTTCCTTTCCTTTCTTCCTTCCACAGCTGCCCGCTTGTGTGTTTGTGCCCACTCCCTGTACTTTCTCCTTTGAAAAAAAAACCAATTTCTAGATTCTGGAAATTGGTTTTTTTTATCGACGGAGTACGCTCAAACAACTTTTGATCGTCGGTATCCTATTCCTGACGTACTGGACTACTAGCTTAACTACAGCCTACAGTAGCTCCAGTGTTATTCTTCAAAGACACCGTGTGCTCTGCCCGTCGTCGTCGTCGAGGGAAAGCGCAGAGGTGGGCCTCCTACGTGCTATCGTCAGTATTTTTAGGCAGCGTTCTCATCTGCCGGTAGAAGGAAAAGTTTTTTTCGTTTTCCTTGAATATGTTTTTTTGAACTGTTAAACGGTATGTTTTTTACAAAAAATTTCAATATAAAAGTTATTTTAAAAATCATATTAATCTATTTTTTAAATTTAACATAATTAATACTCAATTAATCATGTCCCAATGACTCACCCTTATTTTGCGTGATCATCTTCCTCTTCCTTTTTCCCTCACTTCCCAAGCTTTGAAGTCGATGGCTGGAAATCAAACACGTCTAGCAGCCCTAATCAAAGATGCACAAGACCTGGTGGCAGTATTGGGGGACATTGACTTTATCAAGATTGCGCGAGAGCAAAATAGACTAACACATGAACTAGCTAAATTTGCTAGGAGTAATTTAGGTTCGGCGGTTTGGCTAGGTAATATTCCTCCGACCATTGAATCTATAGTTCTTTGATGAATGTAAGTAACCTTAGTTGAGTAATAAAGCTCTTCCTTTCATCGCAAAAAAGGGGGAAGTTGTAGACATAAAAGTAGCAAGTCCCCAAAATCCAAAAAAAATGGCATAAAACTAAATCTCAGATATGCCTATAGAGTATATATAGAGTTAGAGTAGACATTATATGAATCCTCCTCAATACGCTATATACATTTCTGGATCTCTTATTCAATTATTTAAAAGTTCCTATCTTACTCCACTGATTTAGCTACTCCATAAAGTGTCCGGTTATAATCATGCAATATTGAATATCTGTAGTTTATAACGATGGTGAGTTCAATTTTTTGTTTAGTACAGAATGATTTAATTAAATCATTGTATTACTACTTCTGTCTTTAAAAAATTGACTTTTTAGTCATGAACTTGGACAAGTCTATAGTCTTTTTAGGAGGAGGTTGTAGAACGCAATTATTTTTTCTACCTAGTTAGTCAGAGTGTCACCACCATTAATCTAATTTACTCTTTTGTTTATTAATACTTTCTATATATAAGACTTTATTTTGTGTTTATCAAATTATTAGGTACGGCCCTGGCCAAAATAATGGACCAACTAGCCAAGCAGGTAACTGAAGAAGAGGAAAAAAAAAGGTTACTAGTTTCAGCTTAAGTCACCAATATGTGCTTATCTGCAACACCATTGGCATGGCCTTTTTAGTTATTATCCACACGTTGCTACATCCATCACAGGACGTATATTGTTCATACATTCACCAAACTATCGGAAAAAACAATAAAAGAGAATAACAAATAATCCTTTCCTCACAGTTTACATCCTCGTGCGCTTGTGGACCCAGAAAAACAATCCATGTATCGACAGTGACAGGATTCGGTAGATATATACTGTCTCCGTTTTTAATATACGATACCATTGATTTTTAAGACATAAGTTTAATTATTCATATTATTTAAAAATTTTGGTGTAAATATATAAAAATACAAGTTATGCTTAAAATACCTTTAATGATAAATATGTCATAATAATTAAATATTAATTATGCAATTCATTAGGCATGATTTCATAGGAATTTCATAAGAATTTAGACATTCATTAGGAACTCTTTTCCATTTTTCTTTGAGAAGTCCAGCAACAAATCTGTAGGACCAAGATAACATCGATCAGTGACAGGTGAATGATTGTTGGTTTATTTTACAAAACAATAAAATCAGACATGTAGTGAAAAATAATAATAAATAATATTAAGCTATTCTAATATCACTAAGAACATAAAATTAAACATCCTAATATGCAAAAGACCCAAACCAGAACAAAATCGGACTGCTACAATGCCGTACATTATGCTACAGTACGTGAACAGTGACGCACACAAAAAACAGCACAGCTACCTTAAATGAAAATCCTTATAACTCGAGCAATTCAAATCTCTTTGATGTATAACTTGAAACATAAGTTGTAAACATAACATAGGTTCTATTTTAGCTAAGAAACACAAAAAAGAAACAACGGATAAAATTGACGGGATCTAAACAAACTTTAATCTAAAAAAAAACTAAGAGGCGTGCACTAAAACCTAGATTAATTAAAACCTAACCAATAGATCTAAGCTAAACTTGGTTAGATCAAATCCAACACAGTAGAAACTATACTTCATTACAAATCCAACACAAAAATCACAATCAAATCTAATGGTTAGATCAAAATCTAAAACTAATATAAGATCGGAGAAAAACCTACCAAAACTCACTATATGTGAATTATGAATTAAAAAGGGGACTGTGGATGAATTTACTGAATTTTACTTATCAAATCATGTTCCAAAAGTTCCTAGAAAAGCACCCCATCTCTCTCAACTCTCGTTCTATCAAACTCTAAAAAGTATCTTTTTTTTCTCTTATGTTTCCTGTGGGTTCTTTATCCTGTGTCCTAACCTTTTATACAATATAATATAATAGAGATAGTCCTAAAACTTTATGACTCGGCCCAACAAGGCCTAGTAAACCCATAAGGACTCATAAGTCCATAATCTGTTATAAACTAAACCACCAGCCACTCGCCGGTCCAACTCCATTATGTCCGAACACCATAGACCCAATTGATACAGAACTTCTCCGTTCCACGTCATCCATCATTCTCATGCGACCAAGCTAGAGTATGACCATCTAGTGACATCTCCCAACCGACTCGGACATCGGAAACCCCAGTCCCTTATTACTCACCGTGATCACCTTGTAGCTTTACCTGCGCATCAAACACAAAGAGAACATATTCCGGAAATAAGTTATTCGTAACTTGATCCATATTAATCCAAATAATACTTGTTTTTACCAATTATTCATAATACATATCAATAATCAATACGTGTGACTTCAAATGAGCATATTTAAAAATACTTATCAAGCAACAAAAACAATATTTTATATTCAAATAGTACAAATCCTGTGTTTTGCTCTATTCTTGTGTTCCGAACAATATGTGTCCTATTTTTCCTATATTTTACAATCCTATGTTTTTTATATGCAATCCTATCATATTTTTGTGTTTAACATGTTCCTATGTTTTCATTCCTGCCTTCCAAAAAGCCCTTAAATAAGCCGCAGAAAAAAGATAGGAATTGGACAAGAGAGATAGAACCAAACAAAATTTTTCAAGAGATTAGAGCCCTCACTAATTTTCCTCTAAAATCTAGATGTATTGGAGCATTCCTTAAGAATTCAATAGGATTTGAAAAACTCCAATCCTTTGTTTCAAAAGGGCAAATAGGAAATTTCTTGTAGGATTTGAATCCAACAAAATTACTCCACAAATTCTTTGTTTATAAGGGGCCCTTAGAGTAATAGGAAGAAGAAAACGTGAGGTAAAACATGCTTATTTTAAACATATTCTTTTCTATCGAAATTACTCTACAAAATTATATTTCTATCGATTTCCCTACAGAAAAATTGAAGTTTTCCGTGGTCTTTTTTTTGTCGAATAGTTCTGTCGGTCTATCCATACAAAAATAATTTCTGACGGTAAAGTACATTTTTGCGCCCACAAACTTGCCCAAAAGTCGGGTAATGTTTTCTCTAAAATCTCTATAAGATTGTCCGTTCCGTAGAAATCTCAAAAGAAAAAGATAGAATTTAATTCTTGGCCCTTTTAGGAATTTTTTCTATACAATTGAATACTCAAAGTCTTGTACGTTTTCTATACAAATGAAGAGAGCATAACAAAGGGATGTAATTCATCGAGCACGAACCTACATCGTATAATACGATCTCTATTTTGAATTGTTGAATACTAGTAGTAGTAGAATTGAATTCTCCGTAGTCTCTGCCTTCGAATTAATTGTGGATTGATGTCCCGTACTACGCGAGGATAGGACCCGTGTCACTGTAGCACTAATAAATGCTGATAAATTCAGCCAAAGCCAAGCAGACAGTGTACCACGTTCGCTCATTGCACTGCTAGCTCCGGTCGATCTGGAATGGAGAAGAAGAAGAAGAAGAGGAGGAGGGTGGCCATTGTCGGCGCCGGCGCGAGCGGGCTCGCCGCGTGCAAGCACGCGCTGGAGCGCGGCTTCCGGCCGGTCGTCTTCGAGGCCGACGCGGCAACCGTCGGCGGCGTGTGGGCACGCACGATCGCCTCGACACGGCTGCAGACGCCGCGCCCGTACTTCGAGTTCTCCGACTTCCCGTGGCCGCCGGCCGTGGCGGATCTGTACCCGGATCACGACCAGGTGACGGAGTACCTGCGCTCGTACGCGAAGCGCTTCGGCGTGCTGGAGTGCGTCCGCTTCGGCTGCCGTGTCGCTGGCATGGAGTACGCCGGCGCCGACGAGGAGGAGGTCATGGCCTGGGAGCACTGGGCCGGCAACGGCGAGGTGTTCGGCAGCGGCCGCGGCGAGTGGCGGCTCACCGTGCTGTCAGCGCCCGGGGCCGCGTCCTTGCTCGGGTACTCGCGTCCGGGAACCCGACCACGCCCGGGGCCTTGCGTCCGGGATCTCGCCTCGGCGCACGCGGTCAGCCTGAAACTTCAGCCGGGAGCAAACGCACACAATAGCACGAGAGATTGGTGCCGCCAAAATCACACAGCATTTTCTATTCTTTCATACTCCTTTTATAGCGAATTTACAAAGGCATAGTATCCGCACGTCGCGCCCATGACGCGTCCGTTTACGTCCGTGGCATATCCCACGAACCATCGTACAGGCGCGTTATTCACATTTAATTTGATGGTCAGAGGCGAATTGAAAGCTAAGCAGTGGTAATTAAGACCCTCGGGGGAAAATAGGGATGTCTCCTACGTTACCCATAATATGTAGAAGTATCGACGTAATTTCATAGAGTCATTCGATCTGAATGCTACATGAAGAACATAAGCCAGATGACGGAACGCGGAGACCTAGGATGTAGAAGATCATAACATGAGCGATTCGGCAGATTTGGATTTCTTTCCTATATATCCACTCATGTGGTACTTCATCATACGATTCATATAAGATCCATCTGTCTAGAGATCGTCATATACATCTAGAAAGCCGTATGCTTTGGAAGAAGCTTGTACAGTTTGGGAAGGGTTTTTTGAGAGAAAAGAAGAATCTACTTTAACCGATATGCCCTTAGGCACGGCCATACATAACATAGAAATCACACGTGGAAGGGGTGGGCAATTAGCTAGAGCAGCAGGTGCTGTAGCGAAACTGATTGCATCACAGACATGTCTGTCGGCGAAACGGGACTGGGGGTACCCACAGTCGCCGGGGACGCGTGGGTCTTCGGCCACGTCAGTTCCCAAGGGCCACGTCCTGCACGACTGACGACCGGCTGCGACCGTGTCTCCCGCACGGTGTCCGAGGCCAGGGCGCGCCTCCCCGCGCCCGGATGCGTTGCCCCCGGCCCTGGATGCGCCTCCCTGTGCTCGGGGGCACCGCCCCCAGACCCGGGTGACAGGCGACGGGGCGTGCCGCGCCCCGCCGCCCGGTAGGACGCGCGTGGATTCTCAAGACGGCCCCCCGTGGGCCTGCTCCCTGCACAGTCCGAGACACAGCGACGTGCACTCTCACTTCTCAACAGGGTGCGCTGCTGTAGCCGTACATAGCCGCCCAGCAAGGGGCCGACTAGACCAGCCGCCCGCAGCGGGCGACCGGGCGACCCACCGTGCCTCCCGCACGGCTCAGCGAGCGGGCGTGGGCGACTGGACGTCTCTCCGGTGCGGTGCAGCAGGCGGCCACGGGCGTGCAACAAGACATAGCAACCTCTCTCTCTGTACGGGGCACTGTGGACTCCCCTGACTCTATAAAGGAGGATCCATGCCGCAGACGGGAGGAGGAAGGGAAAAAACTTGAGCATTAGCAAGGACTCTCTGGCTAGTACACGCCGTCGCGCACACTCGTCGCAGTTCTCCTTCCTCGGCACCGAGCTCCTGAGCTCGCCGGGAGCACCCTGTAAACACTCAAAACCATATTCCCCTCCAGATAGCATACACACAGGAGTAGGGTATTACGCTCCGGCGGCCCGAACCTGTATAAATCCCCGTGTCTCCCTTGTGCGTGCTGTTCATCGTCTTCCCCGCGCGATTACTACGATTCGGACGGTCCGGACCCAGTTTGGACGGTCCGGATCCTTCTGCTTAGTCACGGCCCGGACGGTCCGGTCCGGAATCGGACGGTCCGGATGCCTCTGTTCTAGCTCGGGCCCCCTCTGTTCCTGCCCGAGCGTTAATCCGTCTGACGCCGGCTTCGCCTGAGAACTACTCCCCTGGCCGAATCTCAAAGGGGATCTCCAGACCTCTCGCCGTCGAGGTTTCATCCTCCGACAATGTCTATTTCACCGAGTCTCTCTCCGAGACAGTGCCCCGATCGTTACGCCTTTCGTGCGGGTCGGAACTTACCCGACAAGGAATTTCGCTACCTTAGGACCGTTATAGTTACGGCCGCCGTTCGTACGCGCGTCGCTACGGCCACGACGCTTCTGCCCATGTCTATAACGTCGCCCACGACGCGAGCCACTCTCTCTACGCGAGCCATCCCCTCGTGACTCGACCTCCTCTCATCGTAAGCCACTCGCTCCTCCGTGAGAACCGTACGTCGTCCGAGCACGCCCCTGCAGCTATCCTGCCAACACATGCACGCAAGCGTCTCGACCAGGAACACACCACGGTCGGGATTATTGCTAACACGTGCTTCACAGTGACAGCGTTGAGGTGAGCACAAATAACTAGCCTGTTCTCTACCGGTGATTACACTTTTAATAAACATGGCGTCAATAATGCCGGTTAATATTCTCAGAGAGTTTTTCCGCATGACATATAATTATGGGTAGTATGATCCTAGAGTTTTACATAACCATTTTATTAATCAATTATTCTTTGATTTATCATACTTAGAAGTTTTAAAATTAAATCTTAAATTTATAATTTATTCGATCCATTGTATAAAAAGTTCTGGGCATCTAAGTTAGTTTTTTTTCTTATTTTTGCTATGGTAGCAAGTTAAATTGGTCAACAATATAATTTTGTGGAACTACAGAACAATAATACTTGCTAGGTGTTAAAATCTCTATGGTTTTGTACCCATAATACCCCAGGTTTTATGTAATTTACTCAAAGGTTGTTGTGTTTTGATTTTACTCCGAATTACCAGACGCACGTCACGGATTTCGTGGTGCTGTGCATCGGACGGTTCAGCGGCGTCCCCAACATGCCGAGATTTGCACCAAAGGAAGGGACAGAGGCATTCAATGGCACGGCGATCCACTCCATGGACTACTCCAACATGGGCGCTGCAAAGGCGGCTCAGCTCATCAAGGGCAAGCTCGTCACCGTCGTCGGCTACCAGAAGTCCGCCGTTGACATCGCCGCGGAGTGCGCAGGCGCCAATGGTGCTCAGCGATCAAGCTAGCTGTCCCAATCTCTTCCATGATCGACCTCGACTGAGAGAAAAATGACCTTGTTTTACGCATGAATGCAGGGGCGTCACACCCGTGCCCTTGTTCAGAGACATTGCAGCCGGCGCATCTTCCAGCATAGTTCCACACTTCAGGTCTATAAATCTGCCATCATATTATTCTTCTTCTGAATATATATGCTTCATGTGATCGATGGCAGCTGATGATATATGGCTGTGTTTGTCAGGCAATGCATTCATCCCAGGATCCTCGCCGTGTCGGAGCTACTGTCAAAGTGCCTGGCACATTTCCTCCATGGAAGCTTCAGATTGCCAAGCATAAAGGAGATGGAGGAGGACATAGGTGAATGGGACAAATACACGTGGACCGAACCGAATGTGTTCATACGCCTAGGCCGTATGTAAACACTCGTCTATTAGATTTAACCTCAAAGAAAACTTTTTTTTCTATAAAAATTACCTATTTATTGTAGGAGTCATATAACCTGAAGATCTCTCATGTGAATCTAGAAAATAAAGGCACTTTAATTTAAGCATGACTTATATTTTTTATATTTACATAAAATTTATAATACGAATGGTCAAACGTAATTCTAAAAGTCAGCGACATCGAATATTAGAAAACTGAGGGAGTAAATCACAGTTATTAGGACCGGACTGGACCGGCGGCTAGACCAGAAAAAACCGAAACCGGAGGCTACAACGGCTCGGTTCACTTAAAAGACCGTCCATGCAATCGAACCGCTAAAAACCGGTTGAACCGGCTGATTTTTTAGGAACCGCTGAACCGGACGATTTGATTGGAACCGGCTGGTTTTTGCTTATGGACGTTGTTACCCCTATTTTTTTGGATCACACACATAAAGGTATGGGCAAAAATCGTAAATGTTCATTTTTTTTAGGGTTGCCTCATTACCTGTGTTGGATTTGATCCCCATCAGATCGGCGAGCCGGAGGTGTTGACGGCGGCGGCGGCAGCGGAGGCGCAGGTGCACGGCGGCGGCCTTGGAGGCGCAGGCGCACGGCGGCGGCGCAGTCGCACGGCGGCGGACGGATTCGGCGGATGGCGGCGGCGGCGGCCGCGGAGGCGGAGGCACAAGCGCACCTCGCACGGCGGCGGCAGCGGCGCAGGCCCGCGGTGGCAGAGGTTAGCTGGATGGTAAAGCTAATATTAATCCACTTCAGTTCGCATGTCACAATAATTTTTGAGTGCAGCTACTATGATTATACAATTAAAATATTTATGTGCTTATTTTTTCTATAAATCGACTGTATATGTATATATATTGCTCCGGTTCAATATATTTCATGACCGGTTCAATTTATCTGGCCTAAAACTATCGAAACTGCGGTTCAATCGGTTCTTAACGGTTGGACCAGTGAACCGATGGCCTCGCCGGTTCAGTGTCCGGTCCGGTCCTAATAACTATGGAGTAAATAGCTCATAAATGTTTTCATCAAAAGAAATCACATGCATTCTATATAAGAGTCTTGACAGAAGCAGAACATGAATCCCTCCTCAAACCTGATACGTTGTTGAAATTTGTAATATTAGTGCTAGAATGATCAAATAGAACATGATCGATCGGTCGATCTACTGCATGTACGTAGCTAGCTAGCTAGCACATGTCTATCTGCGGGGGCAGCTGGGATACCTCATCGACTTCAGCGCTGTTGTTATCGTGGAACATGGGACCGTCTAGAAGATAGCAGCAAATGGGGGTAGCCACGAATGCGAAGCAGAAGACTGCCATCCCGAAACAAAGGATCTTATCTAGTCGCTGTGCTTTCGGGTCTATCGTCGCCAAGAGCACGAAAACAACACCTAGGCACATCATAAGCGCCGTTTCGATGATGAGAATTAGCTTGTGGTCTCTTATCGTCCTCTCCTCCATGGTCTTAGAAAGCTTCAACGACGCACGATCTTGTTGGTCAGCCTTGGCCAAGACACCGCTCATTGTTGCCATCATCACATTGGCTTCACAATGTGGTTTAGTCTCTGAACTCTTTTATTTGTAGGATCGAAAGACAAAAATTAAGTCTATCAGAGGGGATGAATGGTAGGAACACCAAAAACCAAAATCTTTTGCGGAATAAAAAAAACCCTCAAACCTAGAGGGAGTGCACCGATCAGACCGTCTCTGTTGCGCCGGTCTGACCACCGTATGTCCGCCGGTAGAACCGCCGTCTCGCCGCCGCGTTCTTATTGGACGAACCGTTTGAATTCAGAAGGATACACCCCAAAGATGCTCTTCAAAATAGATTAACTTTATTGCATCAAGATGTGTTTATAAAGTGCATACAAAGCACTCTCTTCTCTCAAAACTAAACCCTAATTTTTCTCTCTTCTAAAAGTTATATCACTAAAGCCTCCATCCCTCATCTATTTATACGTAAAACATCCTACACAAGGTAGGAATAGAACTCCTATTCCCACTAAGACTCAAACCCTTAATTACCAAATCTATTTATAATTTTTAAATTAAATTCTCCTTTCCATAGCCAACTCAGACTCCCTCACATGCACCAGTTACTGTAGTAGTCCGGTTCGGCACTGTAGCAATCCGATTCGGCACTGTAGCGATCTGGTTGGTACTGTAGCAATCCGACACTGTTGCAATCCGATTTGCACACTGTTCCAATCCGGTTCGCACACCCGTTTCGATTTCGTTGTTCGATTTTACTCTAATGCTTACGTATCTAATTTATAACGTTTTGAAGACCTTTCACACGATATCCATCACACGATCTCTATTTTGAATTGTTGAATACTAGTAGTAGAATTGAATTCTCCGTAGTCTCTGCCTTCGAATTAATTGTGGATTGATGTCCCGTACTACGCGACGATAGGACCCGTGTCACTGTAGCACTAATAAATGCTGATAAATTCAGCCAAAGCCAAGCAGACAGTGTACCACGTTCGCTCATTGCACTGCTAGCTCCGGTCGATCTGGAATGGAGAAGAAGAAGAAGAAGAGGAGGAGGGTGGCCATTGTCGGCGCCGGCGCGAGCGGGCTCGCCGCGTGCAAGCACGCGCTGGAGCGCGGCTTCCGGCCGGTCGTCTTCGAGGCCGACGCGGCAACCGTCGGCGGCGTGTGGGCACGCACGATCGCCTCGACACGGCTGCAGACGCCGCGCCCGTACTTCGAGTTCTCCGACTTCCCGTGGCCGCCGGCCGTGGCGGATCTGTACCCGGATCACGACCAGGTGACGGAGTACCTGCGCTCGTACGCGAAGCGCTTCGGCGTGCTGGAGTGCGTCCGCTTCGGCTGCCGTGTCGCTGGCATGGAGTACGCCGGCGCCGACGAGGAGGAGGTCATGGCCTGGGAGCACTAGGCCGGCAACGGCGAGGCGTTCGGCAGCGGCCGCGGCGAGTGGCGGCTCACCGTGCTTCACGGTGACAGCGTTGAGGTGAGCACAAATAACTAGCCTGTTCTCTACCGGTGATTACATGGCGTTAATAATGCCGGTTAATATTCCCAGAGAGTTTTTTCGCATGACATATCATTATGGGTAGTATGATCCTAGAGTTTTACATAACCATTTTATTAATCAATTATTCTTTGATTCATCATACTTAGAAATTTTAAAATTAAATCTTAAATTTATAATTTATTCGATCCATTGTATAAAAAGTTCTGGGCATCTAAGTTAGTTTTTTTTTTCTTATTTTTGCTACGGTAGCAAGTTAAATTGGTCAACAATATAATTTTGTGGAACTACAGAACAATAATACTTGCTAGGTGTTAAAATCTCTATGGTTTTGTACCCATAATACCCCCGGTTTTATGTAATTTACTCAAAGGTTATTGTGTTTTGATTTCACTCCGAATTACCAGACGCACGTCACGGATTTCGTGGTGCTGTGCATCGGACGGTTCAGCGGCGTCCCCAACATGCTGAGATTTGCACCAAAGGAAGGGACAGAGGCATTCAATGGCACGGCGATCCACTCCATGGACTACTCCAACATGGGCGCTGCAAAGGCGGCTCAGCTCATCAAGGGCAAGCTCGTCACCGTCGTCGGCTACCGGAAGTCCGCCGTTGACATCGCCGCGGAGTGCGCAGGCGCCAATGGTGCTCAGCGATCAAGCTAGCTGTCCCAATCTCTTCCATGATCGACCTCGACTGAGAGAAAAATGACCTTGTTTTACGCATGAATGCAGGGGCGTCACACCCGTGCACGATAGTGTTACGGACGAAGCATTGGATCGTACCGGACTTGTATGCTTCTCTCAGCTCCTACTTCACAAGCCTGGAGATGGCTTGATCCTTAGCCTTCTAGCCACCCTCTTATTACCTCTCGTAATTACTGATATTGTAGCATAACATCTTGTTGTTTTTAGTGTCAATTACAAGCAGTCAGACTAAGACTTCATCGTGATATTTGTTTTGTGTTGTCCTGTTAATTCAGAGATGGCTCATCTCCAAGTTTGTTGAGAGCTACTATAAATGGGCTCTGCCCATGGAGAAGCATGACATGGTGCCGGACGAGGATTTCTTGGAGGCCATGTGCTCATGCTCTGTTATGAAACTACCGGATAAGTTCTATGACAAGGTGGAAGAAGGAAGTATCGTTCTGAAGAAAGCGAGGAAGTTCAGCTTCTGCAAGGAAGGCCTGATTGTAGAAGGCGACTCGTCTACAGAGACTATAAAGAGCGACGTGGTGATCTTCGCTACAGGGTTCAATGGGGACCAGAAGATTAGGGAGATGTTCAAATCGCCCTTGTTCAGAGACATTGCAGCCGGCGCACCTTCCAGCATAGTTCCACACTTCAGGTCTATAAATCTGCCATCATATTATTCTTCTTCTGAATATATATGCTTCATGTGATCGATGGCAGCTGATGATATATGGCTGTGTTTGTCAGGCAATGCATTCATCCCAGGATCCTCGCCGTGTCGGAGCTACTGTCAAAGTGCCTGGCACATTTCCTCCATGGAAGCTTCAGATTGCCAAGCATAAAGGAGATGGAGGAGGACATAGGTGAATGGGACAAATACACGTGGACCGAACCGAATGTGTTCATACGCCTAGGCCGTATGTAAACACTCGTCTATTAGATTTAACCTCAAAGAAAACTTTTTTTTCTATAAAAATTACCTATTTATTGTAGGAGTCATATAACCTGAAGATCTCTCATGTGAATCTAGAAAATAAAGTTACTTTAATTTAAGCATGACTTATAGTTTTTATATTTACATAAAATTTATAATACGAATGGTCAAACGTAATTCTAAAAGTCAGCGACATCGAATATTAGAAAACTGAGGGAGTAAATCACAGTTATTAGGACCGAACTGGACGGCGGCTAGACCAGAAAAAACCGAAACCGGAGGCTACAACGGCTCGGTTCACTTAAAAGACCGTCCATGCAATCGAACCGCTAAAAACCGGTTGAACCGACCGATTTTTTAGGAACCGCTGAACCGGACGGTTTTATTGGAACCGGCCGGTTTTTGCTTGTGGACGTTGTTACACCTATTTTTTTGGATCACACACATAAAGGTATGGGCGGAAATCGTAAATGTTCAGTTTTTTTAGGGTTGCCTCATTACCTGTGTTGGATTCGATCCCCATCAGATCGGCGAGCCGGAGGTGTTGATGGCGGCGGCGGCAGCGGAGGCGCAGGTGCACGGCGGCGGCCTTGGAGGCGCAGTTCTACCCATGTTCGGTATACGTAGCCGCGTCGGATCCTGTTCCTACCAAAGCAATCGTATCGTAGTGCTAGCACCTTGCGTATGGGGAGGTACTCGTATATACTCATGTTTGAAAATATAAGATGTTATTGTTTTTTACGAAATTAATATTTAAAAATTTTAATTAATAATTAAACTAAAAATATATGTATTTAATGTCATGTAGTAGTATCACTAGATTCGTATTTGATAATATTTTTATATGATGTGAATTTTGTGGTTATTGATTATATATTATAAAAAAATTAATGATCAAAGTATAATGTTGAAGACCGTGTAGAAGCCTAATACGCTAGATATTTTCAAACGGAGGGATTACGTGTATACACAGTACGCAGTTGGTACTCATACACGTAGATCTGCTCTGTGGATTACGCACGTATTGACATCGTGTGCTCCATTCTACGCTGCTGCATTCATTTAATTTCTTATCTCTAGCTCGTGTCACTCACACCCAAGACCAAAGAAAAATAGTCTATCCGCCCAAAAATTTGGTGGCACTTCAGCTTCGGCCCATCAAAATTTTGGCCTGAATCTGAGGCCCAAATAAGCCTGGCCCAATTAAGGCACAATCTGCCAGCCAGCCTCCCGCGGAATTTTTACTGTTACTAATTTACTTTTTTTTTTAATTTACAAAACTAATTTTTGATTTCGTTTATTTGCAGAAGTAGCCTCTTGCCGCCGTGGGGGCAGGGCGGTATTTAAAAACCGCCGTAGCCCAGGGCGGCGAATGGCCTGGGGCCACGGCGCCGTGACGGCGGCCCACGGCGTCGGCCACGGCGGCGAATGGCCCTGGGCCGCCCGTGCCTCTTCCTCCCCGCGCGCCCGTGCCCGTGCCCGTGCCCGTCCCCGCGCCCGCGCCCGTCCCCGTTTCCGTGCCCGCGCCCGGCCTGTCAGCGGGAGGCGCTCTGACGCGCAGGCCCCAAGTGCAGGGAGAGAGAGAGCGGGAGACGAGCGCGGGCGCGGGCGTGGACGCGGTGACGGGCACGGGCACGGGCGCGCGGGGAGGAAGAGGCACGGGCACCCCGGCCGACTAACGCCGTGGGCCGCCGTCATGGCCTGGTGACGCCGAGGTGGGCCCAGGCCATTCGCCGCCCTGGGCTACGGCGGTTTTTAAATACCGCCCTGACCCACGGCGGCAAGAGGTTACTTCTGCAAATAAACGAAATCAAAAATTAGTTTTGTAAATTAAAAAAAATTAAATTAGTAACAGTAAAAACTCGATTTCGTTTATTTGCAGAAGTAGCCTCTTGCCGCCGTGGGTCAGGGCGGTATTTAAAAACCGCCGTAGCCCAGGGCGGCGAATGGCCTAGGGCCACGGCGCCGTGACGGCGGCCCGCGGCGTCGGCCACGGCGCGAATGGCCCCGGGCTGCCCGTGCCCCTTCCTCCCCGCGCGCCCGTGCCCGTGCCCGTCCCCGCGCCCGTGCCCGTGCCCGTGCCCGTGCCCGCGCCCGTCCCCGCGCCCGTGCCTGTCCCCGCGCCCACGCCCGTCCCCACTTCCGTGCCTGCGCCCGCGCCCGCGCCCGGCCTGTCAGCGGGAGGCGCTCTGACGCGCGGGCCCCAAGCGCAGGGAGAGAGAGAGCGGGAGACGACCGCGGGCGCAGGCGTGGACGCGGTGACGGGCGCGGGCACGGGCACAGGCGCGCGGGGAGGAAGAGGCACGGGCACCCCGGCCGACTGACGCCGTGGGCCGCCGTCACGGCCTGGTGACACCAAGGTGGGCCCAGGCCATTCACCGCCCTGGGCCACGGCGGTTTTTAAATACCGCCCTGGCCCACGGCGGCAAGAGGTTACTTCTGCAAATAAACGAAATCAAAAATTAGTTTTGTAAATTAAAAAAAATTAAATTAGTAACAGTAAAAACTCCCTCCCGCGCCATGCCCGCCGGTTCTCCTCGGCTCCGGTTGCCGAATCGAGCTCCCTCAACTGGCCGGATCCCTCGTGCTCGCAATGGCAGCCTTTCCACTCCTATACTCAATCGTCTCTTCCTGCTGCTCAAGTATAATCATCTCCCAGTCTCCTTCGTGCAAAATGGGGAAATATTTTACCAAGTTCCAACCCTAGAAGGTCGGTATTCGCACTCATGAAGAGGCCTGAGTTGAAGTGGAGTATAGAAAAGAAGCAGCGAAGGCAGAGGCTGAAAAATCTCATGTACAGATCTAGCCAACCTTGCCTTCCTCAATGGCTGTCGATTGCCCTATCCTCCGGAGCTCCATTTGAGGCTGGGGAGGCCAGATTCGGTCTCCTCGGCTCTGAGGACTGCGGATCCAGCCTCCCCTTGGCGGTCGGGCTTTGATGCACCACCGAGCTGAGGAGCCATCCTGCTTTGACCTCTTCGACAGCGGAGGCGATGGCCCGAAGGCCTTCTTTAGGTTCACCAAGCGGATGGCTGTGCTCGTCGACGCCGAGGAGGCCACCGTCGCTGCGTCCGAGCCGGTGAAGGCTGATTGCCTCACGTGCATGCTCATGCTCTCCCACGGCCACCGCCGTAGGTGTCCAAGCTCGTCAGGCTGTGCGGCCCGCTCGGCCTACTGATGGCTACCTCCTCCGCCTCCTCCCCCACAATCCCGAGCACCGCTGTGGATCCTGACTCCCATCCCTCCCGAGCTCCGTCAGTGCCACCCCCTCTCGCCAGATCCGGTCATGCTGATGACGGCGCGCTGTTTTTTTTTCTGAGATGTGTGTTATCTTGTTGCCTTTTCTTTCCGTTGTTCTTTAAGTTAGATTGTTGAATAAATGTGTTGGATTGTTGAATAAATATGTTGGTTTGTTGAATTGTTGTGAAACAAATCAAAACCATTGTTGAATGCAAACTGAAATCTTCAAGTTGAATTGTTGAATATAATCGGCACAATGACGATGTGCTAGGGCTCATTATTTGCATTTCTTGGGACGAAATTTCCATAACACTAACGGTTGGTGCAAGCGAACCGTTAGAAATGAGAATATATCTG
The DNA here is from genome assembly GCA_003991445.1 of Oryza meyeriana var. granulata. Classification (NCBI taxonomy): domain Eukaryota; kingdom Viridiplantae; phylum Streptophyta; class Magnoliopsida; order Poales; family Poaceae; genus Oryza; species Oryza meyeriana. Next base: position 81,317 of record RYFJ01001639.1, read on the forward strand.
AGCCGTTAGAGATAAGAATACACACCATTGATCAAAATTCTATAACGGCTGGCTCGTCCTTACAGATGATGATTTTGAGTTGTTTGTTTAGTGATGAGTGGGGTTTTGCTTTTTCTTTGATATAGTTTAGCTTGTTACTTATTTTTCTTTGCACATAAAAGATGCATTTCACTAAGTTTAGCATATAATAAATACTCATGCATGGGTTGGTAAAAGTTAACAGAATTTATTTGAATAAATGTATGGCAGTGAAGAACGTAATTGTGTATAAAAAAAATTATGGCATAAGAGATCAATACTCCCTCCGTCCTAAATTATAAGGCATGTAATTTTTTTACACGGTCTTTGGTCATAATAGATTTCGTAATGCATTATCAACAACTACAAAATAAATATCATATAACAGTGCTTTCAAATATGACTATAATGATATCACATGCATATATATTGTTAGTTAACTATTAATAAGGTTACAAATGTTGATTTTTTTTTCAAAATTGTGAGCGTCTTATAATTTAGGACAAGGAAGTACCAAAAGTTGAGTACTTGGGTGCACATATCCATCGATCATATAAAACAGGAATTAATCTAGTATGTTACTATTTGATTAAAGATATATTAGTTACTAATACATAAGTACTTCCTCCGTTTTAAATTACTCGTCATTCTAGAATTTAAACTTTTTACTAAAATACTTACTATTCTCACATTTCAAAGCATTTTTAAATATGAATTTTTTTCATGTCCTTCATCAATACTGTCACACGTTAATATGTACTCATGGTTCTTATTGACTCATCTTAACTCATTAGAGTTAATGGCTGTTTTAAAAATATAGCTATAACGATATAATTTGTCATAGCTTCTCTATTAATGTAGGATTTACTAGAGTGATTTGAAAAAGGAGTACCGGAAATTAGTATCAACTATAACCATCCCTATAGCTTGTCGTCGTGAGCTGATCGATCGATCACGATAATGCGCGCGGGGCATCGTGGGCTCGTGGCGCACTGCACTGGTGCTGGCGAGCATCTCCAGAAGTCCAGAAATTAACCAAGCACGCACGCGAGGCAGCCATTGCACCACAAATTCGAAGAAAGTCGGCGGCCGGGGGCATCGAGGCGAGCGCTCGGGCTAGCTAGCTGTGGCATCGTGGGATCGATGCGTGAGTTCATGCCGGAGCTAGCGATCACGAGCCATTCAGACCAGAGGGAATTAATGTCGGTATGGGTACTGAGCATATACTCCTAGATGCATGCGCCGTACACCAATGTCTTCACGTACTAGAATGCTAAAAAGGTTTTCTTTCCTTTCTTCCATAGCTGTCTGTTTGTGTGTTAGTGCCCACTCCCCTATACTCCATCCGTTAAAAAAAACCTAATTTCTAGGATAAATTTAGGAATTGATTTTTCTAGACAGAGGGAGTACATTCAAACAACTTTTGACCGTCGGTATCCTATGCCTGACGTACTGGACTACTAGCTTAGCTACAGCCTACAGTAGCTCCAGTGTTATTCTTCGAAGACACCGTGTGCTCTGCCCGTCGTCGTCGAGGGAAAGCGCAAAGGTGGACCTCCTACGTGCTACCGTTAGTATTTTTAGCCAGCGTTTGCATCTGCCGGTAGGGAAAAAAGTTTTTCTCGTTTTTTGTGACACGCTTTCTAAATCACTAAACGGTATGTTTTTACAAAAATTTTCTATATAAAAGTTACTTTAGAAATCATATTAATCTATTTTTAAAGTTTAAAATAATTAATACTCAATTAATCATATCCCAATAGCTCACCTCGTTTTTATGTAATCCTTTCTCTCCTTTTTTACCTCACTTCCAAACTATGTCTTAGGCAGTGAATCCCACACCCTGGCTTGCCAATTAGTCTTTCTGGGAGGAGGTTGTAGAACGCAATTATTTTTTCTACCTAGATAGTCAGAATGTCACCACCATTAATCTAATTTACTCTTTTGTTTATTAATACTTTCTATATATAAGACTTTATTTTGTGTTTATAAAATTATTAGGTACGGCCCTGGCCAAAATAATGGACCAACTAGCCAAGCAGGTAACTGAAGAAGAGAAAAAAAAAGGTTACTAGTTTCAGCTTAAGTCACCTATATGTGCTTATCTGCAACACCATTGGCATGGCCTTTTTAGTTATTATCCACACGTTGCTACATCCATCACAGGATGTATATTGTTCATACATTCACCAAACTATCCGAAAAAACAATAAAAGAGAATAACAAATAATCCTTTCCTCACAGTTTACATCTATGTATCGAGAGTGACAGGATTCGGTAGATATATACTGTCCCTGTTTTTAATATACGATACCATTGACTTTTAAACATAAGTGTAATCATTCATATTATTTAAAAATTTTGGTGCAAATATATAAAAATACAAGTTATGCTTAAAATACATTTAATGATAAATATGTCACAATAATTAAATATTAATTGTGTAATTCATTAGGCATGATTTCATAGAAATTCCATAAGAATTTAGACATTCATTAGGAACTCTTTTCTATTTTTCTTTGAGAAGTCCAACAACAAATCTGTAGGACCAAGATAACATCAATCAGTGACAGGTGAATGATTGTTGGTTTATTTTACAAAACAATAAAATCAGACACGTAGTGAAAAATAATAATAACTAATATTAAGTTATTTTAATATCACTAGACCATAAAATTAATTACCCTAATATGCAAAAGACCCAAACCAGAACAAAATCCGACTGCTACAATGCCGTACATTATGCTACAGTCCGTGAACAGTCACGCACACTAAAAACAGCACAGCTACCTCAAACAAAAATCGTTATAACTCAAGCAATTCAAATCCGTTTGATGTGTAACTTGAAATATAAGTTGTAAATATAGCATAGGTTCTATTTTAGCTAAGAAACATAAAAAAAACAACGGATAAAATTAACGGGATCTAACCAAACTTTAATCTAAACGAAAAACAAGAGACGTGCGCTAAAACCTAGATTAATTAAAACGTAACCAATAGATATAAGCTAAACTTGGTACGTAGAAAGTATACTTTATTACAAATCCAACAAAAAACCACAATCAAATTCAATGGTTAGATCAAAATCTAAAAACAATATAAGATCGGAGAAAAACCTACCAAAACTCACTATACGTGAAATATGAATTAAAAAAGGGATTATGGATGAATTTGCTGAACTTTACTTATCAAATCATGTTCTAAAAGTTCCTACAAAAGCACCCCATCTCTCTCAACTCTTGTTCTCTCAGACCCTAAAAAGTATTTTTTTTCTCTTATGTTTCCTATGGGTTCTCTATCCTGTCTTCTAACCTTTTATACAATATAATAGAATAGAGATAGTCCTAAAACTTTATGACTTGGTCCAACAAGGCCTAATTAACCCATAAAGACTCACAAGTCCAAAATCTAGTATAAACTAAACCACCAGCCACTTGCTGGTCCAACTCCATTATGTCCGAACACCATAGACCCAATTGATACAAAACTTCTCCGTTCCACGTCATCCATCATCCTCATGCGACCAAGCTAGAGCATGACCATCTAGCGACATCTCCCGACCGACTCGGACATCATAAACCCCATCTTAGTCTCAGTCCCTTATTACTCACCGTGATCACCTTCTAGCTTTACCTGCGCATCAAACACAAAGAAAACATATTCCAGAAATAAGTTCTTCCAAACTTGATCCATATTAATCCAAATAATACTTGTTTTTGCCAATTATTCATAATACATATCAATAATCAATGCATGTGACTTCAAATGAGCATTAAAGACACTTATCAAGCAACAAAAACAGTATTTTATATTCAAATAGTAAAAATCCTGTGTTTTGCTCTATTCTTGTGTTCAGAACAATATGTGTCCTATTTTTTCTATGTTTTTTATATGCAATCCTATCATATTTCTTTGTTTAACCTATTCCTATGTTTTCACTCCCGCCTTCCAAAAGGCCCTTAAATAAGCCGTAGAAAAAAGATAGGAATTAGACAAGAGAGATAGAACCAAAGAAAATTTTTCAAGAGATTAGGACCCTCAGTAATTTTCCTCTAAAATCTAGATGTATTGGAGCATTCCTTAGGAATTCAATAGGATTTGGAAAACTCCAATCCTTTGTTTCAAAAGGCCAAATAGGAAAATTTCTTGTAGGATTTGAATCCAACAAAATTACTCCATAAATTCTTTGTTTATAAGGGGCTCTTAGACTAATAGGAAGAAGAAAACGTGAGGTAAAACATGCTTATTTTAAACATATTCTTTTCTGTCGAAATTACTCTACAAAATTATATTTCTATCAATTTCCCTACAGAAAAATTGAAGTTTTTTGTGGTGTTTTTCCTGTCGAATAGTTCTGTCGGTATTGACACCGAAAATCACCGGTAGCGTTGGGAACGAGCCGATGATATGGTTTGATGCACTAGACACGCGAAGGCCTGGGAGATTTGCTTAACTCTAGTTGTCGGCTTAACGGGACTGGGGGTTCCACAGTCCCTGGGGACGCGTGGATCTTCGGCCACGCAGGCTCCTCCGGGCCCACATTCTGCACCGGTAACGGCCAGCTACAGCCTTTCTCCCACCAAGTACCTGGGGCCCGAGCACTGCCCGGGCCCGGGAGCGCATTCCCCGGGCGCCTCGCGACGGACGCCCACATCCACCTCGGGCCCTGGGTCCCAAGGGCATTCTCGAGAAGGAGCACTCCTATGTGCCCGGTCCCGGGGCCCACAGGCTTCATTCCCGGGCCCGGGTCTCGCTCCCAGTCCCAGGACGCTCCATTCCCGGGACCTGGGTCTCGCCGCCCGATCCCGGGCCCACAGGCTCCATTCCTGGGCCCCGGGTCTCGCCCCCGGTCCCGGGACTCTCCCGGGACCCGGGTCTCGCCGCCTGGTCCCGGGCCCACAGGCTCCATTCCCGGGCCCTGGGTCTCGTTCCCGGTCCCGGGGCACATTACTGGGACATCCCCGGTCCCGGGTCTCGATCCCCGGGCCCGGGACTCACACCTTCCGTCCCCGAGGAACTCAGCGCCTTGAGTGCGCGGAGGGCTCGATGAGCTCTCTGCCCCGGGCACGAGCCTGACTCGAGCAGATCAGCTCCCCAACTATCTGCATTAATGACGAGGTGACGGGTCGTGTCGCCCCTGTCGCCTGCTCTGCACGAGTGGGCGTCTCATGATGACCCCCCGTGGACACACGCTTGTGCAGTCAGAGACTTTTGACTTCGGCGGTGAGGGCGTGCGCTGTCACATCTCCACGACTTAGCCGCCCGCAGCAGCCGAGCAGCATAACGACCAGACGACCAGACGTGCCGAACCAACTCCGGCGTGGGCTCAGCAGGCGGACGTGTGCGACTAGACGTGTATCCAGAAAAGCATGTGTGGCACTGTGGACTCCCCTTAGACTATAAAAGGAGGATCCATGCCAGACTTAGAAAGGAGAGTTTTTCAGCTTGAGGAGAGTTTTTCAGCTTGAGAGAGTTCGACGGCTAGATGGGCTTCGAGCAAGGACTTCTTCCAGCAGATTAAGCGCAGCTTCTAGAGAGCCTTAGTTCCCGAGTGAGGGCGAGCTCCTGAGCACCCTGAGTAACACCTTGTAAGAACAAACCAGATTCATCTCTCCCACATAGCTAAAACACACAGGAGTAGGGTATTACGCCTCCGAGCGGCCCGAACCTGTATACTTCTCCGGTCTCCCTTGTGTGCCAACCATCCATCGATCCGACGCCGCAGTCGCCTGAGAACAACTCCCCTGGCCGAACCTCAAAGGGGGTCCCTAGACTTCCCGTAGTTGGAGTTTCCTCCTCCGACACCAGTGCAGGTCCTAAATTTTGAGGTTCGTAGGCGTGCCAGTCAATTTAACCCTGCAATTGACAAGGAGATAGAAACATTAGATCGGCGAGCCAATCGGCTAGAAGCCGATTTGGACTCATTTCATCAGCCGATAGCCGATATGAACTAAAGCACTTATACATTGGCTGAAAGCCGATGAGGGCATAAATAGGTAAAATAAATGAGTACATCGGCTAGAGAACCGATAACGATGTAAGCAAATCATAAATCAGCCGACTGCCGATAGAACATATACATCGGCTGGAAAGCCGATAGTAATATAGATAAAAATAATTAAGAATACAGTCGGCTTTATCTAATAAAAGATAACCTATCGGCTAGGCACTCCGATAGAACATTGCATAGACACCCATCAGCTTAACAAGGATAAATCTATCATTATTAATCTAGTAGGTCAAACTTAACTGATGCAGCACAGATTAATAATGATAAAAGAACCTCGATGAGCCGATAGATCTAATGCAATTGTGATGTATTATATGATAACTTATCGGCTATACATCCCGATAAAACGCTTGCATAAAATCTATCAACCTAGCAGGAATAACTTATCGCAGGCAGTTTAGTAGGTCGGACCCAACCGATGCAGCACAAACTGATGATAAATTACACCCAGTAAGCCGATAAATCTATGCACGCGTGATGTGATATATCTACTCGGACTATGAGATCAAACCTAACTGATGCAGCCGTAGACAGAATAGATATATCGTGGTAAGCCGATTACCGTAGACCGACTAGAATATCGGACCTAACCGAGGAAGTCCTAGCCAATATGATAGTCGGGGTAACGAGACTTACCCTCTCGCAGGAGGTCGAACTTAACCGATGCAGCCTGGCTCGAGAAGCAAGAACCCGTTGAAAAGGGTGGCGATGCGCCGAATTTATATTGATCTGTGTGATGATTTACAAGGTCCTCGGGCATACATATTTATACCCTAAGTTGATACAATCCTGATCGGATACGGAACAGGAGTTTCCTAACTATACAAAGAAAATTAACAAACCCTGATCGAACACGAGATCAGGTTTTCTAAAATAATTATCCCTGCCTAATTAATAGATAAAGATTTAACTGCCTTTCCATGGTCTTCATGATCCCCTCCCAAACTCGGTTTCTTCTGGATTAATTTCCGTCAGCTAACTGTAATTTTCTCCTTAACCGAATCTGATAAAGAACCGTACCAAATTTTGGCGTTAACACATGCCCCCTAATTTCGGAATTTTTCATAAGACTTCGAAATTCTTCCATCTGGGCTTTCAGATTCCTTTCACACCGAGGCGGCCCAAGGTAGCCCATTTTCCTTAATTGTTTGAAACAGTGCCAACGGCCTCGATTCCCGCCCGGTCATCATTCCTCTATAAACCGTTTCGCCTTCCTAGCCTCCTTTCTCTACGCTTTCACATCACCAAAGCCCTCTCGCTTCTTCCGAGACCTCGACGAGCTCCGGCGATCCAGGCGAACTTCTGCGACCTTCTTCCTCAACCACCGGCCTTCGCTCATCCTCTTCTTCCACAATGGCTTCAGCAATCGCTGTCCCAGAGGTAACCCTCTTGTCTGACCGCTCTCTCTACTTTGTAATCTAGATAGATTAAATTTGATATATCCCTCACCCGTTCTTCATCGTGTTCTTATTTACTGTAGAACCTTAGAGGCCAAATCTTGATTCCGGCCGCCGATTATCCAAATTTCTTCTATCATGGCCCTATGGGTAGCGAAGACCCTATAGACTTCATCAACGCCGAAACCCAACGCCTCCCTTTCAAGAACTATGCCATGCTAGCCAGCGATTGGACCAACAGTTTCAGGTCATGGCCTAGCAAACTTCCCGGGTGGAGGAACTGGTATATCAGAGTATCGGCCGCAAAGAAAACTCTCTAGGAAGAAGCTGATATTGGCCATTGCATCAATCTTTCCCTGGCCAAGATAGAGAAGAATGAACCTTTGCTCGTATCGGCTTCGTATTTCTGGTCAGACGCCCTCAACGCCTTTCTGTTCGAACACGGGCCGATGACCCCAACTTTGATGGATGTAACCATGCTCACCTGCCTCAACACAACAAGTTACATCAACCCCTTCAACCTCTAATTTAAGTCTACTCATCGGCTTCAGACGAAGAACATCGACGGCTGGTCCAAGTATATATCAATTCACAACAAGGTAACTGGACCAGTCGACGATCGGGAACATGTTGCTTTCTTGAACTTGTGGTTAGAACGATTCATTTTTGGTGGTGCAACCCTCGGTCCAACAACCAACATGCAGTGCTTGGCAGAATGCTTGGCTGATCGGAAACAAATCCCCTTGGGGCAATATCTTCTTGGTGCCACTTATCAACTGCTGCATCAGGTGGCAGTCAAGCTATCGGCCGGCCGGCCAGTCGGCCATATTGGGGGTCCTTGGTGGTTTGTGCAATTATGGCTCAACGTCTACACCTCCAAGGCCATTCCTGGGACTTCCTTCCTCAATCTATCTTTCCCAGCCGATCATTCAGAAGACCAGGAACCCATCTACCGCCGATGTATCTCCGTGGGCGAAGCTGCATCGGCCCTCCCTGGCTGCAAAATGACACCCGTCGGACTCAGCCAATGGTTCAAAGGGTTTTATTATGGCTTCACCAGGGAGGCCACACTTTGGTTCGCATATGATGATGCAGCATCAGTTGAGATGCCCTTCAAGTTCAATCCTCTTGATGCGCTGGCCGATGAAGAATCCAAGACCATATTTCTATCGGCCATTACCCCCTGCCTACTGCCGACTGGCTTCTCTCAGGGCCGATCGCAACAACCATCCTATGAATTTTACCATCCATCGGTCGGTTCCTGCCAGCTTGGCCTTGGTCAACTTCCCATCGGCCTATTCTTCATTGACAAACTTCAGGCCCGGGGTAATGTCAACAGTGCTTTACAGTATGATCGGATGCGGACTCTAACGGAATCCCTACCTCTGGGCACCGCCACCAGCGTGGAGACCTGCACTGCCAACACAAAGCTCTTTGCCCGATGGTGGTCAGAATGGAAGAAACACTTGTTCAACTCATCGGCCATCCAATACTGCTCCCGCCTCAACTCCAACTACGTCGAATCCGATGAAGAGGTAACATCCCATAAGCCTTAAATCATTCTCCGATCATCTCTTATAATCTTATCTCGCAGGTTGTCGACGAGGAGCCGCCGATAACAAGCACCAGTGGCCGGCCGATCATATACCAACCACCATCGGCCAATCCGCACTTGGGGCATAGTGCTCCCCCTCCATCATCTCTTCTCCGGGCACCATGGCCGACAGGACCAAAACGCAAGAAGCTGGCGTCTCGCCCTTCTCAAAAGAAGCAGAAAACCAGTGTCGATGTCGTGGTCACGGCGCCACCTGCTATTGAAACAGCATCGGCCCCTTCATCCCCGCGGGTATGTGCTAAGTCTTGATAGTATTATCTGTTTCCCATCTTTACATTATCGATCTTATTTTCAGCTCGAGTCATCGGCTCCCGAACCTCAACCTTCTGCTGACATCCTTACAAGCATCGAGCCGATGACTTCTGCAGCCGTTCCAACTCTAGCACCCAGCCCTCACGCCGATATCGAGGCCGTTCCTCCTACTTCGGCGCCAGACATCAGCCATCCTGAAGAACAACCTACTCAACCATCTGATGCCGATGTCATTCCTCAAGCTGCCGATGTCCTGCCTCAACCTCTTTACATCCATATTTCATTTCAACTCATTACTGATCCGTTTACCGATGTCAATCTGTAGTCCTTAGCCGACTTGTTCTCCTTCGACATCAGCAAGTACTTGGAGGCAGATGAAGAAACAGCCACCAGCGCGGTAACCAAACCATCTTTTCCAGCTGACGTGCGCGAATACTTGCTTAATATCATTCGTCTGCTGGAAAACCGATCGACGCTTTTGGTGGAAGACTGCGGGCGATCCGGGCAAGATTTGTAGAAATTGAGCATCATTTGCCCGAAGAGCTCATTGACGCATTGACCCCTGCAGTATATCTGGAATCCCACAAATTCCAACTCATCAAGCTCAGACAGCGTATAGCCGATCGTGCTGATCAACCGAAAATAATCCAAGATATCGAAAACGATCGGCTGTCAGCTCAAGCAGAAAAGAAAAAGCTTGACAATATGGCAGCTGCCCCTCAAGAACTTTAATCCAAACTAGACCAGCTGAAGAAAAGGGAACCCGATTTGCTGGCAGAACTTGAAAAAATCCGCAAGGACATTGAAACAACAGAATCCCAGCTCATCGGCCTGCCACAAGCTGTACAAAATCAAGAAGCCAAAGTTGCAGCAGCAGTGCGTCAAGTTATTCATCGGCGCAAAAACTTAAAGACTATCCCGGGCTCCAACGAATAAGACATTCACGCCACTGGTGAGATTGACCAGATCCGCCTGCGTGCGATCGAAACAATCCAAAAATTCTTGTAAATCTTAACATTAATTACTGATGGTTCTCGAAAACATGCCGATTAACCTTTTGTTGTAATGTAACTTAATTAGCTCTTTTATTTATTCATCATACTCCATCTTCGCTTGATAATATTTTATTTGTTTGATCTAAAGGCAATATCAATTGATATCGGCTATCTTTAGGCGATGTAACAACATCGGCTCTTGCTCTGAACTATTTAGAAATCAGCTGTATCTAACCGATTCAAGAGTTGATCCAAACGCTAGGATAGTACTTCTTGAGATATTTCCCATTAAGTGCTTTAGCAAACTCTATCCCCTCAAGATCTTCTAATACATATGCATTGCCAGGTACACAACGATTAATCCGATAGGGCCTGTCGCGGCGCTCCCAACTCGGTGGAAGGCCACCATGTGCATACAGCACCCGATCCCAGGATCAGTAGTCGGGTACGCACAACAGTCATCAGTGATACAACTCAGAGTTACAATAATTACATAATAGAGTACATACATATGTATTACAAAGGAATTCCATCCAGGATAGACCCCGAATGGACAAAAGCATCAACAGGTAAACTAGCGAGAGCAGCACAGACAGGGCGGAAGCTGGATAAAACTACTCGGCAAAAGAACTCGGCTACACCACAGGCTCGGTTGGGGACTAGGCTCGAAACCTCAAAAGTCTTCGTAGTCGGCCTGGTCTTGGAGGAACTCTGCGGCAGTTGGGTCTTCGTCTTCTTCTCCAAAACCTACTATACATATATATGAACAAGGGTGAGTACTTTCGTACTCAGCAAGCCGGGAAAAGGTGCCATGTCGGTCAGACAAGAAGGCAAAGGGTTTTATTTGCGAAAAACTGCCTTTAGAAACACTTTTCTTTGCAAACACTAGTGAGATCCAAATTTTAGTTGTCGGAAAGAGGCTCACGCCTCGATCCATTCCTCAAGTTGCTTTTCAACAACTCGCCACTTAATGAATCAAGTGTAACCATATCATCTTTTAATTCGCATTTGTCGGTCCGGTGTGTCCCGAGTAGCTACAACCACTCGTTGACCCTGAGACTCGGCTACAACCAAATCTCAGCTATGGCACTTAATGCCGCTAACGCTGGCTACAACCAGCTAGCTCATCTGCCGCCTGGCTACAACCCGGGGCTCAAACATTGCTGCCTGGCTACAACCCGGGAGCATGAACTTTATCGTCTTCTGGCTATAACCGAAGACTTAACTGCGCCTGGCTACAACCCGGGGACTTAACTTTGCTGCCTGGCTACAACCCGGGAGCATGATCTTCATCCTGTTTACTTTTCACACACTTGCTTATGGTGCTTAACACCCGGATCACACAGACCGTTTCTGGCCACACAGGCCTTCCGTTTGCTTACTCGGCAACTCTGGTCACGGTTCCCTTCCATCAAACTTTTTCACAAAACACGGGCAAACAAATCTACGCTATGGGAATCACCTTACATCGCCTTAACCGTGGGCAGGCTGTTCGAACAGTTCTGCTAAACTCTGCAGAGGGTGTACGCTTTACCCATCTGACACGAAACTTATACCGAGTACTGGCCTGTACCGAAAGTTCGTGACAAGGCCATTTCCAAGCCAGTCCAGAGTTACCCAATGCCAGCCGAAGGATCCACACAGGATCAGTGCTTCAGAATGGCTACAACCACCTTCAGCACCAGGGCTCACGAGCCACAACTCAGATGAGTCATCCAGTCGGCACTGAACTTCCCTAAACCTACAATTTACTCGGCCAGGGGCATCCCACAATGCCCGTATGGTCGTACTGTAAGATGCTCGATGGAAATTCCCAAAGGAAACGGTCCTTAATGATATACATAGCCAAGCCACACAGGCACTGTCTCTGTACATCAAGATTTTCAAAAATCTTTCGTTATTTCTCAAACACGCGATACGCAAAGTATCGGGTTTTTCAAGCAGTTTAGTAAAGACCATCGTTTTCTATCGACAATACAACGTTGCAGGCTAAGCCATCCTACTCGGTACATCGATCCGTAGATAGGATGCCAGCGTGCCATTTTTGGGGCTACCAAGGGGATACATCAACATCCTACCAAAATAAATGCTACTACTGGGTAGGTCCATCGGTTGCGCTTGCAAACCGAGGCCAAACAGTTTAAAGTGTGAACTAAGCATGCATATTTTACAAACAACATAGTTTTGCATATATGGGAAACAATATGATCAAAGAGGCTTGCCTTGTTCCAAGGAAGGATCTTCCTCGACGAAGACGGCTTCGAGATCGTCCACCGGTTCAGGCTCTGAACAAGCAGAAAGGAAACACTGATAAGCAGGAGGGGCAAAACACCAAGAAAAAGGATCAACAAAGTAGTCGACTGAACTAGGCTTGCGAACCGAGCGATAGAGCTCCAAAGCTTGAGAGGAGAATGAGAACTTAGCAGAGCTGGCCGGTTGCAAAACAAGAGAAAGAGGAGGCACGGTTGGCCATATATATATATATATATATATATATATATATATATATATATATATATATAATATATATATATATATATAGCGACGTGCAAGGTTGAAGCACGGTAGGGGCTGGCAACGGGTAGGGAGAAAAAGTCAAGATGACTGACAAGGATTTGATATCACGCAGGGATTGACTTGGAGTCCGGCGTGGCCAGAGGAGTTGGTCGGCACTGTAGCGGCGATGAGACACTAAGGTCAAAGCAAGGATGGGTTGGAGAAATCTCACTGACAGGGCTTCGGACTGACCACTGGTCCAAGTGATGCAGCAGGTTATTGTCCATTGGTCCAAGCGGTGCTGCGGGCAGGTGAAGACTGATTCTTCTCCACTTCGGTAGTCGGCGTCCAACGGGCGGCCGCAACTCGGTGAGACGATGAAACAACAGGTAAAAAAACAAGGTAGTCGGCCACTTCACAGGCTTACTCGGCAGCAAGGAGGTCCGAGTAAAACAAAGGAAAGGGCAGGATACAAGGACTGAGTAGCAATCTACTCGGCTCAAGGGAGAAGGTAGTCGGCTGGCCAGGGAGAGGGAAAACGGAGGCACAGCTGACAGGATAGGAAAGGATTAAGATCCAGAAAATAAGTTTCAACAGGGAAAAGGAAAACGGGTCGTTACAGGGCCCTTCCCAATTAAGCGACCACTTTCCGAATTTACTATCTCTGGACCCGATCGACAAAATCAACTTCCATACAAGATTTCCCTCAGTAAACGATTTATTCGTCACCTTTTTATTATAATGCCTAGCCGCCCTAGCTTTATTCTCCTTGATCCTTTCCAACGCCCTTAACCGATTTTGAGCCAAATCCTCGAGTTCATCTGTCATCAAGTTATAATAATCATCGGCTGTCAATTGATTTTGCAAAGAAATTCTCCTAAAGCCGATGTTAGTCTCCCAAGGCAAAACTGCTTCATGCCCATATACCAATTGGTATGGTGGTACCCAAGTAGACCCATGACACGCCATCCGATAGGCCCATAATGAATCGACTAATGTAGTATGCCATCATCGCAGCTGTTCATCAATCTTCCGCTTGATTAATTTGATCAGACTCTTATTTGAAGCTTCTGCCTGTCCATTAGCTTGAGCATAATAAGGTGATGAATTCAGTAACTTAATTCCCATACTAGCAGCAAATTGTTGAAACTCATCGGACACAAAAATAGATCCCTGATCGGTAGTTATCGTTTGAGGAATTCCAAACCGATAAATTATATGCTCTTTTACAAACTCAATCGCATCTCTGGACGTGACTTTCTTCAAAGGAATTGCTTCCACCCATTTTGTAAAATAATCTGTTGCTGCCAATATGAATTTATGTCCTTTACTTGATGGAGGATAAACTTGGCTGATCATATCAATTCCCCATCCTCTGAACGGCCACGGTTTGATGATAGGATTCATAGCCGATGCTGGTGCTCGCTATATATTTCTAAATTTCTGGCAATCTTGACATCCTTTATAATATTTGAAGCAATCTTCCAACATTGTCAGCCGAAAATATCCTACTCTTCTCAATATCCACTTCATCTTATGAGCCGATTGATGAGTTCCACAAACGCCCTCATGCACTTCGCACATAACCACTTTGGCTTCTTCCAAATTTAGGCATCTCAGCAGAACCCCGTCAAAAGTTCGATAATATAGCTCCCCATCAAGCAACACATACTTAGTAACTTTATACCGAAGTTTCCTAGAAACCGATTGCGACGGATTTTGTAGATAATCAATTATTTCTTGTCTCCAATCATCAGCTCTGTCGGTGAAATGGGATAGGGGGTCCCACATACCCTGGGGACGTGTGGGTCATCGGCCAAGTCAGTTCCCCGGGGCCATCTCGCCTTCAGTCCCGGGGCGCCACGCCTATCGGCCCGGGCACGTCCCGGGGCGCCCTCTTCGGCCCCGGGCACGTCCCCGGGGAGCCACGCCAATCGGCCCCGGGCACGACCCCGGGGCGCCCTCGCCTCTGGCCCTGGGTACGTCCCCGGGGCGCTGACCCTATCGGCCCCGGGCTCGTCCTCGGGGCGCCGTCCCCACGGATTCGGCCCCTGAGGCATCGTTGGCCTCGGCCCGTACCTTGCCTCCGGGCGCCATCGTCTCACTCCTGCCCGGGGCCCACACGACGGTCTCCGGCAGGATCGATGGACCGGCTGACCAACTACAGCATTTATGACAAGGCGACGGGGCACGTTGCCTCTGTCGTCCGCTCCGCCACGCGTAAGTGTCTCAGGACGGCCCCCCGTGGACACCCGACTGCTGTCAGAGGCATGTTGACTTCTGTGGCGAGGGCGTGCGCCGAAGTCCAAGCAGTCAGAGACTCTTCTTCAGCAGCGTGCTCCATCACATCCCATGACATCCTCATGACTCTACCGCCCGCTGCATACCTGCTCCGGCGTGGACATAGCAGGCGGGGAGGTGAGCGACCAGACGCTCCACCGACTCCGGCGCAGGCTTTGCAGACGGACGGGGGCGACGGGACATTCCTCCAACTCCGGCATGGGCATCGCAGGCGGAGGGGAGGACCGGAGAACTCTCCAGAATCTCCCTCTCTCTCTCTCTGCGCATATGCAAGCTCGGTACTGTGGACTCCCCTGGGCTCTATAAAGGAGGATCCATGCCGTAGACGAAGGCAGGGGGCGGAAGCTCCAACCTTAGACAACAGAGATCTCCCTCTCCTTCCTCGAGTCCGGTCGCTGGTAGAACGACCGACGCCACCTCCGGATTCCCGGTGAGCTTCTGAGCTCCCGGGGTCCTCCTTGTAAACTACAAAACCACATTCATCTCTCTCTCTCTCATAGTCCAAAACACAGGAGTAGGGTATTACGCTCCGGCGGCCCGAACCTGTATAAATCCCCCCGTCTCTTCTGTGCGCCGCGGTTCTTCGCCTTCCGGACTGTCGATCTATCTCCCGCGTGGTCACGACAGATCGGACGGTCCGGACCTTTCTGTCTCCAACTCGGGCCCCTCTGCTTCTGTCCTGAGCGCTGATTCATCTTCTTCCACCCGAAGCCGGCTTCGCCTGAGAACTACTCCCCTGGCCGAATCTCAAAGGGGGGTCTCCAGACCTCCCGCCGTCGAGGTTAACTCCTCCGACAAGCTCTATCCTGAATATCACTATCGGCTATTTCAACCTCAATCTATCTATTCAGCCGATAACCCGAAGCAATCTGTGCAAGATCATTAGCTTCTAAATTCTGTTCTCTAGGGATATGATCCAACGATACCATCCTGAAATCCTTCAACAAATCTCTGCATTCTTCATGATACGATCTTAAAATATCATCCCTGCATTCATACTTCCTAGATAATTGCTTGATCACTAATAAAGAATCTCCAACAATCTCTATGATATCGGCCCCGATCTCCTTTAAAAGTTGAAGTCCTTTCAGCACCGCCTCGTATTCTGCCTGATTATTGGTCCGATAGGGTTTAATTGTAAAGCAAACTCAAAACTTGCCCCCCGAGGCGATACAATGACCAATCCGATACCAGATCCATGCTTGCAAACCGATCCATCAAAAAACAAAGTCCACGGGATCGGCTCCACATAATCTTCATGAACTCCTCTGTGTTGCACAATGAAATCGGCCATTGCTTGTCCCTTGATCGCTTTAGCCGATTCATATCTCAAGTCGAACTCTGTTAGGACAAAAATCCATTTACCAACTCGCCCTTTTAAGACTGGAGCCGACAACATGTATTTCACCACATCGGCCATGCAAACCACCGTGCACTCAGCCGATAGGATATAATGTCTTAACTTCGTGCATGAGAAATATAAACAAAGGCATAATTTCACCACCGCGGGATATCTCGTTTCAGCATCTGTTCGCACCAAAAACCACCGGGTGTGCCAAGAAGCTTGTTGATGATCTGGTTTGATGCGATTGAACATACGAAGGCCTGGGAGATCTGCTTAGCTCCAGTGCAGGTCCTAAAATCTTGAGGTTCGTGGCGTGCCAGTCATTTGACCCCGCAATTGACAAGGAGATGAAGAAATTTGATTACTGATCCAATCGGCTAGTAAGCCGATACGGATTCCTCAGCCGATCCCACTATGCTCGTGCCAGCCCTCGCCTGTACTCGCGTTCTCGCTCCCGGTGCTCGCTCGTGCTCATGCCCGGGTCAGCAGCAACTGCACATCGGCTATCGGTCGATTACGGACTGATGTAGGCTCCTCGTAGCGATGGCCGATGGCTCTGTGTATCGCTAGGAAACCGATAGTGCTATAAACAAATAGATAAGCTGTTAGTACAACGTGTGCATCGGCTAGAAGCCGATGATAAAATAATATGCAGACGGTAAGCCAGCCGACTGCCGAGGAACACATGTGCATCGGCTAGAAAACCGATGATAATATAGATGACAAACAGTAAGGATAATACAGTCGGCTTTATAAAAAGATAACCTATCGGCAATCACTCCGATAGAACGTCGCATATACACGATCGGCTCGGCAAGGATAAATCTATTATTATCGATCTAGTAGTTCAGACCTAACTGATGCAGCACAGATTCGATAATAGTAAAGGAACCTCAACAAGCCGATAACCCTAATGCAACTGTGATGTAATGAGATAACTTACCGCTTATACATTCCGATAAGACGCTTGCACAAAGGCTATCAGCCTAACAGGAATAATTTATCGTAGCAGTTTAGTAGGTCGGACCCAAACCGATGCAGCACAAACTGATGATAAACTACCCCCGATAAACTGATAAAAACTATGCACGCGTGATGTGATATACCTGACCAGCCTAAGAGGTCGGACCGAACCGATGCAGCCGTAGACAGATCCGATACACCGTGGTAAGCCGACTACCATATACCGACTAGAATATCGGACCTAACCGAGAAAGTTCTAGCGATTGGTAGTCGGTAACGAGACTTACCCTCTCGCAGGAGTTCGGACCTAACCGATGCAGCCCCGCTCGAGAAGCAAGAACCCATTGGTAAAGGTGGCGATGCGCCGAATTTGATTGATCGAGAGATAGATTACAAGTCCCCGGGCATACGTATATATACCCCGAGTTACAAGAGTCTTATAGGACACAAAACAGGACTTTCCTAACTAGAAAAGGAAAACTAACAGACCTGATCGGACAAGAGATCAGGTTTCCTAAAAGATAAAACTATCTAATAGATAAGATAAATAACTGCCATAACGTGTCTTCACGATTCCTTCCCAAGCTCGGACTCTTTCTGGATTAGTTTCCAATGGCTGATATCGCTTCTTTCCTTAACCGAACATGGTAACGACCCGTACCAAATTTTGGCGTTAACAGCATCCAAAAGCCTTCTGCTTAAATAGAACACGACTCGCTCCTTGCCTTCAAACTCCTGTATTAAAACAGACCCGATGGATTTTTCATCGGCGATAAGTATAGCTTGAATGACACTCCTTTCTGCGGCGGAATCAAAACAGGTGGGGAAGTTAAATAACTCTTAATCTCATCAAATGCCTTCTGCTGTTCTGCCCCCCACACAAACTCTTGATCGGCTTTCAACTTCAACAATGGAGTAAAAGGCTCAATCCTCCCTGACAAATTTGATATGAATCTCCTTACAAAATTAATCTTGCCGATCAATGACTGTAACTCCATCTTATTACTTGGTGGCTCTGTATTCTTGATGGCTCTGATGCTCCGTTGACTAACTTCAATTCCTCGCTCATTAACCATAAAACCCAAAAACTGTCCAGCCGATACACCAAAAGCACACTTATTGGGATTCATCCTTAATCCGTATTTCTTTGCCCTTTCCAGCACTTTTCGCAAATCGGCTATATGGCTTTCAGCACTCTTGGATTTAACCACCACATCATCGATATAAATTTCCACTAATAAGCCGATGAGATCATGAAATATATAATTCATCGTCCTCTGATATGTCGCATCGGCGCTTTTTAATCCAAACGTCATCACTACCCACTTATATAAGCCGATAGCTCCAGGACACCGAAACGCGGTCTTATGTATATCTTCCTCTGCCATAAAAATCTGATTGTATCCTGCATTGCCATCCATGAAGCTAATAATCTTGTGACCGGATGCTGCATCTACCAACAAATCTGCTATCGGCATCGGGTACTCATCCTTGGGGGTAGCCTTATTCAAATCCCGGAAATCGATACATATTCTCAATTTTCCATTTTTCTTTTCCACCGGGACGATATTAGAAACCCACTCAGCATATCGGCAAGGCCTTATAAACTTCGCATCATATAACCTTGTGATTTCTGCTTTGATTGGCTCATATAACTCCGCTTTAAATATTCTCGGAGCCTATTTAAATGGCCGATATTCTGGTTTAATAGGAAGCTAATGTTCAACAATTGATCGGCTTAATCCTAGCATTTCATGATATTCCCAAGCAAAACAATCCCGATACTCTTTCAACAATTTTATCAACTCTTCTCGAAATTCGGGACATAATTTTTTACTTATGAACGTCGGCCTTGGCCTATCTCCTGATCCTATATCAATTTCTTCCAAATCATCGGCCGACGTAAACCCTTGTCCCAGCTTTCCCTCGAAATCTTCAATGGTGCTTATCATAGTAATACTTCCAAGCCGACTTGCCGAATCAGCTGTATCTCCTAACTGGTGATCTTAAGATAATCCCCCTCCCATACTTTTCCAGACAAACAATCGACACCATCGGCCTCCTAAACCGGCAAATCGGTCATTGCAATGTTGGTCGATTGATCTGCTAGGATTATCTCAACTTGATCTCCTTGCCATTGTATCAGACTTTGATGCATCGTTGAGGGCACGCAACAGTTTGCGTGAATCCAATCCCTGCCAAGGAGCAGACTATATGATCCTTTTCCATCGATAACAAAAAACGTGGTAGGTAATGTCTTGTTCCCCACTGTTAATTCCACGTTTAACACGCCTTTCGTCTCCGATGGATTCCCGCCGAAATCTTTTAACACCATATTTGTCTTAATCAAATCTTCAGCGGTTTTCCCCAACTTCTGATACGTAGCATACGGCATTAGATTAACAGCTGCCCCCCCATCAACTAGCATCTTCATCATCGGCTTCCCATTTACATAACCCTTGATATATAATGGCTTTAAATGCTGATGCTTTGATTCTTCAGGCTTATCAAATATAGCCTGATCGGGTTGCAGCATTAACTGAGCAAAATCCTCTTCATTGCCTTCCACATCAGACGAAAGTGCTTTATATTCCCGAGGCAAAAATAAAACCATGTCTTCTGGAGCTGATGGATCAACCTCATCGTCACTTTTCTTCACACGCCATACCCGCTTAGTCCTCTTGTGACGATGATCGACTTCCTTGTGATCTCGCCGTTGTTCTTCCTGTTGCTCTCGGTGCCATAACCGTTGTGCCCTTCTTTTCTGATTCTTCATAAATATCCCACTAGGACACCACTGAGGATTTTGGATTTGCTATTCTTCATGCAATCCCTCTTCATCATTTTCTTCAAAAAACTCTTCACGGACCGGCCCTAATCGGCTATGTACCGATGCTCGTTTCTCAAGCAGCCGATCCCGTGAAAATTCTTCATGCTCAAAATTCCTAGATCTTGTAATATTACATTTAGGACAATCTCTGATCGATGGCAATCTTATCCCTCGCTCCCAGCAAAATTGAAAGAATGGGCAATCCCAATGTGGATTATATCTCTCCTCGTATGACGAAGCCCGTTGTTCCTCTTCGCGTCTTGAATATTTATCTATCAGCTGCGATGAAGTAACTCTAGATCTTCTAAACTCCCGATATCTTCCTTCATCGGCTTGATCCCTTGATGACCCCGCATAAACCATGTTTACAGGGAATGGATGTCCATCAATTTTCATCGGCCTTTTGTCCTCAAATTTGATCCTCCCCTGTTCGACAACCGATTGAATTTGTTGCCGAAAAACTTTGCACTCATTGGTGTGGTGCGATATCGTGTTATGCCACTTACAATATCTCTTCTTCTTTAGTTCTTCGGCTGATGGAATTACATGATTTGGCGGAAGCTGTATCTGTTTCTCCTGCAGTAATAGGTCGAAGATTTTATTGGCTTTATTGATGTCAAAGTCATATCGTTCCTCCTTGCCGATATCCTTTACCCACGGGCATGATACTAATTTCTTATTTCGAGCCCATTCCGCCAATCCAACTTCAACATCGGATCCGTCATCATCTGAGTCCGATGAATAAGCTTGCACCTGAGCAACCCTTCTCTGAAACTTCTCCTTTTTTGCTTCTTGAAATCGGCTTTCATGAGCCGATACCTTCTGCACCAGGTGCGCCAGACTTTCGAACTCACTCCTGTGATGAAAACCTCTCTTTAATGGGAGCTAAGAGACCCTGGAAAGCTAACTCGGCTAGATGTTCATCGCTTAGATTCAAACTATAACATCGGTTTCTAACGTCCCGAAACCGCTGGACGTATTCTGGTACTGTTTCGTCTGGCCTTTGTCTAACCGATGTTAAGTCTGTCAGCCTCATCTCGTGGATTCCAGCAAAGAAGTATTTGTGAAATTGTTTCTCCAGATCGGCCCATCCTCGAACTGAATTTGGTGGTAAAGAAGAGAACCATGTAAAAGCCGATCCAGACAATGACAAGGGAAAGAATCTAACCCTCAAAGCCTCTTCAGCCGATGCCTCTCCACACTGTGCCAAGAATCGGCTAATATGCTCTACTGTAGATATACTGTCCTGTCCTGAAAACTTAGAAAAATCTGGTACTCTGTATCGGTGTGGTAATGGAACTCTGTCAAACCACTCAGGATACGGATGCCGATACATAATTGTTTGCTCCTTCGGTTTTATCCCAAACTGTTGTCTTACTATTTCTGCAACCCTTGTCGATAAATCTTCCTCCCTTGGGATCTCTTGTTGATATTGTATGGGTGGAGTTGGTAGCCGATTCTGCTTAGGATATTCTCTCTGATAATTACCTGAATCGGCAATACCTCCCGGATAATTTTGATGATACCCCCCATAATAAGTCGTTTGATGGTATCCCGCGGGAATATCTTATTGCCCCCAGCCTGGTTCTGTGAAAACAAATTTTTCGGTATATCTTTTCTGGTGCCAAAAGTGACTTGATTTGGCTCTATCTTTGGTGGGAGGTAAACAGGACCTCGACTAGGCTCTTGAGCAATCGATCCATCCACTGTCTTCTTGATAAGGTTATGTAGCGTGTTCACCAATATTCCTGATTGATTGATAAGCGCGTGATGCACTGCTTCATTTACCATCTCTTGTAAGGGTTTTGGTGGATTTTCAGGTGATGCACGGCTCGATTC
Source organism: Oryza meyeriana var. granulata (assembly GCA_003991445.1). Classification (NCBI taxonomy): domain Eukaryota; kingdom Viridiplantae; phylum Streptophyta; class Magnoliopsida; order Poales; family Poaceae; genus Oryza; species Oryza meyeriana. The sequence goes on from RYFJ01001639.1 coordinate 103,378, forward strand.
ACCAACTAGAACTGGTTTCGGAAATTGAGATTTTTGAATCGGCCCTTGTCGCGTCATGCCAAAAGATTCCAAACAGAGTTTCTGAAAATTGGCCCTATTCTACTCGACTTGCTGTTTTTGCTCGTCAGTCAGATCTTCCATGCTGACCGGAATCACGTTGTCTATTTTGATCTCTTTTCCGGCCATGTCGAAATTCCGTGTCCCACTGGGCATGCCAAAAACGTGTTGACACCGAAAATCACTGGCAGCGTTGGGAATGAGCCGATGATATGGTTCGATGCACTAGACATGCGAAAGCCTGGGAGATTTGCTTAACTCCAGTGCAGGTCCTAAATTTTGAGGTTCGTAGGTGTGCCAGTCAATTTGACCCTGCAATTGACAAGGAGATAGAAACATTAGATCGGTGGGCCCATCGGCTGGAAGCCGATTTGGACTCGTTTCATCGGCCGATAGCCGATATGAACTAAAGCACTTATACATCGGCTGGAAGCCGATGAGGGCATAAATAGGTAAAATAAATGAGTACATCGGCTAGAGAACCGATAACGATGTAAGCAAATCATAAATCAGCCGACTGCCGATAGAATATATGCATCGGCTGGAAAGCCGATAGTAATATAGATAAAAATAATTAAGAATACAGTCGGCTTTATCTAATAAAAGATAACCTATCGGCTAGGCACTCCGATAGAATATTGCATAGACACCCATCGGCTTAACAAAGATACATCTATTATTATTAATCTAGTAGGTTAAACTTAACTGATACAGCACAGATTAATAATGATAAAAGAATCTCGATGAGCCGATAGATCTAATGCAATTGTGATGTATTATATGATAACTTATCGGCTATACATCCCGATAAAACGCTTGCATAAAATCTATCAACCTAGCAGGAATAACTTATCGCAGGCAGTTTAGTAGGTCGGACCCAACCGATACAGCACAAACTGATGATAAATTACACCCAGTAAGCCGATAAATCTATGCACGCGTGATGTGATATATCTACTCGGACTATGAGATCAAACCTAATTGATGCAGCCGTAGACAGAATAGATATATCGTGGTAAGCCGATTACCATAGACCGACTAGAATATTGGACCTAACCGAGAAAGTCCTAGCCAATACGATAGTCGGGGTAACGAGACTTACCCTCTCGCAGGAGGTCGAACTTAACCGATGCAGCCTGGCTCGAGAAGCAAGAACCCGTTGAAAAGGGTGGCGATGCGCCGAATTTATATTGATCTGTGTGATGATTTACAAGGTCCTCGGGCATACGTATTTATACCCCGAATTGATACAATCCTGATCGGATACGGAACAGGAGTTTCCTAACTATACAAAGAAAATTAACAAACCCTACTCGGACACGAGATCAAGTTTTCTAAAATAATTATCCATGCCTAATTAATAGATAAAGATTTAACTGCATTTCCATGGTCTTCAGGATCCCTTCCTAAACTCGGTCTCTTCTGGATTAATTTTCATCAGCTAACTGTAATTTTCTCCTTAACCGAATCTGATAAAGAAACGTACCAAATTTTGGCGTTAACAGTCGGTCTACCCACACAAAAATAATTTCTGACGGTAAGATACATTTTTACGCCCACAAACTTAGCCCTGAAGTCTGGTAATGTTTTCTCTAAAATCTCTATAAGATTGTCCATTCGGTAGAAATCTCAAAAGAAAAAGGTAGAATTTAATTCTTGGCTCTTTTCGGAATTTTTTCTATACAATTGAATACTTAAAGTCTTGTACATTTTCTATACAAATGAAGAGAGCCTAACAAAGGGATGTACATCATCGAGCACGAACCTACATCGTATAATACGATCTCTATTTTGAATTGTTGAATACTAGTAGTAGTAGAATTGAATTCTCCGTAGTCTCTGCCTTCGAATTAATTGTGGATTGATGTCCCGTACTACGCGAGGATAGGACCCGTGTCACTGTAGCACTAATAAATGCTGATAAATTCAGCCAAAGCCAAGCAGACAGTGTACCACGTTCGCTCATTGCACTGCTAGCTCCGGTCGATCTGGAATGGAGAAGAAGAAGAAGAAGAGGAGGAGGGTGGCCATTGTCGGCGCCGGCGCGAGCGGGCTCGCCGCGTGCAAGCACGCGCTGGAGCGCGGCTTCCGGCCGGTCGTCTTCGAGGCCGACGCGGCAACCGTCGGCGGCGTGTGGGCACGCACGATCGCCTCGACACGGCTGCAGACGCCGCGCCCGTACTTCGAGTTCTCCGACTTCCCGTGGCCGCCGGCCGTGGCGGATCTGTACCCGGATCACGACCAGGTGACGGAGTACCTGCGCTCGTACGCGAAGCGCTTCGGCGTGCTGGAGTGCGTCCGCTTCGGCTGCCGTGTCGCTGGCATGGAGTACGCCGGCGCCGACGAGGAGGAGGTCATGGCCTGGGAGCACTGGGCCGGCAACGGCGAGGCGTTCGGCAGCGGCCGCGGCGAGTGGCGGCTCACCGTGCTTCACGGTGACAGCGTTGAGGTGAGCACAAATAACTAGCCTGTTCTCTACGGGTGATTAGACTTTTATTAAACATGGCGTTAATAACGCTGGTTAATATTCTCAGAGAGTTTTTCCGCATGACATATAATTATGGGTAGTATGACCCTAGAGTTTTACGTAACTTATTAATCAATTATTCTTTGATTTATCGTACTCAGGAGTTTTAAAATTAAATCTTAAATTTATAATTTCTTCGATCCATTGTATAAAAAGTTTTAGGCATCTTAACACCCTATTCGGCAGTACTTCTCTAGTGGTTTATTTTCTAGTTTTATATGAGCACACTTTTCGAACTGCTAAACGGTATATATTTTTTAAAATTTTCTATATGAAAGTATCTTACAAAATTAAATAGATCTATTTTTCAAGTTTTTAATAGTTAATACTTAATTAATCACATGGTAATGACGTTCTTTGTTTTACGTGTGGCTTATAAGCCCAAAAAATAAGTCAATTTAAATACCACCTAAGTTAATATTTGTTTTTCTTATTTTTGCTACAGTAGCAAGTTAAATTGGTCAACAATATAATTTCGTGGAACTACAGAACAATAATACTTAAGAGTTATGTGCTAAGTGTTAAAATCTCTATGGTTTTGTACCCTTAATACCCCAGGTTTTATGTAATTTACTCAAAGGTTATTGTGTTTTGATTTCACTCCGAATTACCAGACGCACGTCACGGATTTCGTGGTGCTGTGCATCGGACGGTTCAGCGGCGTCCCCAACATGCCGAGATTTGCACCAAAGGAAGGGACAGAGGCATTCAATGGCACGGCGATCCACTCCATGGACTACTCCAACATGGGCGCTGCAAAGGCGGCTCAGCTCATCAAGGGCAAGCTCGTCACCGTCGTCGGCTACCAGAAGTCCGCCGTTGACATCGCCGCGGAGTGCGCAGGCGCCAATGGTGCTCAGCGATCAAGCTAGCTGTCCCAATCTCTTCCATGATCGACCTCGACTGAGAGAAAAATGACCTTGTTTTACGCATGAATGCAGGGGCGTCACACCCGTGCACGATAGTGTTACGGACGAAGCATTGGATCGTACCGGACTTGTATGCTTGGGGCGTCCCAGTTCCAGTGTTCTACATCACTCGCTTCTCTCAGCTCCTACTTCACAAGCCTGGAGATGGCTTGATCCTTAGCCTTCTAGCCACCCTCTTATCACCTCTGGTAATTACTGATATTGTAGCATAACATCTTGTTGTTTTTAGTGTCAATTACAAGCAGTCAGACTAAGACTTCATCGTGATATTTGTTTTGTGTTGTCCTGTTAATTCAGAGATGGCTCATCTCCAAGTTTGTTGAGAGCTACTACAAATGGGCTCTGCCCATGGAGAAGCATGACATGGTGCCGGACGAGGATTTCTTGGAGGCCATGTGCTCATGCTCTGTTATGAAACTACCGGATAAGTTCTATGACAAGGTGGAAGAAGGAAGCATCGTTCTGAAGAAAGCGAGGAAGTTCAGCTTCTGCAAGGAAGGCCTGATTGTAGAAGGCGACTCGTCTTCAGAGACTATAAAGAGCGACGTGGTGATCTTCGCTACAGGGTTCAATGGGGACCAGAAGATTAGGGAGATGTTCAAATCGCCCTTGTTCAGAGACATTGCAGCCGGCGCACCTTCCAGCATAGTTCCACACTTCAGGTCTATAAATCTGCCATCATATTATTCTTCTTCTGAATATATATGCTTCATGTGATCGATGGCAGCTAATGATATATGGCTGTGTTTGTCAGGCAATGCATTCATCCCAGGATCCCACAGCTAGCGATCATCGGCTATGCTGAAAGCTGGTCGAACCTCGCCGTGTCGGAGCTACTGTCAAAGTGGCTGGCACATTTCCTCCATGGAAGCTTCAGATTGCCAAGCATAAAGGAGATGGAGGAGGACATAGGTGAATGGGACAGATACATGAAACGGTACTCTCCTGGCCGTTTCCGTCGATCTTGCATTGGGCCAGTCAGCGTGCTGTGCAGTGATCGGCTGTGCCAAGACATGGGGGTTCAGCGAAGGAGGAAGAAGTGGTTGCTAGCAGATTGGTTGGTACCTTACGGACCAGCAGATTACCTTGGTATCAACTTGAACAGCTGAAATGGTGGCGGAATTTGAATTTTGAGGAAAGCCAAGACATGGCGGTTAAACGATGGAGGAAGAAGTGGAGAAAATTGAGCAGTGGCTTCAATAAAATGCCACTCTCTAGAATAAAATTGTTAAAATACCATTCAATAGGTTATTATCTTCGTTACAATGCTATTTTGGGGGTTTAGGCTGGATTTTTTTTTCTTTTCCAATATTTTCTCAGATTTAGCACATGAATTGACGATTTTGCCCCTGCCCTTTTTTTTCATATCTGTCAAGATCGATCCCTTCCCGTCGTCGTCTTCGTCGTTCTCTTTGCGTCTCTCCTCTTCTGTTCATCGCCAGCGGAGGGTGACAACCGTCACCACCGAGGGCCGCCGCTGGGGAGGGGCCGCCAGCGCCGGGTTCGGCTCCCCCGTTCCCCATGCTCCCCTGCCCCCAGGCCCTTCCCTTCCCCGCCTCCTATCTCCTTCCCTTCCCCCGAGCTCCACCGCCGCCGGGGAGGGGCCGCCGCCTAGGAGCACTTTTTAACTAATAGTTTGACGTCATGAGCTCGAAGGACGCCTCCTCAAGGTAAAAATCTGCAGGATGGCCTGACAGTAATGTTTTAGAAACTATTCCCTCCATTCGTTTTTGATTGACGCATAAGCAAAAAAAAAAAAAAAAGACGTTCCAAATTGATCAGTGCATAATGCTGTGGATGTTGATTTTCTCGGGTGGAACGCTTCCGACTGTTCAGCTTGCATGCGGACATTAACTGCTTTGGCATGCAATCGTGGTGTTTGCGATGGCGGGGACGACGCGATCATGGCACGCGATGGATCCTGCAGATCGGGAGACGGCGGGGATAGCATGCGACGCGATCATGCAGTTTCGGACGACAGGGATGGCGCGAGGTGATGTTCACAGATGGTGTGAGGTTGTCGGAGAGGATGGCGCGACTCGAAGCGCTAGGAGATGGTAACACGGTGCGCGGGCAAACGAAGCGACAACATTGCTCATTCGATGTGACATAAGAATAAGTGCTCCTTGGTCTCGCTACCAAGAACGTATGCGTCGATCAAAAACGAATGGAGGGAGTACAAACTACAAATCCGTTTCCTTAAGACCAGCACAGACCAGCTCATCGGCTTCTCCCTAGCGCTGGCGACAGCGGGCTCCTGTCGTTCACCCTAGTTGCCGGCGTCACGTGGTGCCGTCCGATATGAGGATGCTGGTGGAGCTTGTTGAATATGGAACTGTAATCCTGCGCCTAATTCTTCTTTTCCGTTGGCTGTTCCTGATCTGTCGGGTTTCAGTTGACTGTAGCGTGTCATTTTGTTTTCGGTTTAGTTCGTGGTCGCGTGGAGCGCAGCTATTGGAAGATGGCGAGTGCGTCTAGCCTGATGCGCGGCATGGCGAGCGTGGGGAACGCACGACGCATGGTCATGGCGCGCATGGCGGACGGCCACTACGGCTGATCCTCTGTTTTCGTTTTTCAGTTTACAAGTCTTCTCTATTTTTTCTTTGTAATCTCTATATATAGATGAATCAAGAATCAGAAAAGCTGCTGGTTGGTTTTGCAGCACCAAACACTTGTGTCAATTCCATTTTTTCCAATTCCGTGTGTTTGCTCTGTGCTTATTGCGTGAGTAGCGAGAGAGTTCGCCGAAGCGAAGCTGAGTTCACCAGAGTAAGGCTGACAAGTGGTATCAGAGCGCGATGTCAGCTCCTGCAAGCGGCGCATCTCCAACTCCTCCGCGGCGTGGGCGCGCGCAATCCCCCTCCCCTCCACCGCGTAGACCACGGCACCGTGATGCCGATGGCCGCGAGATGGTCGTCAGGGAGGTGATCAGGGAAGCCGGCGGCCCAGTATCCTACCCCATGCTCACTCGCACGAATTACATGGATTGGGCGGTGTTGATGCGGGTGAACCTGCAGGCGCAAGGCCTGTGGGACGCGGTGTCAACCGGCGACGCCCCGTACCGCACCGATCGCCAGGCTCTCTCTGCAATTCTCCGGGCTGTGCCACCGGAAATGTTCCGGTCGATCGCCAGCAAGGATACAGCGAAGGAAGCCTGGGACGCCCTCCAGACCAAGCGTCTGGGGGTAGACCGCGTGCGCGAAGCGAAGGCCCAGAAGCTCCGACAGGCGTTCGAGGCACTGAGGTTCAAGGACGGTGAGTCCATCGAGGACTTCGAGCTCCGGATGCAGGGGCTGGTGAGTGACCTTACTCTCCTTGGCGATGTGATCACCGAGGAGAAGATGGTTCGGAAATTCCTGCACGTCGTCCCAAAGAGGTACTGCCAAATCGCCGTTTCCATCGAAACATTGGTTGATCTGAGCACCTTGACAGTGGAGGATCTCTCCGGCCGACTGCTCGCTGTCGAGGATCGATACGATTCTGACAACGAGGAAACCGGTGGCCTTCTTCTCACTGAAGAGGAGTGGGTCGCGCGCTCCAAGAAGCACACTGGGGAGGGCTCAACCACCAACGGCGGTGGCACAAACGGGAGCAGTGGCTCCTCTCGCCGCGGGCGACAACACAGTCGCGGCCACAAGAAGGCGCGCGAAGGCGGCGGTCGTGACAACAAGTCTGGGTCAGCCCAGACTGCAAGCCGCGACGTCAAGAAAGACCAGTGCCGCTACTGTGGCAAAATGGGCCACTGGGTGAGGGACTGTCGCAAGGCCAAGCGGGATCAGGAAAACTTGGCACAGGCCAACCTTTTGCAGGTAAACAAGGAGAAGGACGATGGCCAGGAGGCCACCCTACTCCTGGCACAAGCTCAGGTATTTGCCACTGAAGCCGACAGTGACCAGCAGGAAGTTCTTTTGAACGAAGAGCGCGCGTTGGTGACGCTCAGGAACACCGGCGACCCGATCGACCCCGCCTGGATCCTCGACACGGCGGCGACAAACCACATGACAGGCAACCGCGAAGCCTTCACTGAGCTCGACACCAACGTCCGCGGCTCCGTCAAATTCGGCGACGGCTCGGGAGTACGAATTGAGGGGCACGGCACGGTGCTCCTCTCTTGCAAGACCGGCGAACACCAAGCTCTCACCGGTATCTACTACATCCCTCGCCTGCGCTCGAACATCGTCAACCTCGGCCAGCTCGACGAGTGCGGCTGCAAGATTGGGATTGAGAACGGGGTGCTGACACTCCGGGATCCGGCTCGCCGACTACTAGCTCGCGTCCGTCATGATGCGACCCGGTTCTATGTGCTCAACGTCAACATTGCACAACCGGTTTGTCTCGCACTCAAGGTTGGAGATGAAGCTTGGCTGTGGCACGGAAGGTTCGGCCACCTCAACTTGGAGTCGTTGCGGCAACTCGGCCGTCGCGACATGGTGCGCGGGCTCCCCGTCATCGACCATGTCAACCAAATTTGCGACGGCTGCCTGGTTGGGAAGCAACGCCGAGCACCCTTCCCACAGGAAGACAAGCACCGCGCGGAGGGGCGCCTCGACCTGGTCCACGGCGACCTCTGCGGGCCGATTTCCCCCGCAACGCACGGCGGCAAGAAATATTTTCTTCTCCTAATCGATGACCTCTCTAGGTATATGTGGCTGATTCTGCTGGCTAGCAAGGGCGATGCACCAGCTGCGATCAAACATTTCAGGGCAGGAGTTGAGGTGGAGACCGGCTGCAAGCTGCGCGTACTGAGGACTGACTGTGGTGGTGAATTCACCTCTGTGGAGTTCGGCCTCTACTGCGCCGAGCAGGGGATTGGACGTCATCTCACCATGCCCTACTCGCCGCAACAGAACGGCGTTGTGGAGCGCCGAAACCAGATGGTGGTAGCCATGGCGCGGTGCATGATGAAGGCCAAGGACATGCCCGGTGAGTTCTGGGGGGAAGCAGTGACGACGGTGGTGTACATCCTCAACCAATTGCCCACGAAGAGTGTCCCCGACAAGACCCCATATGAGGCATGGCACGGTCGAACACCTGTCATGCATCATCTCCGCACATTTGGATGTGCGGCACACGTGAAGGTGGTGAAGCCGCACTTGAAGAAGCTGGAGGACCGCAGCAAGGCCATGGTGTTCCTTGGCTATGAACCTGGCAGCAAGGCCTACAGCGTCTACGATCCCACCGCCCAGCGTGTGTGCGTCACACGCGACGTGGTGTTCGACGAAATGGCAAAGTGGAATTGGGGGGAGAACAAGACAGGTACGGGCACATCGTCCGACTCTTTCATGGTATATTATGATGCAGAACCTACCAATGTCGACACCGCCTCACCAACTCCACCGCCTTCCGGTGACCCGACGCCGGAACCTGCGGTGTTTCCCTCCGAGCCGATAAGTCCACAGATGGAGTTCGTGTCGCCTCCCACGGCAGACCCGAATCTCGATGACGATCAAGGTGCTCCGCGTCGCTACCGCAGCATCACCAACATCAACTCCACCACCGAGCCGGTAGAGCTCGACTCGGACGAGCTCTGCCTCCTCGCCGCCAAGGAACCGTGTACGTTCGCTGAAGCAGACCATGATGAAAACTGGCGCAAGGCGATGCACGAAGAGATGAACTCGATTGAGGATAATCGCACGTGGGACCTCGTCGATCTTCCCACCGGCAAATGGCCCATTGGACTCAAGTGGGTCTTCAAGCTCAAGAAGGACGAGAATGGCGCCGTTGTCAAACACAAGGCGCGCCTCGTCGCAAAAGGATATGTCCAGAAGCACGGCATCGACTACGATGAGGTCTTCGCTCCTGTTGCGCGGATGGAATCCGTGCGACTGCTGCTCGCCGTCGCAGCACAAGAGGGGTGGCCAGTCCATCACATGGATGTGAAGACGGCATTCCTCAATGGCGACCTGGAGGAGGAGGTGTACGTGGCGCAGCCTCCTGGCTTCATCAACGACGACCACCCAAGCCAAGTACTCCAATTGAGGAAGGTGCTATATGGTCTTCGTCAAGCACCTCGAGCGTGGAACACGAAACTGGATGCAAGCCTCCGCGATCTAAAGTTCACACGGAGCTCAACAGAACATGCCGTGTACACCCGCGGCACCGGCGCCGCACGGCTCGTAATCGGCGTCTACATCGACGACCTCATCATCAATGGTGCCAGCACCAGAGAGATCGCCAAGCTCAGCAAACAAAGCGACAGACCGCCTGTGAATGTCACCAAATATCGGAGCGTCGTCGGCAGCCTCCGGTACCTGGTGCACACACGGCCGGACATCGCCTACGCCATCGGCTATGTTAGCCGCTTCATGGAGTCACCGCGTGACGATCACTACGCCACCGTGAAGCACATCCTTCGCTACATCGCCGGTACGCTTAATTTGGGCTGTTGTTTTGTTCGCTCCAACGAATTGGAGACAAAGCTGCAGGGCTTCAGTGATAGCGACATGGCCGGTGACATCGACGATCGGAAGAGCACCACCGGTGCATTGTTCTTCCTCGGCCAGAATCCGATCAGCTGGCAGTCCCACAAGCAAAAAGTAGTGGCTCTGTCTTCATGCGAGGCGGAGTATATTGCAGCCGCGACTGCAGCAGGCCAGGGAATCTGGTTAGCCCGATTGCTCGCCGAAGTTCAGGGTGGTGAAGCAGAGGCGGTCGTTCTGAAGATGGACAACAAATCCGCCATTTCACTTTGCAAGAACCCTGTCTTCCATGATCGGAGCAAACACATTGACACCCGATTTCACTTCATCAGGGACAATGTTGAAAATGGAAAGATTTAGGTGGAGTTCAGAAGCTCGGGTGATCAACTCGTGGACATCCTGACGAAGCCACTTGGACGAGTTCGATTGCATGAACTTCTGGCCAAAATTGGAGTTGTCGAGGTTGGTCCGAGGCGTCAGGATTAGGGGGAGTTTTGTTGAATATGAAACTGTAATCCTGCGCCTAATTCTTCTTTTCTGTTGGCTGTTCCTGATCTGTCGGGTTTCAGTTGACTGTAGCACATCATGTTGTTTTCGGTTTAGTTCGTGGCCGTGTGGAGCACAGCTATCGGGAGATGGCGAGTGCGTCCAGGCTGATGCGCGGCATGGCGAGCGTGGGGAACGCACGACGCATGGTCATGGCGCGCATGGCGGACGGCCACTACGGCTGATCCTCTGTTTTCGTTTTTCAGTTTCCAAGTCTTCTCTATTTTTTCTTTGTAATCAAGAATCAGAAAAGCTGCTGGTTGGTTTTGCAGCACCAAACACTTGTGTCAATTCCATTTTTTCCAATTCCGTGTGTTTGCTCTGTGCTTGGTTGCGTGAGTAGCGAGAGAGTTCGCCGGAGCGAAGCTGAGTTCGCCGGAGTAAGGCTGACAGAGCTTAGGGGGGAGGGGGACAACGGAGCGCGGGGGAGGCCAACCTACTGCTCCCCGGCGACAGCGACGGCAGCGGCGGCCCCTCCCTGGAGGTGGTGGAGTTCGACGGAAGGGGCTGGGGGTAGGGGAGCACGGGGGAATGGGGGGAGCCGAGCCCGATGTCGACGGCCCCTCCCCAGCGGTGGCCCTCGGTGGTGACGGCTCTCGCCCTCCACTGGCGATGAACAGAAGAGGAGAGACACAGAGAACGACGAAGACGACGAGAAGGGATCGATCTTGACCGATATGAAAAAAAAAAATGGCAAGGGCAAAATCGTCAATTCATGTGCTAAATCTATGAAAAAATTGGAAAAGAAAAAACTAACCTAAATCCCCAAAATAACATTCTAACAAAGATAACAATCTATTAAGTGATATTTTAATAATTTTATTCTAGAGAGTGGTATTTTATCAAAACTACTCCTATTAAGCTGTATATCCTTAATTTTTTTGAAAGAAGTGGTTGCTGGCAGACTGGTTATTACCTTGCGAATTAGCAGATTACGCTGGTATCAACTTGAATAGCTTACGGCTGAAATGGTGATGGAATCTGAATTTTGAGGAAAGTTGATGAGTGATCTCTATTTTTTTCAGGATTGATTCATGCACGAGAGAGTAAAGACTTACCTTTTTGAGGAGAGCAATAACTGGGGATGGGGAGGTGCAAACGAATGCAAGTTTTTATCGATGATGTAACCGTCTAAACCGTCGTGGTGGAGTTGTTGAGCTCTTTTGTCGATGTAACAGTAGCAGCTACCCGATCGTGATAGATAACTAGTTTAGGGTTTTGGGGAGCAGGATGAGTGTGTGAGATAGTTACCTCGTACGGGCCGGACTCCCCTTATAGTGCCGTGCGTCTCCGGTAGTTTTTTTTTTTTTTGGCTCATGGTTGTTTTTATTAGCATACTTCCTAGAATACAAAACGATATATTTTTTAAAAAAATCTATATAAAAATATCTAAAAAAATCAAATAGATCTTATTTTCAAATTTCTAATAATGTTTTTCGTTTTACGTGTGGTTTATATACTGACAAAATACGCTTCCCAACTGTGCCTCGGTTAGAATGGCGGCCCCTCCGATCATCGCACGCACGCAAGGAAAGAGACCAAGTCCCCTGCACAATTCTTGGATAGTTTTAACTAAATCTACTATTATAATACATCAACATTATATCTTTCTCAAGTCTTTTGCTAGTTGATTGGGCCACGTGGAGTAGTTAAAGTTTGAGATAATCTAGAAATTATGAGTGGTAAAAAAATTACATAAATCTAGAAAACAACTTCATCTAGATTCTATATGCTTCTGAATTATTTGCCCCCTGTAGACGAAGATATCCTCAGTTCTTCAAATCAAAACCAAATGAAGATAAAAAAATGTATAGTGTGAAAAGAAGAGATCTCCACTTATTCTTCAATCTACCAAAATTGAAAATAAAATAAGATTAAAGTTTAAAAAGAGGCAAGTGTGAAAAGAAGAGGTCTGTACCTGTTCTTCAATCCATCAATTTTTTTTAGGAAAAACGAAGATCAAAGTGTGAAAAGAAAAGACAAAAAAGAAAGAAAAAGGGTCTATTTGGTTAGAGGTTAACTTTACCACAACTTAATTTTCCAAAAGTGTGGCATGAAGCAAGCGTGGCATCAGTAATTCCTTGATCACAAGCGTGACAAGGTTTAGCTTAAAAAATGAGCCTATGACATGGAGCCAGCGAGTTAACGAAGTTTGGCTTGCCAAAGTTTTAATAGCCAACCAAACACTTGCCTATGAAATATGACAGCGTCTAATATATAGCGTGGCAAACTTTGACAGCAAACCAAACATGACCAAAGACCGTAAAAAGCACTCCTCGGCCTACTTGGTGCAACTTCCCGGTTGCTCTCGCCCTGACGGCCGCCGCCCTCTCGACTGGACGAGCCACTTGAGCTCATGTTGACACCTCTACCGATGAGCTAGAGCTCAGCCGCCAGTGTAGCAGAAGGTCACAATGACGTCGTCGCCATCCCACCGGACTCTCCTGCGTTGTATCTAGCAGACCAACCGCTAACATGGAGCATTCCCCCGTCAGATGTGGCCACTTTGACAGCGGCCACCATCCCTCTTGTGCCGGATCCGGTCGTCCTGAGCTCCACATGACCTCCCCTCCATGGCGACAGGACCAATGCATCGGCGACGACGCCGGCCGAGCTCTTGGGCCAATGGCATCGACCTTGCCACCTGCCTCCGCGCCTCCATCGTCGTTGATCTTGCCGCACCTACTCGCGCCCCTGCCACCCTACCGCCTCCACAGACCGCCTCCCGCGCTGAATCCAGCTAGCTGACGGCCAACACTGCTCGTCGTCCCCTCTCTCAAGTCGGCTTCGATGGATGGGTGGGGGAGGGAGAGGCCGCGATGAGTGAGCTAGAGAGATAGGGGCAGCAGAGGCCGTCGGACGCCCTGCCGCCTGGCATCCGCCCTGACGCGAGCCGGCGAGACAAACGCGTACCAGACGACCGAGCAAGAAGAGGAGAGCGAGCAGGGGATAAGGCTGGAGTTTTTTTTATTCCGTTTCAAAATATAAGAATTTCTAAATTCAGTTGCTAATTTTTAAATTTTGAATTGATTAGGTTCTCTTTTTCAAGCGTCTGATTGGTCTTGAAATAATTAAAATACTTATATTATATGATATAAAATTTAAATCCTAGAAATATTTATATTTTAGAACAGAGAGAGTATTTGACACTTATTTTTGTAGGATTTACTTTGCCAAAATAACCCCCACGGCATTACCACTTTGATGTAATGACTATACTGGACATTTCATTCCTTTTCATTTTCTTTTTGTGGGCTGGGAGGCTGTAATTGTAATTTTGCACTTTGATCCTTTAATAAATTTCAATTTACACCATTTTTCAGTTGATGGTATATGCCTGACATTATGCAATTAATAGTTTAGGGCGTTAATTGAGCCTAAAAATTATTTAGGGGTAAAGTGGACTACCTGGATTGTTTGATGTATTAAAGTGAACATTTTTTTTTCTAAAGAGCGTCTAACTAAATTTTCCGTTAGTTCCAATTAAATAGAAGTTATTTAATAGGCAAGAGAAAAATTTATATTAATTTTCTAGCAGTTTTATACAGCTTAAACGGTGCATAATTAATCTAATTATGTAAATGAAATATCATCATTAGGAAAATTCATCCTATAGCACAGTTTGAAGCTCAAAATCAGGAAATACCACAGAAAGTTTTCCACTGTCCTCGGTTCCACAACATATTGTCTTTTGTTCGGTTTATAGCATAACCGTCACTTCACACAAAAACAGCATTACGTTGGACAAAAATACCCTTCTTCCTCAATCTCCCATCCCCATTTGTCGCCTGTCGCTGGGAGTATATTGGTCACTGCCAAGGTGCCAATCGAGACATCGAGCGGTGTGTCGTATCGAGCCCTAGCAGCATCATCAAATGGGGAATTGCTGATGGAAGAGAATTAGGGCAACTTGGAAGCATTGTAATTGTCTCACTACCAGTGTAAATTGCCGGCCCATAATTTTTTTTATCATATTGGGCTTAGAAACGTGCTTGGATGGACTATACTCCCTCTATCCCAAAATTAAACCAATTCCGGACTACTCAAATGTTACCTTGAGTTTAATATTCCCCTATCTTGTGCGCCGCCTCCCGCGCCCAGGCAACTTCCTCAATGCCCAACGCCCTCATCGGCGACGCCACAACCAATGGAGAAGGCAGGAGAGAAAAAGAGATCGGTAAGGAGAGTGGCTGATTTGTGGGGCCCACAAGGGTAAAATGGAGATTTCACACGCCCTATCCATGCTGGCAGGGTGAGTTGGCACGATACGTCGGTAAAAATGGTAAACTGTTAAGAAAGTTTCTTTCTCCGACGGCAATTTTTTAAGAACCACCATAAAAATGGTATTTGAAGAGGTGTTATTCTTAAGTGTGACAAGTAGTTAAATTTTCCAGTGGCCTGAGGAGGCCACACTAATTTTCCTAGGAAAGTTGGGATGTCGGGCTCGCTCATCCTCGATCTCTCGCTCTTCAAGCGTATATGAATGCACGGCTGCCTCCTCGAGCTCGCACAAACCTCTCTCTTGAGCTCACCATCGCTAGCCCCTTAGTGGAGCCTCGCAGGCGAACAGGCCAAAGGAGCTTACTAGCGCGAGGCAGAGCTCAAGCTCGATGTCGGGTCCGTATGCTCATCGCAGGCCCGCAGCTGCCTTGCATGGGGCAGAGAGAGAGGGAGGAGAGAACGGGAAAGAGAATGGTAGGAGGAAAGAATACCCGGTTTTAAAGTTGAGGGAGGGTGTTTTAAAAAAAAAACAAGGGACCG
This sequence comes from Oryza meyeriana var. granulata, assembly GCA_003991445.1. Lineage (NCBI taxonomy): Eukaryota > Viridiplantae > Streptophyta > Magnoliopsida > Poales > Poaceae > Oryza > Oryza meyeriana. Next base: position 118,617 of record RYFJ01001639.1, read on the forward strand.
CCTATTGGTTAAACCTTTGAAATTTTGCAACCTATCAAACGATTTTGTGAGGCGTTGGATTTGCATCCAATGGCCACATGCAAAACATGACAAAAAAAAAAAGAAAAACCTAGCCTATGGACCGCTTCATAACACTTACTGGGCCCATGTTATCAGGTCGAGTTAACGGGCCCATGTTTTTGGATCGAGTTAACGGGCCCGTAATGGATTCTGGGTCGTTTTCTGGGCGGATTCTGGGCCTTTTGTGATTTGGCCTATATTTGGTTTCCGTGTTTGCTGCTTTTTGTTTGCTTGCTTGCTTCTGTTCCGAACACATTGATCATTTGGGCCGCACGTGCTCTTCATAAGGGATTTTTTTTGATTTTTATATTTATTTATTAAAAGATTTGTAAAAATAGATTTTTGTTTGAAAAAATTACAAAAATAGACTCCCACCGCCCCCTCCCAGAGGGCGATTTTATGACGTGGCTGACGGCCGTTGGCCCCCCCGCCGACGGCCATCAGCCATTTTGCAGGCGGCCCCCCGGCCTCCCAAAAACCGCCCTCTTAGAGGGCGGCAAGGGGGCCGCCTGCAAAATGTGCCAAAAAACCACCCACTGAAAGGGCGGTTTTTGGCTCCCGGGGGGCCTCCTGCAAAGTCGCCCATTTCTAGGGCGGTTTTTTGCAGGCGGCCCCCTTGCCGCCCTCTGGGAGGGCGGTTTTTAGCCCCCGGGTATAAAATCCCCCTCCCAGACTCAAAAAATGTCATAAAATTCACTCAAATTAGAAAAAAAAACAGGAGAGAGCTGAGAGGGCGAAAGCAGCGAAGCTCTGCCCGTTTGCTGATTTGCCTGCAGGTAAAATCCATTGTTCCTTTGCAATTTCTATTTGTATGTAAGAATTGATGTAGTAATATACTAGTTACGTGTATAATACTATATAGATCTGTAGTTTTTAGTTAATCTGTTAGATGACTTATTTTTTGTACAGATGGTACTTATAAAATCTGGAATACACGGTTTTAGATGTTAGGAGGATGTTGGTACCTAGTTTAACTGTATTTTTCATCAACAGATATGTCAAATAAGGTGATATTTTAGTTATTTCACGGGCAAGGGAATGTGAGATATGGTCCAGACGGTGTAGATCTGTCGGAGTTTAGTTCAACGGCTAAGGGTATTGATAGGCCAGCTAAGAGAAGTTTTGGATCAGTACACAACTGGCTGATGCGAGGGTTTCGACTGGACCCTCAGCTCAGCGGAATAATCTTGTATGTAGTAATCAGTCGTGTAGTTGAAGGTTTTTTTGGGAACTAATGCCAGTGGATTGCACTGTCACTTGGAGATGGTACGTGGAGAATGCATTTCAACGTGGTGGCACTGGCATACTTGTGTCCATATATGAGAAAGATAACAACGCTGGTGCAATGCCCGTACAAGATGATGAGGGTCCAAGTACGGCGGGAGGTGATAGTGCAACAATAGAAGAAAATGAAGGAGGGAATGAAGAAGATAGACAGGCAACAGGTGTGGCAGATGAGGGAGAACATATCGACACGATCGTCCAAGAAATGGCTAAAAAAGATTCTGAAAATGAGCATGCAGAGTATGATGACTCGTCTGATGAGGACAACGTGATGCCTGCAAAATGGAGCAACGAGGACTTCTCTGCGCTTACTATCTCCGAGCGGCATCATGTGCCGTGAGAGTACAAGCAGAATGAGGTCATTCAGGGGGCTAAGTACGCATATGTAGAAAATTTAAAGAAAGCAGTCAAACAATGGGCGGTGTCACTACAGAGGGAGTCAAACAATCAAATCACATTTGAAATAGGTCGATGCAGCGCGACAGATTCAAGCTGATGTTAACGCGGCGTTCGGACGGTTGGACACTGGGATCGTGCTGACTGTGGACGAGCAGAGGACGACCTTCGGAGGATTTCGTCAGGCGTTGCACACAGTGCTTCGTGCGCTCACTTGTCGTGCGGCTGACGCGGTACCTCCCGTCTATATACAGCAGCAGCAGCCACGGCCAGCAGGAACAGGACGAGGAGCAGGAGTGCGCCCATAGGGTTCCAGTCAGCCATCTGGCCCCTCCAGAGGTAAATTCTACTAACCTTCCGTTCATAATATGTTTCCTTGTACAACATGCACCGTTGTACATCAATATGCTTCCTTGCAGCCTTCGCTACACCGTACCTACATCCCTCTGGAGCTAGCACGTCGACGCATGGAGTGTACCACACACGACCACACGCGCAGCTGGGTATGACAAGTGCCCCCGGTGCCACCACAGGAGGTCCTTTAGGTTATATCAAAGTTTACTTTTCTCTTGCAAAATTTTGATTTGCAATAATCAATAATTTGGTGTACATTGTTCCACTCTACAGCGCCATCGATGTTTGCTGGCGCTGGCTCCTCCACGCAGAGCGCACGCGGCAGCGGTTGGGCACCGGATCCTTTCGAGGGGGACGACTTGGAGGATGAGGACGAGGACGAGGGCGAGGCGAGGAGATCCACGAGATACTAGCTGCCTCGCAGCTCGAAGGAGCTCCGCCACCACAGACACAGGACCCACCGGTTGCCACACCCGTGCAGACGACCCGCGCTGGCCGTGCTGTACCACCAGACCGGTTGACGTACTCCCAGGGACAGGTGCGAGCGCAGGGTAGGAAGTCGAAGAGACCTAGAGGTTACGGTCCGGACCCGTAGTACTTTCTGTCTGTAATAGTTTGTCTGTTGTATATAATGTTTTATTAATTCTACGTTTCCTAATGAAACCACTTTACTTCGTTTACGCTCATCGATCAAACGACGTATTCCTCACGATCTACGTTTCTGACGAACCTGATCAAAAACATGAATTTTCGAGTGTCAACTTCACGACGAAAATACATTCCGAGCGGTGACAACCGAACACACATTAACTATTACACAAACCTACTGATATCCAACTAGCGATGCAACTACTACGTGAGGACGGCGCGGCCAGGGAGCGGCGACAGTATGCGCCTAGGGAATACTGACGGCAGCCGGTACTCACATAAAAATTTATTTCAAAAATTAATTTTTCTAAATCAATTTTTTTCTTTTTTTTTCGGCATGTTGGTCCGGACTGTCCGGATAGGGTCCGGACCGTCCGGACCGGCCCGGATTATATTAATGCTAAATACCGCCCTCTAGTTGGGCGGCAAGCCAAAAACCGCCCTCTCAGAGGGCAGCAAGGGGGCCGCCTGTAAAATGGCCGGCCCCGGCCATTTTACAGGCGGCCCCCTTGCCGCCCTCTGAGAGGGCGGTTTTTGGGAGGCCGGGGGGCCGCCTGCAAAATGGCTGACGGCCGTCGGCGGAGGGGCCAACGGCCGTCAGCCACGTCATAAAATCGCCCTCTGGGAGCGCCCTCCCAGAGGACGGTGGGAGTCTATTTTTGCAACTTTTTCAAACAAAAATCTATTTTTGCAAATCTTTTAATAAATAAATATAAAAATCAAAAAAATTCCTTCATAAGGTGCCTTCCCTCAAGACAAAAATCCAAGAACACCATGAGAATATAGGGGTAGGTGAGATCAAAACACAAAGCAGAGAAAAAAAAGAAAGGCATAAAAAAGAAAAGAATAGAAGAGGAGAATCAAATGAAGTCCAGATAAATCAAAAGAAATTGGTGTGTACATTTTCTCTTCCTGGCCACCCCACGTTGTTCCTCTCTGGGAAAAAAATAGAAAACAAAACCAATTATGTTAGACACAATATCTCAAGGCACTTGTGCCACTTTTATATTTTTCTTGGACTTGAGCTCCTTGCTCACATTCTGCACTTGTTCATCTTGACAGACACGTTTTACTAATACCTTCTCATAAACTTCTGCCGTAGAAACTAGTGTTCAAAAATACTTGTGTTACCTGCATTGAAAATAATGCAATCTTAGTAGAGAAATATTGCAGAAAAGAATCACTAGAGTTTAAAATATAGTACAATAGCTTCTCTACATATATATTATTAGATGCACAAATTTCAGAGAGCTACACCAACCTGAGGCTTCAAGGCAGGCAGTAGGACAAAAATAAGTTGCACTTCATTTATACTGAAGTTGCACCTCATTTATACTCAAGTTGCACTCTTTCGTATTATGCAAGTTGATGTTAACTTTTGTGCAAGTTTAGTCTATTTATTGTGCAAGTGTACAAGACTGATCCTCCTGGTACTGCTGCTACATCCGTACTCTAATCCCCAATTTTTGCCAAACACAAATCACAAAAATCCCCACATCAAATCCCTGACGAAAAAATGTCACCGATTCCCTTTGTTCGATGCTCGCAGATCCCAAATCCCACAAAACACAAACTTATCAAATCCACATGGGTGCTGAAAATCAGAATCGGATAGAGCAACAAAAATTCTCGAAAACTCACCACGAGCAACCCGGAGTCGATCCGCCACTGATGACCACAGCTTCCCTCCCCCCTCCCCCTGGGCCCCGTCGCACCCACAGCAAAACGATGTCCCGACCGCCACGCTAGTCCGCGAGCTGAATCGCCGGCTTGCTCGCCCCTCTTACAGAAACACTGAGTCCCCTCACAAAAAATAAAAAGAAACGCCGAGTCACTTGAGGTGCAGCAGTTGGTGGGGATTTAATGGGCCAGGGATGCAGCCCGTTACCAAAATGTGCATCCATACCAAGGCCTGATAGCGCCCGAATCTTGAAGCAAATCTGGTGGCCAAAAAATCGATTGACAGAATCTAAAAAATCAAACGTTTGATCAATAGTAAATCTTAAAAAACAATATTTGAGGAAAAAATGTATTTGGATAGTGTGCTTTTGTATTATGTGGAGACTCACTTTATAGCATCTCTAATAATTAGATATGAATTTAGATGCATTGTAATATTAATTGTTAGCATGTGTATATGCCTATCTTGACTGATATTTTCCTAACAACAAAATTCAGTCGGAGAAATCATGTTTCGTGACAGCTACTGCTTCGAGGAAATATTTGATTTCCTGATCAATCAAGGGGAATCACCAAAGACTGACAAGTATCACAAAGTTCTTCGTCACGGCCTTTTGACTGTTGGTGAGTGGTGACAGTGAGAGCAATCACCAAAGTCTGCTCTCTGGTAGTGGAAAACCATCAACACACTCTCCCTACTGTTACTGATATGTTCTAGAGGCAACATGAAGATATTATATATATCACATACTATATTTATAATGTATTGGTTTGTTTCTTGAAATAGACATTATCATTGTTGATCAATGAGTACGTGACTTATTTATAAGACTCTTAATGTCAAATATTACTATTTCTAAATGATCCCTGATCATATATCATATGAGGAATAAATATGATTGTAACATCAGCATATGTATTAATTGATGATCATGTCTTATGGATCATGGTACGATAATATAGACATATGTTAGTGAATATATGTTGGATAGACCCGCCATGAGATACTGCAGAGATTTTATGTGTCATCAATTAGCATCAAGTAGTGTTTATATAGAGTCCTTAGACTTGAGATCATCATGGTTCCCAACATACGTAGTAGCTTATTTTGGGACTACTAAACACTACTCCGTAACTGGGTAGTCATAAAAGTAGTCTTCGAATTTGCTATAAAACATATAGTGGGATGTGAATGATTAAGATAGAATTTGCCCCTCCTTACGGGAGAGATATCTCTAGGCCCCTCGATGTAATGGATTATGGAAGTGCATGGCCATACTAGTGTGATTGAGGTGTCAATCACAAGTTTGTAATCCATCACAGGATCGAGAGAGTAATTGAGCTATTAAGAGGATGACACAAGTCTCGCTTTGAGCTCAATCGATATCACGAGGCAAAGAAATTTGTATATGAGGACATTACAGGTTTAGCCGATATGATCTTTACGTATATTTTAGGGTTAATATGCCTTGCTAGAGTCCGCTATTAACAGAGTGACCAGAAAGACATTTCCGGGTCACGACAAAATATACGTAAACCTACAAGGTTGCACGTTTAAAGGGTTGAAACACTTATTCAAATGCAATTCGAATATGGGCTCGATTCGGATAGAGATCCAAGTAGACTCTTACTAGGCCTCGGTCTACGAGGCCCGAGTGAGGAGGTCTATATATACGGAGGCAAGGGGCCGAGGAGATTCATGTTTTTTTTGTTGACCTCAAGCTAAATCCTAGCCGCCACCTTCCGAGCTAAACCCTAGCCGCTTACGAGTGCTAGTACACTCGTAATCGGCGTTCCAGCTCTGGACGTGTGGATACCGATGGAGGCGCTGCTCGTTACGGCGTTGATCGGCATCGACGCTGATTAGATCTACGGAGATCGACTACTTTCACTATTACCTCGACGCGTGCGTGGTTGGACTAGCTTCTCCAACCCTTCTTCCGCTGCACTGCGCGTCTAGTGGTAATGATTCATGATCCCTCTCTCGCATGATATCCTTGTGTGCGCGGTAGAAAAGTTTTGTTTTCTGTTATCGTAGCCTACGCGTAGTCCTTCAGTGGTATCAGAGCCAACTTGCGTAGTTTGCGATCTGAATCATCGCATATGTTGATATGCGGGAGTAGTAGATTAGATCTATTACAGTCTAGATTAGTTGGTTCATGTGATGGATCAATGAAGGCACGGGTTGATAAGATCAATCCGTGAATAGGGGTTAGATAAGGCATAGATCAGTGAAAAAACTAGCGCCCTGGAGAGTGTCTCGGATCGGCATAAGGTGGTTATATCGAATGCTAGTAGGTTATGGATCAGTGGAAAAACTAGCACCCTGGAGATTGTCTCGGATCGGCATAAGGTGGTTATGCCGAATGCTAGTAGGTTATGGATCTGATAGCCCTGGGCCAGTGAAAAAACTAGAGTCTTAGAGATTGTCTCGGATCGGCATAAGGTGGTTATACCAAATAGTTTTTCCACAGTGGGACCGCCGTGCGAACCCCCCTTTATAGTGTCATAGATTCACATCGTTAGGTAGAATGCGATTCTACGTCTAACTTGTTTTTGCAGAGAATGATGTGAATTAGTATGACCCTATAGCTTATTTGGAATATATGAGATGTATATGATGCATGTAACATTCGTTCATGACCTGCGTGTCATGATTTTTCAGCTTTTGTTAGCTGTCTTAATTGTATTTAACGACCTGCGTGTCGACCTTAGTGCTTGAATCCTTCCTTGTAATCTTCAATTGCTAGCTATTAGCTATTATAGGTAGTAGCCTAAACTTGAGGTTATAAGTTTTCAAACATGGTGACCCAAAGAAGAGATGTGGAGGATAAAGATCATCTACACGTACATGAAAATGAGGATCACTATCCTTTGTGCCATACTAATTCACAGATGTATGTATTTATCTGTGATGTTTTCTATCTTACTCTTATGCAATTATATATGTTGATATGTATGTTGCTATGTGATATTACAAAAAATTTACAAAAATTTGTCCAAAAGTGTTGACGACTGTCAGCCACGTCATAAAATCGCCCTATGGGAGGACGAGGCAGTAGGGGTATATTTTTGTAAATTTTTGAAACGAAAATGTACTTTTGTAAATATTTTATTAAATAAATATAAAAATAAAAAAAATTCCCCTCATGATATTTGTGTAAAAATTCAGATTCTAGCCCATTGAGATGTCATGTTGATATTTGCCCAAATTTGAAAGAGACCTCACCTCATTAAGCACTCAAAACTCATCCATCACCTATTTCTGAAAGGATCACTCTCAGCTTCCCACCGAACACAAAAAATAACTCACAGCAAATAAAACACAGGGCAAAATGCCAGAGGCTGACAAGGCTAAGCCCAGCAAAGAGGGAAGATGCCAAGCAAGCAAGCGATGGTTGTTTGGCTCCATCCAATCCCCTGAAAAGATCCACCAACTCCAAAAAATCTAATTTAACTTATCCAAAGTATCAAACAAACAACTTTATATATTATAACATCTACCCAATCTTCTCCCTTCCTCCCAAGAACATGGTTGCAGGCTGCAGAGCAAGAAAATGGACAGGAAGAGGGTTGGCATCATCGGCGCCGGTGTGAGTGGCCTAGCAGCTTGCAAGCACACACTTGACAAGGGGTTAAACCCAGTTGTATTCGAAGCTGATGACACCATTGGAGGAGTCTGGGCACACACCTTGGAGTCAACAAGGCTCCAGGCACCAACCACAGCATTCAGGTTCTCAGACCTGGCATGGCCAGCATGTGTGACAGAGAAGTACCCAAGCCATAGGAAGGTCATGGAGTACCTGAGGTCATACGCATGCAAGTTTGATCTCCTCAAGTGCATCAGGTTCAATAGCCAGGTGCTTGGAGTTGAATACCTTGGTGCAACTGAGGAAGAGATAATGGAGTGGGAGCACTGGTCTGGCAATGGTGAAGCATTTGGAGCTGGGAAGGATGGGGCGTGGCGCCTCACAGTGAAGGACTTGAAAATTGGAAACATTGAGGTATGTGCATTCCCTTGAATATTCATTAAATTCACAATGGTACATAGGAATGGAGTATCAGGTGAGAAAGAAATTGTCTAGTTAGCAAGATAGAAACATCATCCATCCTGAACAAGAAGAATCTCAAGTCAGTAAATCTGCTTGAACAATATAATGAATTTATTGTTTGAACCAACAATATAATACATTTCACCTTATGTATGGAGGAGATTGTAGGCCATACTGCAACTTTGTATGTGTGATCTCCTGTCCCAGGTTTTTCTAGTGGATTTTCTAATCGTGTGCATTGGAAGGCACAGTGGGAGCCCGAATATCCCAGAATTTCCGGCAAACAATGGCCTTGAGTTGTTCAAGGGGAAGATCTTGCACTCAATAGACTACTCATACATGGATAATGCAGCTGAATTTGTCAAAGGGAAGAAGGTGACTATAGTAGGCTCTGGAAAATCTGCATTTGACATTGCTGCAGAGGTCGCCAAGGTGAATGGTGCGTCCAACAGAATCAACTCCTCACTAACTAGCAATAATCAGTCTAAAGAACATATGGTTAACACTTCTGTTCCAAATGTAGGTGCAACCCACCCATGCACCATGGTATATAGAACGAAGCACTGGCTGGTTCATAAATCTAGTATATGGGGAGTTGACCTCAGTTACTTCTATCTTAACCGCATTTCACAACTGCTAGTTCATAAACCCGGTGAAGGATTTCTGTATTATGTTTTGGCCACTGCCCTCTCTCCCCTGGTACATTAGCACTTCAATTTAAATGGAGTTCCGAAACTGGTTCAACTTTCATTCAGACAATAAGCTAGTTTGAGCATCCACAAAAACTGAAAGTGTTTCTTTCCATCTTCTGTTTCAGAGATGGGCAGTCTCAAAAGTAATTGAGACTTACTTCAAGCGAAGCATTCCTTTACAAAAGCATGGGATGGTTCCTGACTACAGCTTCTCCTTTGCCATGTCGTCTTGCTTGATTGCAATGCTACCAGAGGGGTTTTATGACAAGGTTGACGAAGGCAGAATTATTCTCAAGAAATCCAAGAGGTTCAGCTTCTCTAATGATGGAATCATCCTGGAAGATGGAAATGAACACATAAAGAGTGATATTATAATTCTAGCAACAGGATTTAGGGGTGATCAGAAACTTAGAGATATCTTCACAGCAAACTGGTGTAAAAAGATTGTGGCAGGGTCATCAGATACAGCAGTTCCTCTATACAGGTACAAGCTGGACATCTCTTTTGGTTGGTATGCATACTTTAAGAAAATAAAGTGAGTAGACAGGGTAAGGAATAACATTATCTCAGCAAAATTAGTGCATTGCTACTATGCATGAAAACAAAGAGAAAAAATAAAGATACATTTGCACTATTCCATGATTTCATATATGCATCTTTGCGAAGTATAGATATCAAAATCATCTATTCGTTGCTTTTATTTTAAGAAAATGTCCATCAACTGTTGAAGCTATTAACCGTTGTTTACACTCTAGACCAGCGTAATGGGTATCATTAGCATTGGTTTTGATAACAATAAGTCAGTAGTTAGCATAATTTGGGATAATAAAAACGTATAAACTTGATACTTTTAGTATTTACTAGTTAAAGCCTGTATGTTTGTTTCCCATTTACCAAAACAATTGAAACTTGCAGAGAGTGCATCCATCCTCGGATTCCACAGTTAGCAATTGTTGGATATTCTGAGAGTCTTACCAACATATATGCCTCAGAAAGGATGGCCAATTGGGTAGCACATTTCCTGGATGGTCGCTTCAAATTACCAAGCATAAGATGTATGGAAGAGAGTGTAATAGAGTGGGCGAATTATAAGGATCTTTACAACGGAAAGTATTTTCGCAGGTCCTGTATAAGCACCATTAACATTTGGTTTAATGATCTCTTGTGTCAAGACATTGGATGCAACCCTAGAAGGAAGAAAGGAGTCCTGGCTGAATGGTTCCAGCCATATGGACCTGCCGATTATGCAGGTCTTTACTGAGGACTATAGCATCTTTCTCACAAGCATATTCATAGGAAAAGAAGACAAGACAAGAATTACTGCCTCCAGGGCCCAACTGATTAATATAGGAAGGTTCTATCTTTCAATTTTGTTGTTATCGTAGCAACACAAGACAGATTTTACCATGGTCTGTACACAATTTTACTTTTACAGAGAGAGAGAGAGAGAGTTCTCAATCTATGTGAGTGTACGCTTGAACTTCAATTTATATCCTATGGATCTATCTACGGTCCAAAACATTTGCACAAGTCAACACAATGTTAAGACCAAAATATATTGAACTAGCCTGTTGGGTAAAATGCACCTTTGATCACTTCCATTATCTGTCTATCCTTCTATTTAGCTCCTGCAGCCTGACATCAACATGTACTTGAGCGTAATCTGCATAGAACAGTTTACAGATATTAGCAAAAATCCTACCAACTGGTATGCTAAAGATGCAATTCTCACTATATTTTCTACCAAAAGATATCGACATGCTTGACAACTAGATCCCACTAGCCAATTTTGAGTGAGACTAGGGAACGGTATACCAATCCAACGGTATAGACCTAATACCTAGGTATTAGGTCTATACCATTCCAACGGTATACCATTTTCTAGCATTTATGTTTTGGTAATGTTACAAGCCAAGGAACCTTATTCAGATTAAAGGTTTTCTCTGTCTCCTTAGGATTGAAACTAATTTGTAAATGTACTTCTGTCATAAGGTCTTCTTTTTTACTAGTGAGAAAGATTTTTTTTTTTTGCAGGGTACTAGTGAGAAAGATATGTTTAACAACAAATGATATCACTGTATATGTCCCATATGGAAAGATGGCACTAGCATGAGACTCAATTTAGACTTAAATAGAGTCATATGTGGGTCAGTTCAAATTTAAATAAACTAACAGCTTCTCCCCTCTAGTTCAATTCAAAAAACAGTATAAAAATAGTAGTGAAAGATGAATTACTTATTATTAAACAAATCAACAAAAATATTACAACCAAGAATACATTTTCACTAACTTGTATGTTGGTTCTTTCTGGTGCAAAAACCACCAAGGGCCTGCTCTCGAACCCAATCTGCAAAGCAAATGAGGTAAACCGTAAATGTCACGGCATGATCAAACAGCTTGGTTATGATCATCAGGAAGCAAAGTTTGCACCACAACAGTGAAAGGTTTACATCCATTATATGCTTGCCAGTATATGAATGATTCTGAAGACAATCAACATAGGCAAACAATATATGTCACAAATCAGCACAGTAATTTTATATGTCAAATTATTGAAATAAAGCTAAAAAACCTCTATGCATGTTGTAATAGTTGCTTTTCAGAGGAAGCTAAACTCTGCTACTGATTCTATCCATTATAGTGCAGAAGAGATAATCATACTCAAACTGTCTCCTACAGTTCAGCAAATCACGAGAAGAAGTCAGTACAAAAAACTTACCTCAAAAATCCTGCAGTCATGCGCAAACCCATGAAAAGAGCCAGCCCAGCCCAAATCCCAGCAAGGCCAAAAACTTTTGGAGCATACAGCAAAAATAAAGAGGATACTGCCCCAACAGTGATCTGTAGATAAAATGCACTAATTAATCACCAGAAAGGAAATGACACAGTGGCAAACTAAATAGTTGCAGCTGATGCAAGATCAAAATATCACAGATTTATTATGTATATACCGTTCTTAAAAAAGTGTATATACCATTGAAGAAGCTGAATATGAGAAGTCTGAGACACCAAAATGAAGTCCATCGAAGATAAAAGCTAGGGCATTAATTGGCTGGCTGGCACTAACAAACTTCAAAAACAAAAACAGAATGAGTAAAGATGATGTTGACAGAGAGCTGAAAATCTTATGGTAGGATGACAAAACAAAAGGCACATACCAGAACACCACTCCCTACAATTTGTAGAACCATAGGATCTTTGGAGAACAGTTCTGCAAGTCTGCTGAAAGAGGCAAACAGAAGAAAAGCTAAAGCTGCACCAACAAATACTCCTGTCTGGAAAACAGAGTTCAGTAGTAAGTTGCTTTGGTACATGCTCAATGTATAGTATCCAACAATAGAAGACAATACCTGAGTAATTTAGTAAAGGTTGTTGGTTAGTTATTACCTTCAATACATAGTACGTGACTTCCTTGACCTTTTCATAGTCAAGCTTGGCAAACGAAGTTGCAATCAATGCCTGCAATCAAGTAGGTCTAAAATAAATTTAATGCACTGAGGCGATTCAAGAGCAATTGATATCATGCTTAAATGTCATATACCACGAGATGGTTGAGGAAATTCGACCATCCCAAGCTTCTCACAAAAGGCCGATTCTAGAGAGAGCATGTCTGTAAGGCTTAAGTCTGTACTGACTTAAATGCACCCCAAGTTTTGTATATTTTAGTTCAAAACTTCAAAACCCATAATGTGTTGCAGTTCTCATTGGGTAAGATAAGTCGTTGATGTTTGTGAAAAATATAATGAACTGAGAAGCTTTCTTGACAATTTTTGAAAAAATACAAAATTACATTACAAAAGAGAGTTGCACCTGGGCAGAAACAGCCAATGCATCCGAAAGTAACGATACCGCCAGCCAGACCTGTAGACATATTTGATGAGCAGCCATAGCTATTGTGCCTTGTCTAGCAGCCATTGCAGTTCCAAGGGTCATTGTTATAAGAACTGAAAGAGTCCTCCCTAACAGCATGCCACCTAGAAGAGTTTTAAAAGTATTCATAACTTGTTAAAATGGCAAGAGTTATGATACTAAGGTGTGAGTGAATAATGCAATCCATGAATATTAGAGTTGCAAAGTAGAAGCTCACAAGTTACTGTTCACAAAATACAACATGTGCATCAAAAGCTTGGAAGATCAAAAGTCACTTAACAGCAAAAATAATAACCACATATGGACATAGCACTCACCAGATTTTATGTACCCAACAAAATCTAGGTCTTCAATTTTTGGAGGTAGTAGAACTGCTCTTTTGCTTAAAGACCAGAGGAGCAGAAACATACCAAGATACCTAGGCATTTCAATAGAAAAGCAGTAAACAGATAGTACATTAATAATATGTAAAAAAATTCTAGACAAAATTAAATAAGATGGAAGTGGTGCACATTTCTTCAGCAATCAAACTAAAACAGGATTGGTAAGCCCATTGATGGAAAACTTGAACAGCCTATCCCTCTTGCTTTAAAAGATAAACAATTGGGACCCCAGAAAAGCGATAATCTATTAAAAACACTAATAGACAAATATATTTTAGCTCGTCTCATCTGTTTATTTTAACAAATCTGACAATTGTATCAAGATTAAAATTTTAAAATTATTTTAGTTTGCATTTCCTGCAATTGTGGCACTTCTGAATGGAATTATTTGAATATATATAAATGCAATACATACTGTGAAGCAATAGTTGCAAGAGCTGCTCCGTTTAATCCAAGGTTAAGCGAATAGACAAAAAAAGGAAGTAGAACCACAGCTGAGATGTTGCCCAAGCCTGGAGATTTAGCATAGATCCATAAGTGACTATATATGTCATGTTCATTTGTCAGAAGACTAAGAACAAATGGCATTAAGAGAGAAAATTAATGACGGTGATAAACTTTTATAATTTACTGACAATGGGATAATCTCTTCTAATCCAATCGATCTAGAAATGATAGCAAATCATTGAATTTAGAAGGTGCTAAGTCTTACCGCTGTAAAGTAGAGGTGTCTTTGTGTCTTTCAATCCACGAAAGATACCTTGAATAGCCAATGAAACCACTACAGCAGGAGCACCAAGTGCCCTTAAAGAAAGAAACAGCTTTGCAGGATTATGCATGGCTGATGTCTGCTGAAGAAACAAATGGAGAATACTGCATCAAGGGTTTAGTAAAAATAGTGTCACCAACAAAAGTGTGAAGGATATGCTTAAGTCTAGCATCCATATGGGATAGAATCAAAGTACTGATAAGACATTTGAACATACATGTGACACACCCATAATGCTGAGAAGTATTTCGGACCCCAGAATCAAAGCTGAGGCCTCAATGACACCAATTGCAGCCGCCAAAAGTATTGCAGAAGATATGGCGGGGAGTCTCTTCCTTCCTCCAGCCTCACTAGATATGTTCCCCTCTGTGTATCATCGGAGAAAGTTAGCTCTCAACTCTTAAATGTAATATGTTTCTTAAGCAAATAAGAGACGGTAAGCATCAAGTACCTGAAGTGAACTGTGAGGAATCATGTCTTGAAACATCTTCGGCCACAAACGAGGTTGTGATGCTTAAGAGTGGTATGTTGAACAGCTTTGATATAATGTTAAAGACAGACACACCCACTGCAGCTGAGGCCAGCTCTACAGGACCTATCAAAGTTCAGACAAATAACACCATAGTTTGTAAGGATTCACACAGAGCTGAATTCGTTTTCTCAGACACTGCACTGATGTTACTCCTATTTAAGATGAGAGATTTACCTAAACGGCCAATATATGCAGTCTCTAATAACTGCGCCACAGGATCGATTGCCTGTCCAACTATGGCCGGTAAAGCCAGATTCGCTAGCTCCTTCCTGATTTCTCCAGGATGATCCCCATCCAAACTGCTGAGAGCGCAACAAACACACTAAACACGCATCACCCGAACAGTCTCCATAGGGCAAAACCTCGAGAATTTTAATCACAACAAGCACAGCGTTTATGACCTACCGCACCGTAGTAGAACCCTTCGCATCATCGGAGGGAGACGCACGCGTCGGAAACGGCTGGTCGCTGGCGGCATCCTCGCCGTAGAATTCCCCATCGCCGCCGGCCGAGCGAACAGCGCGCCTGGGGAGGAAGTGCCCGCCCGCGGCCGAGACCGCCGCCCGTCTCGCGACGGGGGACAGCGAGAGCCCCGGCAGGGTGGCGCGACGGGCCCAGACGATCCCCCCGCCCACTCTCCGACCGCCGCCGCGAAGGAGACCCGCAGCCAGCGGCGCGGGGCGCTGCCGCACGACCCCCGTCCCTGCGGCGACCTCCATACCCCCCCCCCCCCCCCCGAGAGGTTCAGCCGCCGCGCGGCGCAGCGCGGAGTCGGGTCGGATCAGGCACCGAGGCGATCGGGAGCGTGGTGGCGCGGTGCACGATGACTCCGAGGTGACGGTGGCGCGGAGCACGTGGAGAGGCAAAGGCAGGATGGAAGGGGGAGGAGAGCGAGGAAAAGTGGCGGTTTCGTTGGGGGCGCTGGGGTTCTGGTCACGCGCGGCACGGCCGTGGAGTGGCGTGGCGTGGCTCGCGGCGCGCGCGTTCGCGCACGGCGCGGCCCACGGCTGCGTGCAGCGCGTTCCAGGAAAAACCTCTTCTTGGGCATCCACATCCTGCATTTTCTGCATAAATCGTCCAGGCTTTGCATGATTTGGGCTGCCTAACAGCCTAGTACTCTTGCCTGAAACCCATGTACAACAGTTATCCAACATCCGCCGAATTCCACATGATCAAACTGAAGGGATGCACATGAATTCTTCTCAGGTCTCCAAAAAAATTGTTCATCAGACGGTTCTTTTTATCTTATTTACTACTCCCTCTGTCCAAAAAAAAAAAGCCAACTCCTAGCATCCTAAGAAGTATTTAAGGTAAAGAAGAAAAAACCAAAATATCCCTTATTAATAAGAAAATAATATTGGTGGATAAGTAGGTAAAGGTTATTGATGAGATAAAGTTTTTCGATTTACGAAGTGATGGTAGGTAACAAGATAGAAGTTAGCATATTTTAGGATAAAGTTTGAACTTTAGAAATTAGTTTATTTTGAGACAAAAAGAGTAGATTATCAAAACAGATTGTTTGCTCCACGTTTCAAAAAATATGTTTGTCTCAAAAAACTTTCTTGTACCACATTAAATCGACCACTTAATTTAAGCCATTTATTAAATTTATTTCTTAAAATATTTAATTTATCTTTATAATTAAGTAGATAATCTACCGTAATAATTCGCTCAATAATTTAAATCAAACTGACGTGCACACGTTCAACACAGGAAGCAAGGTAATCTGAAAGATCAAAGCACATCTTGGGTGCTGCCAAACTGTATCAAGGCACATAAGCTGTGTAGGCAAGCGGATGCAGTAAAATCATGCATTTAACGAGGCGTCTCACGCAAAGCCAAATTCTGTTCTCTCTAAAACAGCCCCCAACATAAAGATTAAAACCAAAATCAAAGAACTACCTTTGCAAGAGTTCACAGTACAAATGTCCCCTGATCTACCTTCTAACACAAAAAAACATGTCTTCCCCTGGTGTCCACACACACATCCAATCAGCTACTGATTAAAAGCCACACATGGCACTGCCCAGCTTACTCACAACATTGAGACCACGAATTAGTAGTCCAGGCATCGAGAAAATAAGAATGGGAATGCTCCTCAAACATGATTGAGGAAGCTTACACACAGCAAAATGACATGAAAACAGACAATCAGCTCCGTCCATCTCAACCACGTCGATGCCAGCATGAATGCCTTTGATTGAGCTGGCTGCGCCGTTGGGGACATCGCAGCAGCTGCATGTTACAACCAACACGGGGTCAATTTGTTACTGATTACAAACAAAACGGTAGCTATTTGTTACAGCTAAGCTACACTCACCGTTGCATGTAGAACTGGTGGTAAGATTGGCAAGGATGGTAAAAGATGTGCTATTGGTGTACCCTGCATACGAGCATGTCGTGCTCTCACAAGATGATGCCGGTGACGTGGTCGTGTTCCCGAGGAACATATCTCCACATTTTGCAGCAGGGCAGAAAGATGAGCTTATTCCTTGCGTTGGTTGACAGTCCAGCCTGAAGAATTCAGAGATTTGTTCGGAGTTAGAATTGGGTGACCCATACTGATTTGCCAATACTAGTAAGCATGAACTTTAGTAGAGTAAACACTCACTGCCAAGTGTAGGAGCTGCAGCCACACATGATGCAGTTGTTGGCGGTCAGAATGTAACTTCCATTCGGAACAAGGAGGTTGCGGTCTATAGCTGTGTTGCTAATGGCAGAGGAGCAGGCTGCACATATATGTAAACTGTTAGCCCCAAGTATTATTATGAGCGAATGTACGACAATGAGATGAAAAAGAATTATATTTTGAAATTTGAAGTCCATTAAAGATCCCGGTAAAAAGGATGTAGAGCGTAGACAGTTAATAGTAGCATTGAAATGGTTGGCAGTGGGCCTTTTAGCTTGCACAATACTGACATTACCATGGTTACGACAACAACAAATTAACTTGGTGACTTATGAATAAACTTCCTTTGTAATCTACATATGACAAATGGGAAATGTTCTATAAACTTCAGACCCAATATGCAACAGGCATGTCAACAGCTTATCCGGAAAGCAGAATTATGACCGCTAACACTAGTTCAGTGGATATGTCACTATGTCAGTAGTACATTGTTTTCCATTACAATACATTCAAGTTCCTACAGGCAATCAGTCCCTCAATTGATTCCAAGTCAAGGGACAAATATGTGCTGCAACTTGCTAGCTAGCAAAAGCTGCAACAGCAAACAAGTTGGATGACTGAAATAACTAGTGTTAATTTAGTGCATCTTTTCATGCCCATTCACAAGCACACCTTTTCAAGGCAGTTAGGCAAATGATGTGGAAAGCAACTCCTGAACATTTTTGGGTGCGGGGTAAGATTAGTACTAGAATATACAAAGATGGCCAAAAAGGAGTAGAACTTTGTATTGAGCCCACGGCTAAGTATCTCTAATTCTCTATCTCATCCAGCTCAAAGAACCTAAGAATTCAGAAAACACTGTATAAATGCAGCTGCACATCAGCAGCAGCTATTGCAACATGTACTTTCCTGGATGCGTGAGTTAAAAGGCACAATGCACCGTAACAAAGGAGCACCAAAAAAAAAGGTTCCTAAGACAAGGATTTGCAAAAAGGTTGAGAGCTTCACTAGAGCAAGATACTAAAAAGCATTGCAAAGGAAACAACTTTTTGAAGACATTTTTCTTTCAAAAAAGTTGTTTTTAGAAGACATTTTAGGTGAAGTAGCTCCTTGAAGTACAAATCAAAAGGTAGCTAGAGAAAAAAAAAAGGAGTTTTTGTCCTACCTCGGAGCGGCACATCAAGAACCTGGCCGGCAAGAAGGCTCTTGGCGTCGGGCATCCGGTTCAACGCGAGGACGGTGGCCTCCGTGGTGGCGAAGTCCTGAGCGATGGCGGCCACCGAGGTCCCGGGCGGCACGACGTAGGTGTAGTGCACCACCGGCTGGCCGCCGACGGGGTCGCAGCTACAGGGCACGGGGATCCAGAGCTCCTGGCCGACAGCAATCTTGTTGGGGTCGGAGACGTTGTTGGCGGCGGCGATGTCCTGGTAGGTGACGAGGCCGGCGAAGACCCCCCGCGCGATGGCGTCGAGGGTGTCCCCGGCGCGGATGCGGTAGGTGGGGCGCTGGAAGGTGGCCCCGGCCCCGCCGGAGCAGAGGCACGGGAGGCGGATGCGGAGCGGCGAGGGCGCCGGCGCGGACGGCGGCGTGGAGAGCGGCAGGCCGTTGGCCGCCAGCAGCGCGCGGTGGGAGCGGAGCTGGAAGAGCGCCCGCACCGCCGCCAGCGTGGTGGCGTTGGGCGGCGCGTACGCCACCAGCGCCTGGCACGTCGACGCCCGCGGCGCCGTCGCGTTGCACACGAACCGTGCCGCACCCGCCGCCGGCGACAGCGCCGCCACGCAGAGGAACACCACCAACACGGAGACCAGCAGCGCCATTGCTGCCATTGCGAGGCTAGCTTAGCTAGTGCGAGGAGTGAGAGAGTGAGGTGTGTGTTAGTTACTGTGAGGCATTTGGATTTGGTTTTGGTTTAAATGCAAGGGAGGCGCAATGGCGCGGAGGCAGAGGAGAGGTGGAGGTGGGGCAGCGTGCGTGTTGCAGAGACCACCACCACCAGCGAGGTGCGGTGGCCGGTGGCCCGGTGGTGGATTGGCGTCCTCCATTGTTAGTTTGTCACGCGGTCAAAGAAGGCATTGACACGAGATCAAGGCCGTCCATTTTCAATTGCACGGTGTTGATCTCGGCACTGGAGCAGAACAGGAGACGGTGTGGCCGCGACTGCCTGCGCTGCAGAGGGATAGAAACAGTCGGAAGCGTTAGCATCTATAGGAAAATGATTCTCGGTCGGTTAAGAATCAACCATGCTCTTTTTATCTCAAAAGGAACATTTCAATTATACCTCCTCTGTTTTTAATAAATAACAAGCTAATTTTTGGATATATCTTTTACTTATTCGTCTTATTAAAAAAATTATACAAATATATAAAATATAAGTCATACTTAAAATAGATTTACTGATAAAACATGTTAGAGCAAAATAAATGATAATTACATATTTTTTAATAAGATAAATAGTTAAACTTATTTCCAAAAGTTAACGGTGTTATCTATTAAAAACAGAGAAATGAAGCAACATTTAAAATCTATCAAAAGAATAATTGTAGGCTACTACCTCTCCCACCTACCACCACTCGTTCAAATTTCTTTCCATTTCTCCAACAACCCTCACACTCTCTGTCACCTCTTATTTAATGGGGAGCATCCACGTAACGGAGGAAGTATTATTTACCAATTTAATTATTTATTAGAATTGCAATAAAAATAAAAATAAATAAATTTTATATATGGTTAAAATTAGAAACGGTCAAAATGGTACAGCACCCCGTACCAATTTTACGGAACTAAGTCCACTCCCAATGAAAAATTTATTTTAGTTAAATAGAGTATCATATCAACGTTTTTGATAATATGACAAGAAAATAATGAAGAGAGATGAAATAGGTTTCGTCTAGATAAAACCATATATACACTGTCTTTAGAATAGCATGTCTCTTGTATTTATTACCTATAAAATAATAAAAATAAAATAATATACTGTATGAGCTATTTCAAACATCAACTAAGGCATCATTTAAAAGAACTTATGGTTTTAGCTTATCAGCGACACGCAAAATAAGATTAATCATTAGTGCATGATTAATTGAGTATTAACTATTGCAATATTATAAACTTGAATAAGATTAATCATTAGTGCATGATTAATTAAGTATTACCTATTACAAACTTGAAAAATAGATTTATCTGATTTTTTAAAAGAACTTTTATATATATAATATTTTTAAAAGTATTGTTTAATAATTTGAGAAATGTACTTATGAAAATCGAGGAAATAAGCTTAGGTGGCCTTTGCTTCAGGTTTTTCACCTGGCTTATAAGCCACATGAAAAACGAGAAACGTTATTAGCACGTAATTAATTAATTATTAACTATTAAAAAACTTGAAAAATGGATCTATTTGATTTTTTAGAGATACTTTCATATAGAAATTTTTTGCAAAAAATACACCGTTTAACAGTTCGAGAAGCACGTTTGCGGAAAACGAGGTAATAAGCAAAAGCCATAAGCACATTCAAACATGGCCTAAGGGAGCGTTCGATACTACCGATTAGAAAAAAAAACTTCTCGTTTTCTGTGAGCACACTTCCCAAACTGCTAAACAGTGTGCTTTTTACAAAAATTTTCTATATAAAAGTTGCTTTAAAAATTATATTAATCAATTTTTTAAGTTTAAAATAATTAATACTTAATTAATCATACGCTAATGGTTCACCTTATTTTATATAATCTTCTTTCTCTTCTCTCATCTTTTAAACTATCCCTAAGGGCATGTACAACGCGTCGCTACAGGCCGTCTCCAGGTCATGTATTTGTTCAAAATACCCCCTGTTCGCTTGGGCGACGGCTTCCTCGACGCTTGGTGAAGCGACGCCGAGAGCTGCGTCTCGATGCTGAAGCCGAGGCCCCGACGACGACGAGAGGAGCGCTGTACCACCTCCGTCTCTTCGAGTCGTCGTCGAGTAGGATCCCGCGCGGCTACTCGGGAAATGGCTCCCGCGCACGCCAGAAATCAGTCCCACGCGCACCGCAATTTTCTCCCCCGCGCGCCCGGCTTCCCTTTCGTTCTGTCTTCAGCACCTGCCCAGCTTCCCCCACGGCCGTTGTCCCAGAGATGTCGCCGTCGGGTAGGAACAACATGGGCGGGCGAGGCAGGCGGGTTGCGGCCAGCGCCGGCCGGGTTGTGGTGGGCGGCAGGCGTGGCGGCCGTGTTGGGGCAGGCGGCGGGCGGCTTGGGGCAGGCAGCGGGCGCGGCGGCCTGGTCGAGCCGGACAACAGCCACGGCGACCTTGCGGACATTATATAGTCCGGACCATCCTCACCCTGTTCGGACGGTCCACACTGTACAAATTGTTGTTTTGCATTATATAGTCCGGACCATCCTCACCCTGTCCGGACGGTCTGGACAGGCATATCTGTGGCTTTATATGCCTTTTATGTTCTGGATTGTCTTTATTAAATACAAACTGAAACTATATTTTTATCCAGTTAGCATCATGAGTCATTGCTTTATTGTCATGCGAAACTAAATATTGTCATGCGTATGGGTTTATCTTTTTCAGCTATGTGTTACTATTTTAGATTGGTTACGGTTAGCTTAATTCTTTCATTTACCACTCTTACGGCCACATACTAACTCGCACATAGATATAATTGGTTTGAGGATAGTGTGAACTGACCCATTGCATAATGTGAACTGACCTGCACACAATAGTATGAACTGACCCATTGCATAGTATGAACTGACCCATTGCATGATGTGAACTGACCTGTACGTGATTGTGTGAACTTGTTGACTTGCCTGAGCGTGTGAACAAGTGCTATTTCGTACTATTATAAAAAGCAACCAGGGACGTGCTATTCTCCCATTCCACCGAAGAACCATTACTTTATTCCACATCCTATGGAGTCAGTCGTGCCGGATGAGCAAGCTGCAGTTGAAGATGCTGCGCTGGATGAGGAAGATGCAGTAGAAGATGATGCTCTCATTGATGCGACAAAAGTGTTCACCACAGAAGATTTTTTAGCGGAGGATGAAATCTTACAAGATTTCATAAACGAGATTGGAGAGGAGCTAAGGACTGATCTCGATAAAGAAGAGTCAACTTGCAAGCGCCGTCGTCGAAGCGGACCAAGAAGGTACATACCTAGGAATCGAGAAGTAGCTCATGATGATTTTGTCGCTAATTATTTTTTTCGCAAATCCTATCTACACTGACGAGATGTTCCGGAGGAGATTTAGAATGAATAAGCCACTGTTTCTACGCATCGTGGACACTCTGAGGGATTGGTCTCCATATTTTACCCAAAGAGTCGATGCAACTGGTAGGGATGGCCATTTACCCCTTCAAAAGTGTACTGCAGCTATCAGGATGCTTGCTTACGATACATCAGCTGATCAACTTGATGAGGTATTGAAGATAGCCACAAGCACTTCTCTAGAAATTTTGGGAAAATTTGCTGAAGAAGTGATTGAATGTTTTGGTGATGAGTATCTACGTCCTCTAAGAGCCGAAGAGATGGAAAAAATCTTACAAGAAAATGAGGCTCGTGGTTTTTCAGGAATGTTGGGCAGTATCGATTGTATGCACTGGGCTTGGAAGAATTGCCCAAAAGGTTAGGCAAGCATGTTCACACGTGGTGAAAAAGGCATTCCCACTATGATCCTCAAAGCAGTGGCATCTCATGATCTTCGTATATGGCATGTTTTCTTTGGTACAGCCGGGTCTCAAAACGACCTCAACGTATTAAATAAGTCACCACTATTCGTTCAAGCAATAAAAGGTGAAGCTCCTACGATTCATTATGTGATAAACGGAACACAGTATGACATGGGCTACTATCTTGCCGACAGAATATATCTAGAGTGGGCGGTATTTGTGAAGACCGTAACGGCACCTCAGTCAGATGAAGACAAATTATTTGCATTGATGCAAGAAGGTGCTAGGAAAGATGTTGAGTGCGCGTTTGGCATCTTGCAATCTCATTTTGATATTGTTCGTCGCTCTACACGGTTATGGAAGCAAGGTGACGTTATCAACATAATGCAAGCATGTGTTATTCTTCATAATATGATAGTGGAAGATAAGAAGGAATTGGTTAGAGTGTCCTTGGATGTGAACGAGAGCGCGAGTGCGACGTTAGTGCTACCATCAGAAGTGCGTACAAGCGACAACCCGAGTCCATGCTTCGCAGAAGTTCTTCGGAGGAATTCCACTATCAAAGCTCGGCCGACACATAAGCAACTCAAGAAGGACCTAATCAGTCATATATGGCAACGCTATGGAAAGAGAGAAAATTAGCAAAACAATGATACAATTATATATACTATATAGTGTATCTTCATTATTATAAATAAATATTATTACCATGTTAATCTAATTTATGTCTGATAAGTACTTTTATGAAATAGCAACACAAGGGCATACAAAAATACTATTTATGATTGATCCTAGCCGCATACAAAGCATTAAACAGCTTAAAGACACTAAAACAGACAACCCATTGTATAAACTATCTTTTAGCTGTCTCTATGCCAGATTTCAGCATCTTATAGACGAATCCCTCTCTCTTTACTGTACATGCCCTAAGTAATATGCTGATTCAAACAGTATAAATATGTTGTTGCTGGTATATAGCTGTCTTGAAAACATAAAAGCGAAACATCCTAGATTTGGCCTAAATACTCGGTTAGTCTTCTTCCGTGACCATTTTCGGCGGGTCGTGCAGGGCGGAAGCGGGGATCTTCTGCGCGCGGTGCTCGTCGTTTCCTCGTGTTCGCACCGCATGTGGCTTTGGCTACAGGGAGGCTCGCCGCGGAGGATGGGCGCCTCGGCATGTAGCACTAGCAGCCTAGCAGGGTGTGAGAAAAATGTTTGGCGTCGCGTCCGATATTACGGATTTACCTGGTCCCTCCCGCACTCGCGTGTGCCGTGACCGTTAAGCTGTACGGAACGGAGAGCGTCACCAGGACACAGTTGGCTGTGTGTCTTTGCTGGCTAACCACAAGCTCAGAACACCAGGGACTAACAGATGATTATGGTGAGATGGAAACGAGTTAGGGCTCTGCTCTTTTGAGAAAATAAAGAAATAAAAAACCTAGAATTTTGATAAGAATGTAAGAGTAAAAAAGAGGATTGCAAAACACAGAAAAAATATAGAAATAATCGTTAGAATAGACTACAGAAAAAATACAGGAATCAGATAAGAGAAATAGAATTAAAGAAAATTTTTCAAGAAGTTAGGGCTCTGATTAACTTTCCTCCAAAATCTATATGTGTTGACCCACTTCTTAGAAATTTCGTAAGATTCAAAAAACTCCAACTCTTTATTCTTAGAAAAAAAATCCCATAAAATTTGAATCCTATAAAATTCTTTCATGGATCCTTTGATCCAAATAGGGTCTTAATTAGGGCCGTTTTGGATTCATATCAATCTGTACTAATTTTATGGTAGCTTCAATAATACTGTTGAGCAGTTTTGATTGAAGCCAAATCCTTGACAACCTTTCATGCTACCAACTCACACCATCATTTACTATATCACAATTTGAATACATTTGATAGTAAACTAGAGATGTCTGAGGCAACTCTCCGTATCAAATAGAATACAGTTGATAGTAGCATCAAAACTTGTATAGATTAGTAGCCTTGGGGCCAGTGTCACAAAAAATTTTACTATTTGGCTATTATAGAAAACTAATTTTAAAAATAGACCCCGTCAAAACTAATTTTGAAAATAGACCGGGATCTCAGCGCCAGACCCGACGGCGCTAAGCCCCCGCCCCTTGCCCCCCATGGCCAGGGGGCCTAACTAGAAGCCGACGTGGCAGAAGGTCAACGCTGCCCGTATCAAAGAGCTTCGATTTCGTGAATATTTGAAGAGATTAGAGATAGGAGGAGAGAGAGTTGGGCGACTGAGCACTCGAGGAAGAAGAGAAAGAAAAGGAAGGGATGAGGTTGGGGAGGTCAGCGCCGATGCGGGTGGCGCTGATCTCCTGCCACGTCAGCTTCTAGCTAGGCCCTCTGGCCACGGGGGGCTCAGCGCCGTCAGGTCTGGCGCTGAGCGCCCGGTCTATTTTCAAAATTAGCTTTGACGGAAATTTATTTTCGAAATTAGTTTTCTATAAGGAAAGATTTTTGCCGGTGTCATTCATGGCTTGTTCCAGCCTTCCAGGTAACCATGCCACATGCATTTCCATGTTCATGCTCAAGGCATGACCGATGACACTGGGGCGTACTAAAAAAATGTCGTCAAAACAAAAGCATACAGAAGCACGGCAAACTGCGTCTTTCGTGCATCTGTCAGCACGCAAAAGGATCCGAGGCACACAGCGGCTTCGTTAAACATTACCGAACTCCAAGACAGACAAAACACACATAAACACAGTCACACTCGCACACTTGACACGATGAACACATCCTCCCAGAAACAGGTTATCAACTGGCTGTCGGGCTGAGAGAGAGTGACAGATTCCTGGCCATACGGACCGTCCAAATCTCAGTGTTCCTTTGTATGGAAGAAAAAGAATAATAGGATTTTTGAAAGATTAGGATCCTAAGAAAAAAAATTTCTATGATATGCTTTGAAACAAAGGAATAGACTTGGAAAATTCATAAGGATTGTTTTCATATGCTCTTAATATATAGAAATTTTAATATAAGCTCATATCTCATGTTTTTTTTCCTTTACTAAGTCCAATACATTACTCTCTCTTTTCCTCTCTGCTATCTCTTTTACATGTGTTTTTCTTTAAGATTTCTGTATTTTAATTTCTATGACCATCCAAACACATTGTCTTGAGTTATGTAGTATTGTATTGTATGTGATAATCTATTTCTATATTTTTTTTATTTTTATAATTTAAAAATCCTGTGTTTTAAAGAAGTCCTTACAATGAACAGCGTTGCATCGGTAGTAAAAAACTCTCTTGTTTTATTAGTAGTACCTTTTTTACTGCTCCTAAGAGGTTAAGACTAATGGTAGTACTGTACTACACTTATCCAGCTCTCACAGGTGACAGCTACTATCACCGTAGGTCGATCACACGGCTGGATATGGACGGCTCCTTGAACGAGACACACTGCATGTGACGGATGCCGACGAGGCATTGGGATCTTGTCTTGGATGGCACAGCTGCACTGGATTTGGATCCAGCGACCCCGTTCAGGCCTTCAGGGAGCACCAGTTTACTATAGTTGTGTCCTGGAGTACTACTTCCTGCTGAGTTTCATGAACAGGTTCATCATTGGACCTTCTTTGGAACGCAGAATATTGAAACACAGGAACAGAAAAAAAAAACTTAGGAATACGATACCATACATAATAGAATCCTACAGGATTTCAAACATACAGGAATATTAGTAGTGTCTCGAAGAGTGTTTGATTTTTTTAATGTTTTTATCTGTTTACTAATTCATTTTTGTCTTCAGATATAAAGGCTGCTGGCTTCTATGATTGACATTTAGAAACTTGCTAGTCCACTGTTGTTGATGCTACTTTTGATCCTGCAAGTAAAAAGGCTGCATCTCCAT
The DNA here is from genome assembly GCA_003991445.1 of Oryza meyeriana var. granulata. Classification (NCBI taxonomy): domain Eukaryota; kingdom Viridiplantae; phylum Streptophyta; class Magnoliopsida; order Poales; family Poaceae; genus Oryza; species Oryza meyeriana. The sequence continues at coordinate 145,493 of RYFJ01001639.1, forward strand.
TTAGACACCTCTGCTTGTTGCCAGAGTTGGAATCCTAAGCTAGTGGCCACATGGGGGCGAGTGAATGGATTTCTACCAGTAGAATACAGGCAGGCCAAGCATTTGTTCTCTGCATGGCCTGACTCAAAGTGCTGAGCCATTTGTTCTTGGATTGTACAACGTATGCATACAGCATTCTCTACCAGAGCTCAACAAAATATGAAGATTGCTTGACAGTTGACAGGATACTATGATAAATATCATGGCTCCTTTCTTTAAACAAAGAATACAAAATCTTAGTGCCATGAAACCATGACATGTTTACAGCAGTTCGTCATAAACCCAGCACCAAGTACTGCCATAACACAGAAAATGATTCAAGATGGCAGAAGAAGTCTTGGCCCAAACAAGTGGGGAAAAAAAGAAAGAATTAAGCTGCACAAACACGTTTTCATGATATACAAGCATGCTGTTACAAACTCTTAAGAAAATCGCTGGCCGCTACGACGCTGGAGACGCCAAAAAAATGAGGCAACCCTTATTGAGCAAGCGGCAGGAGGAGAGGATGTACAGGTCCACCTTAAAATTCTATGTACAACAGCAACTGCAGGTCTAGCTACTTTCAGGCGTGAAATCCATCAATTGCTAGTTTACTACCACACACAACAGAACGTGTGCAAAGTCAAATCTACATAACTTAGCTAATGTCTTCTAGCTAGATGCATAACTGAACTAATCCGAAAGGATTTCCTCCAGCTCAGAATCCTCTCTGCTGACCAATGAATCATCTTCAGCTTCCATGTCAATAATTTCTCCTCTACCTGCAGGATCGTCTTCAGTATCAGATCGATCCACCTCTTCATCGGTATAAATAGGATATGGTGGCCCGCCAATAGGTTTACTTATTTCAGTGCGGCTAACAGTTTCTCGGTTACTTCTGGAATTCACTACTGAATTTATGTAGGTCTTTTCGCATATACAGGCAGCAGGGTTGGCATGAAATTCACCTCTTCCTGGCACAATTTCCATGGGCTCTCCAATGAATCCTTTCTGTATTGTTTGTACCTGTGAGGAGAATGCATCCCATGATATATTTGCCCTATTCATAAATAAGGGATAGAGCTGTTTAGCACTTGGTCTGATTGTTCTCTTGTGGCCAAAATATCTCCTGCAGATAGCACCAGTAAATGTTTAGAACTCAATGAATTAAAACAAATAAACAAAATCATAAGGATAGAACCAATGCATCACCTTCGCCCAGCAAGAATTTTGGCCATGTTACCATTGTTGTTAGTTACAAAAGCATCACTTCCATCACAAACAATAAAATCAATCGCCGCCATGCGAGATGAGTGTGCCAAGAATGGAGTCAATTCCTCTTCTGTGGATAATGTTTCTTTCGTATGGACATTGGGGAAGAGCAACTTGAGGGGTGCTAAAGTGTCCTCCCCTCCATATATCTCACCAGAAGCAACATATATATGGACATCACTTCTGTATCCTAATGCCTTCAACATCAGTCCTACCTCCTCGGGGGTTAGTGGGCACCGACCTTGCCTTCTTCCTTTCTCTGGGTCGCTTATCTGAAATGTAGAACACAAGTTGGTAACAGGAAACTTTAGCTCGCCATCTAAAGTATCAGCTGCATGATGTTGTTCATACATGCAAAGTTTTCCATCGCTTGCGAATGGAACCTAGTTCTCTTTTCTCCTTTTCTCCACCACCATAATAACACCCAGAAAATGCAAGCATGTCAGGTTCAAACCTGCCATCAGGATAGACAGTGTATGTTGACAAAAAAAGAGCACAATGATGCATGCTGCAAAAGCAATAATGTACAGCTGAAATGTTATTTTAGGATATATTTTCTTTTAATTAATCAACCTTTATCATTTTGCTGTTCCATTTTATTTTTAACAAAGTTTAAAGAGGACAGGTCGGTCCTGAAAACCAGCTAAACTTTAGCAACAATAGCAGTATTTGGATCATTAGAAGTTGACACTTCATTGCGCGGCAAAAAGAATGGATCAAACATGTTAAATTTTGAATAATAAGTAAATCTGCAGATTGATGACAGCTTCATCAAAGCATACCTCAGGTGAAGAGCAATAAAATGTCTGCTCTTCTCTCGCATTCGTTTTATTAGCTTTTCACCCAATTCTTGTATTGGGTCAGTAAATCTCAAAGCATGATAGTTGACTCGGCAACGCAGTTTTTGCAGGTCCATGTCCAGCTTATTTGAGAGCCTGTAATCATATTTAGTCATGCGAATGACCTGAATAACCAGGGAGAAAGTAACATGAGCTATATGGCTGACGATTTTTCTGAACTTCAACCACAAAAAAGAACTAAAATACACAATGCATATATAAGTTATAAACACAGAGAATGAAAGCACTATCAACTTCCAACATAGACATTCAGTAAAAGCTATCAAGGTTCAAAGAAATAATTGATCATTAGAGTATCGGAGTATCTGATCTCGAATGTTGAGAGGTTGTGGGTGGAAAGGAACAAAGGATAATTTCACCTAAAATTAATACAGCCTAGTAACAAGGACACCTGCAAAGCCACAGGGTCCACGACTTACATGTTTCTTCAGGAGCGCAGGTAAGACACGGTTCAAGTAACATCTTGGAGTACATTTTCGAGGGACACGCATTTTATAAGGTTTCACAGGTTTACCCCCCTTTTCTGGAGGTTCTTTGATAATATTGACATCCTTTGCAAGAAATGAGATAAACCAGTCGATATCAAATATTTCAGAAAAGTTGCTGCAGCACAGATAGCAACCAGAAAACAAGTGAATCAGTTCAACTTAAATATGCAAGCGCTCCTAGAGGATCATGAATTAAAATTTGGAGGTGCTCTCTGCTTCCATACCTTGAATCTTTCCAGAAAGATCTTTGATCCAATTTGGGAACAACAAGTGTTGCATTTAAAATGCGTGCAGCGACAACAGCATCAACTATCTAGAAATAAGCAGATGCCATCATATATCTAATATTTTCAAGATAGGGAAAAAAAAAAGTACTTCAGAAATTAATGTAGAACCATGGCATTACTGCAACGTTATTTAGTATCATTCAGAAATTGGGGGTGCAAACTAACAACTCTAGTCCTAAGTATTAGTAGCTTCAAAAACAAAGAAATTTGGTGTGGCTCAATGTAATAGCAACTAAATTTCAGGAACTTCGCTGTTTCTAGTTTGTAATTCTAATTCATCATCAGAACCTTGCCTAGTGTATACTGCATTTTATCAAAAGAGAGAAGCTTCGCCAGTGCATAATAGTATATTTATACAAAAGAGAGATATGCATCTCACCCCTGTTCTCTGCTGATTGAGACCTCCACTTGTAACAATAATCAAATATCGATCCGGCTGTGTGGTGACACTGGAATCTAGAAGACATTAGAAAGGCAATACCTTTAGGCAGAGGATAGAATCAACTCATTCCAATACAAAAGGACACCTATACTATTTCCAAAATGTAGCATGAAATAAATGACTACACGTAGTACAAAACATGTTTGATGTGTTATACAAATTTTTAGCAGTCAATTAGAGGCTTACAGCAGAGCGATGACTCACCAAGGAATTTTCCGCTAGAGTTACTGCATCCATAGAAGTTGCTAGCGAGCTTTGAACCCCATAGACCAATTGGTGCAACCCTTTCGTTCCACTATATTTTGACAACAAAATAATCAATTAATCAGTCATTTGTATATGAAAACTCCAAGCTATCATTCCCTACGCAGACATTCCGAAGCCCATCCTACCTCTTCACAAATCACAATTGTGACTTGACTCACGCACAAAAGCTATAGGCCTGTATGATCCCATTTAAGACATTTTTGTATCGAAGAATCAATATCCGAACTTAAATTCTCCACAGATCAAATAAGCACATGTAAAATCTAAACAGCTCCGGTATTGACTGTACCGGGTTATAGCACAAGCACGCGTTCAAACTAAACTCATTTATCAACAATCCAGAACACAAACCAAAACCCAAGTCATTCTAACCAGAATGCCGGAGAAGCCACCGCTCGCGGGGCGGTCCATTTCGCCGTCAGGGCTGTTCGGCTGTGGACTCCCAGACAACAGAGAGCGAGAAAAAAACATCAGACCACGCTGCTTGGACGGGATGAGGGGCGAGGGGGAGGGGACACAGAGTCTAGGTTCATACCGGGCGGCGACGGGAGCTGGTGCCAAGGGATCGGCGGGAGGAGGACGCGAGGCCGAGGTGGTCAGTGAGCGGTGGCACGGAGAGGGAGAAGGAGAGGAGCGAGACGGCGAGGAAAAGCAGGAGAAGAACCGCCCCTGGCAGCGCAATGCAGCGCGGCAACTGGTGTTGTTGGGCGTGGTGCTGGCTGCGCCGCCGCCACTGGCCCATCGCCGGCGGCCGGAGAGGTCAGGAGAGCAGTGGGGCGACGCCGACGGGAGGGTCGCGTCGCGGCGGCCGCGGTGGCGCCGGCGACATAGATCAGGGGCAGTGAGCGTCAGTCGGGAACGGCCTACTTCTTCGGACACATATTATATGGGCCGCACGGAGGCCGCATTCTCGTTCTGGACTAACATATATGGGCCGCAAGGAGGCCGTATTCCCGTTACGGCCCAAAATATATGGGCCTCATTCTCGTTCCGGCCTATCAAGGAAGGACAGCACGGCCGATTGCTGCTGTTGTCCCGTTCTTTCGTCCGCGTTGCCAGGTGATGACGCAATTGACAGATTTTCAAATTTAAACACGCAAATCAATTCTGGCACATAGAATTCTGGTAGCGATCAATATATAATCAAAGTACGGAGTAATAGATAACAAGGATTTGATGCAGCGAGGATAGACGGCAAGGGGGATGGCTCTCGGAGTCGTCGTCTCGGAGGCGACGGTAGAGGCGATCACGAGGAGCTCGCAGCTTTGTGACCTTAGGAATGGAGTTTGGAGGCCCAAACACTTGGGCTGGCCCAACAAGGGAGACTGTGGCGACATCCCGGGAGCGGTTTTACCTTTCTACCCTCATTCCCATGCCGATCCTGCAGCCTCATCTCGTCTCGCCCTAGATCCAAGTGGCCGGTTAACACATTCGTTGCTTTGTTTCAACATCTGAGGCTTCCCCATCAACATGAAAAAGCTAGGGTTTGGAGGCGGGTGGAGGAGTGTTCTAAGGGGGACGAGGGGCAAGGAGGTGTGGCCGTGGGAGGGGATTGGAGTTGAGAATCGTCGGTGGAAAGGAACAACGACGGGTGATTCGAGAGGCTTCGCGTAGGTGGTTAGATCGACTTCCGCTGCGCACATGGCAGATCGAGGGCGTTGGGGGCATCGAGGATTTCCACGCAGACCACTATACATGGGTGGTGGGCAGTGGAGAAGAGAGATGCCAATCGAGGCCGGCATCAAACTGAAGAGAAGGCGCCTACCCCCTCCCCCCCCCCCCTCTCTCCAAATCAACATGGAGGCAGCGATGTGAGCGATCACCGACAGCAAGCAACATCAGAGCAGCTTCTGGGCACAGGAAATCAGTTAGAGGCTACATCTCTGGAGGCAATGGAAGGAAGCAGCTCTTCAGATAAAGGGAGGGCTACGATGGTATACAGACCAGTGAAGAAGTTGGGGGTTGATTCATCCACTGTAAGAGCAAATCCAGAAGGAATGGAGAAAGAGGATCAAACAACTAAGGAGTCTTCTGAGGCTGGGGGAATCAAAAGGTTAGTGAATCTGGAGATCTTCAGAACATCTTATACAAAACAAGTGGTCATTTGGCTAGAGATTGTAAAGTGCATGTCTATTGTGTCATATGTGGAAAAGGAAATCACAAAACAGTGGATTGTTATTATGAGAAACAAAAGCCTGGGGCCAAATTTGTGGGATTTGCTGCAAATGGGCTTGGATGTATAATCATTCAAAATGCCTGAGCAGTTGCCACAAACGACCATGCTAATCCACTGAGAGTGATATCCTTAAAACAAGGAGGCAAATTAACAGTACAACAAGTGGAGGAAGGTTTTAGACAACAGTTTAGATGGAATTGGATTTGGAAAGCCAAGGCACTGCCTAATGGAACATTCCAAATGAGGTTTCCTAATAGACAAAGACTATGGAAGTTAGCTGATTTTGATGAGTTCACACTTAAGGGCACTGGAGTCAAGATTGAGGTGCATGCTTGGTCCCAGGAAGATAATGCATCTGGGAAACTGCATGTGGTATGGATGGAAGTGAAAGGATTACCAGAGGAAATGAAAAAATATTTGGCTTTATGTGAAGTAGGATCATGCTTGGGTCCTGTCCAAGAGGTGGATATGGAAACAGTGAAGGCTGAGGATAAAGTTAGAATCAAGATAGGAATTATAAATCCTAGCATGTTGCCAATCACATTGATCCTGATGACCCCAAATTTACTGATGTATGAGGTGACATATATACTGGAGGAGGGAGTAGAAGTTGGATGGTTTGTTGGAAAGGAACATAGTAAGAGGCAGATCAGTAACCCTAATGCAGAACAAGGGGAGGAGATTAGGGGCTTACTAGTAAAGAGACCAAGAGAGGAAGGACAATCCAGTGGGTGATTAAGGAAATGGAAATACCTCAAGAGGGAGATAATCATACACACAGAAGGGCTGGAAAAGAGGTGATTCAAGCTACGATGGACATAGAAAATGAAAGGCAGATCCAGATTGAGAAAGATAGAAATATTGCTGAAAAATTGCAGAAGAAGAAAGAAGACATGATAATAGAGGGACAACAGGAGGAAATGACACAACCTGAGCAAATCATCAACATGAGAGAACAGGAAGATGGGGGTGAGAAAAGAAATGAGGTTTCTAACATGATAGTGGAAGTGAAAGAAAATAAAGGAAAAGACCAAGGACATCTAGGAATGGATGGAGAGGAGGAATACTGTGATGAAGAGAATGGGAAAGTCCAGTTAGAAGTGAGGATTTTCTGGATTCACAGGAATCTATTAATAGCTTTGCTATTGCTTGTGGTGTTAAGTTGTCAGAGACTGGGAAAGGTGATGGTGAAGATACTAGGAGGCATTGCCCCAGATTGAAAGAGAAGGAGGATAAGAAGCTCATGGAGGTGGCAATTGGAAGAAAGGAAACACAGAATGCCTTCATCAACAATAACGGTGATGATATAATCCCTTCTTTTATAAAGGAAACAAATATGTCCCTGTTTAAAATGTCTTCACTTTTGGGTGTAAGTCTAGGATGCAGTATAGATATTGTAGATAAGAACATTAATATTATGAAATCATTGGAAGAAGATAATGATCCTGAAATGGACAAAGCAGAAGAACTTCTCTTTAAAATACAATCTCAGTTTGCAGAAAAAAGGAAAAAAGTTAATGGAAACCTTGTGATTTGTAAGGTAACTCCAAAAAAGGTAGAGGGAATGGTTCAAAGAAAATTAAAAAGAAATGCAAAGAATGAAAGGGTTTATCTGGAATATTAGAAGTATAGGGAGTCAAGGAAAATATAAGCATGTGAAAGATATAATCCATGCGAAACAGTTAGACTTTGTGGGAATAATAGAAACAGTAAAACAGGAATTTCCTGTCAATACATTGGAAAATTTGGGGAATGGAAAATTCAAATGGGTATGGTTACCTGCAAAGGGAAGATCTGGTGGAATTTTATTGGAGTTAAGGGATGATTGGTTCACAATTAAAGAAACAGAATCGGGTGAGTTTTATGTCAGAACATTGCTTCAAAACAAAGGTGATAAAATGGAGTGGAATCTGATAATTGTATATGATGCTGCACAAAAGGAAAGGAAGAATGTTTTTCTTCTGGAATTGGCCCAAACTTGTTACAAACAACATATTCCAATGTTAGGGGGGGGGGGGGGGGTGGGGGTGATTTCAATATAATTAGGAAAGAAACTGAGAAAAATAAACAAGATGGATGTGATAAGTGGAGCTTTTTGTTTAATGTTATAATTAAGCAAGCAAATTTAAGAGAGATTAATATGAGTGGCAGGAAGTATACTTGGTGAAATGATCATGAAAATCCCACTTATGAAAAATTGGACAGGTTTTTTTGTAAATACAGAATGATAAGAGAGATACCCTCTCACTAAGGTGGTAGCTTTGTAGGGAGCACTATCAGATCATGTTCCTTTATTAATAGAATCTGGAGTTAAACAAAAAAAATCATCAATGTTTAAGTTTGAGTTAAGTTGGTTCTTTAGGGAGGATCTTGATGAGATTATACACAGAACTTGGAAACCAAACAGAGGATCAGGAAATAGTATTGAGAGCTGGCAACAAAATATGGGAAATATCAGGAAAAATTGAAAGGTTGGAATATGAACTGGGAAGGAAAATATAGAAAAGAAAAACAGGAAATACTGGGGGAAATGGATAATATTGATAAATGGTGTGAAGTGCATGGTATGTCAGTATTGGAAAGAGAGGTAAGAAGGAAATTGGAACATCAACTCAAAAAAATAATTAGGGAGGAAGAGATAAAATGGTTCCAAAGGGGTAAAGAAAAAAGAAATTTTGCAAGGAGATAATAAGTTATTTAGAGCAAGAGGAAGGGAGAATTGAAGGACAGGAAAAATTGACACAATACATCACAGAGTTTTATAAGAAATTGTTTGGACATTCTGATCAATCTTCTATTAAATTGGAGCTGGAAATGTAACAATTAAAAGAAGAGGATAAAGGAAAATTAAAAGAACCATTCAGTTTGGAGGAATTGAAAAGGGCAGTCTTTGAAATGGAGAATAACAAAGCTACAGGTCCTGATGGAATACCAGTAGAGTTTTATAAAAGATTCTAGGAGCTGATTAAAAATGATTTAAAAGCAATAATGGATGATTTTCAGCAAGGAAGATTAGATGTAAGAAGATTAAATTTTGGTATGATAACACTTGTACCAAAATGTAAGGAGGCGATTCAGATTCAGAAATTCAAACCAATATGCCTTCTCAATGTAAGTTTCAAGATAATAACAAAAATATTGATGAACAGGTTGACAACAGTGATAGACTATTTAATATCAAAAAATCAAACAACTTTATTGAAGCAAAGATCCATCATGGAAGGAATAGTGGCAATTCATGAAATACTTAATTCTATGCATTACAAAAAATAGACTGATATATTGTTTAAAGTTGACTTTGAAAAGGCTTATGATAAAATTAAATGGCCGTTTGTGCTACAAATGCTCCAAGCTAAAAGGTTTCCAAATAAATGGAATGATTGGATTTTAATGATCAGTATGGGCCTTATTTTAATACTCACTATGGTTTGAGACAGGGGGATCCTTTGTCCCCTTTGTTGTTTGATCTGGCAGCTGATTCTCTTGCTATTCTGATAGAAAGGGCCAAAGGTCAAGGCTTGATAGATGGATTGGGTTCAGACATGATAGAGGAAGGCTTAGCTATTTTCAGTATGTAGATGATACAATCTTCCTGTTTGAAAATTCAGTGGAAAATGCAAAAAAAAAAAAGTTCATTTTATGTTTATTTGAACAAATGTCAGGACTGAAGATTAATTTTCATAAAAGTGAGATATATGAAATAGGATTATTTGAAGAAAGGGAAAGGGTCTTCAGTCAAATTTTAACCTGTAAAAAAGGTGAACTACCAATGAAGTATCTTGGTATCCCTGTGAATGAAAAAAGAATTTCGAATAAGGATTGGAAAGGGTAGGAGATAAAATAGAACAAAGATTGAGTTGTTGGCAAGGAAAGTTATTAAGCATAGGTGGAAGATTAACTCTTTTGAATTCCAGTCTTAGCAGTATACCTATATATATATGCTGTCTTTTTACCAAATTCCAAAAAGGGTTACGAAAAGAATGGATTTTTTCAGAACTAAATTTCTACGGCAAGAAAATCAGAGGATAAGAAAATATCACCTGGTGCAATGGCCTGTGATTTGCAGGCCTAAAGACCAGGGAGGGCTAGGGGTCTTGGATTTGGAAATAATGAATTTAGCCCTCTTGGGGAAATGGTTATGGGGATTAGTAAATGAAGATAGATTGTGGCAACAAATGTTAAGATTCAAATATTTAAAGGAGAACATTAACACAAATAAAGGTGAGGATTGGTAACTCTCACTTCTGGTCAGGACTCATGAATGTGAAAGACAAATTTACAAGTCTGTAGGAAAAAGGTAGGGAATGGGAACAATACTCTGTTTTGGGAAGATGTATGGATTGGGAATAAATCATTTGCTGATAAATTCCCTAATCTGTACAATATTACCTTCAATAAAAAAATAACGGTGGCAAAAGCTATCTCAATGGGATGTGAAAACTTCAAGTTTAGAAGAAGCGTTGATGGGAATAAGTTGGTGCAATGGAATAGAATTAAAAATGAATGTCAGAGGATAAAGGCTACTGAGGAAAAAGATAAGACTATTTGGAACTTGACAAAAGATGGAGTGTTCACCGTTAGATCTTTCTATAAAGCCTTGAAAATGCAATCGGTCCCTTTTTCACATAAAAGCTTGTGGAAGTTTAAAATACCTGTTAAAGTGAAGATCTTTGTTTGGTTAACATTAAAGAATAGTATATTGACCAAAGATAATTTGTATAAGAGAGGTTGGAAAAAAGGGACCAGAAAATGCCAATTCTGCAACAAGGATGAATACATAAATCATCTTTTCATAAATTGTAATATAGCTAGATTCGCATGGAGCATTATTGATTGTGCATTCCAAATGGGAGATTTTATGAGTATAAATGAATTGTTTGGAAGCTGGATGAAAAGATTTGACTAGGAAACAAGAAAGTTGGTTATAGTTGGAATTACAGCTGTCCTTTGGTCTGTCTGGAAAATAAGAAACAAAGCTTGCTTTGGCAAAATTTTACCCAAGGATCATGTGGAGATCATCTTTTGTATTGCTAATTATATACAGTCTTGGTTATTGTTACAGAGATCGGAGGCAAAGACAAAGGAAAGAAAGCTGGTGGAGAGAGCTAACCTGCTGAAAAACAAATCACAACTGACATCTACATGACATGGTTGGAGATTTGGGATGGGCAGGCTGGAAGGGATAGGCTAGTGTTGTGATGTCTGGGAAATGCTTTTGTTTTCTTTGTACCTGTTGCTTCTGGCTTTAAGCCCCTGAACTCTGTAATATGTTGCTTCTGGCTTTAAGCCCCTGAACTCTGTAATAATCCAGTGGCTGGTTTAGAATATCTTTTGCTGCTGGTCTTTTGTAGCAGTAGTTTGGAAAACTATCTTTAGATCTTTTGTTTAAAACCTGAATGTTGCTCCTTTTCTGTAAGTCACTATCTATTCATTTCTGATAATGAAAATGGGAGGGGGATGACCCTTCTTTCTCAAAAAAAAAAAAAAATAGATAACAAGGATTCAAATCATGAGGCATAAGTATTTCGGAATGTTTCTACGGCCTTCAAAGACCACAGGAAGGCACAGGCTGCACGCCTGCACCCAAACTCACCACCTAAGTACTCAAATTTCTCAATACAGACTGAGATCTTGAAAAACAGTTGCGCCAAAGCGATAAATCTTTTATCACGATCTCCGCATCTGATTTTGACAGTCTTAAGGCGATGACACTTGAATGGCAATATTTTCCCATATGAGAGAGGTGGTGCTTTTTCCTTACAATACCAACCCTCTTTCTGCAATAAAAACAAAAGCAAACGTTTCATTTGGTTGTCTTAGGTACTACCTCTGTTCCAAAACAGTGCTATCTTTGTAGTACAATTTAAACTATAAAACTAATAATATTTTGGAATAGAGATAGTACTAAACTAGAATAGAAACACTAGGGGTAAGCTCATCATTAACACATCCACACTAAACTAGTATTAGCGGCACAGGCGTTGGCGGACGGCCTGGGCTGACTTGGGCCGTCCGCGGAAGAGGGGCCGAGGGAGATGGATTGCGGGGCGAGCTGGGCCACGACGGCTTGGGCCACGCGCAAGGAGGAGAAATGTCCTGCGGGTGCAGGCCGAGCGGGAATTGTGGCCCCCAGCCAAAGCGGGCCGAGGTGGCGGCGGCTGGGCTCGTACGCACGGGAGGAGCAGGACGAGCGGGCCGACAGGGAGGTGGCCACGGTGGCCGGTTGGCCCGAGGTGGAGGAGGAGTGGGCCGCCGGGGTGGGGGAGGTTTTGGGCCGACTTCGGCCCAAAGGAGGGTATGAGGGGGAAGACTTGGGCCGAAAATGGCCCAATGAAAGAAAGGGGATCATTTATAGGTTTTTCTTTTATAAAAACTCTGAAAATTATTTTTGTTGCTTTAAAATTAGTTGTTTTGCTCTAAAAATTCTAGTAAAAATTGTTTAGCCAGTTTAGAACATGTAGAATTTAATAGAAATACTCCAAGCCACTTTCAAATTTTTTGGGGACGTATTTTATCATTTGAGAATTTTTCTTTTAGGCTTTTGATAATTTTTCTTATTTCATTTAAAGGATGATTTTTAATTAGGATGATTTTATCACGGCGTGACAATGGCACTACACTGGAAGTAATCGACTGAGTCTTCCCGATCAAGTAACATGTAGACTCTTCTTTTACTTTCTAAGTATGTAATTTCCAATTCATCCATACTTTTATGCTAATGGGTTTCTAGTCCTAAATTATGCCGCTAAATTCTTGCATGGTTAGATTGCTTACTTGAGTGGCCGTTGAGTGAAGTAGTAATTCTATGTGCAGGCATTATGTTTAGGCATAGTTTTACCTAGTAATAGTAGCTAAGGGAACGGACGGCTGCAGGCGAACGGGTGGTGATAGCGTTCATAGTTTGTAGTCAGTCACTTTAAACTTAAGTGCGTCGGTGTATAACTACGCAATCGTACCTGAAGCTAGCAGATAAGTACGCGCTGGATTGGATTTATGGCGAAATGAAAGAGCCATTGCATGGAACCCAGACCAGGAAGACAAATCTCATCTTTGAATTCTTTCTTACCTTTCTTCGTCTCTATGGTACTTTCAAAACAAAATAGTTGGCTCGGATAAGATACTAATTCTGTTCCTTGAGGATTCGATACTTTGAAATACTTCTAGGTGAAGGCTATAGTAGTAACCGTGCGCTTACGTAAGACATAAAAAACGTTAACAAGTTTTTTAGCATCATTGTCGGGGAAAAATAGTCATCTATTTCAACAGTATATCGTTTTCTAGTATTTTTGATAATATATATACTACACTGGTAGACAGTACCATCTTTTTCTTTTTGCGAGGATCGTTCATACTACTACCATCCACGGCTGGCTGAAAAAGTGCAAACGGACGTCGTTGTTAATTGATGGATTATATACGCAGCACGAAGCGAGCGAGAATTAGTCACCGATCGAGTCAGGGATATTTTAGTGGCCCGGGGAAACTAAAAACAATGGCCTTTAATATAAAACCGTTCAACAAATCTGCGATTTCCAATATAGTAGCGAGCATTCAACGCATTTTATTAAGAGCATCACCAAATGTTGCCTAAAATTCAATACCCTAAATCTCTTTAAGGAATCTGTAATTAGGATTCTAGGCATGAAAATATTCTTGTCTTCTTAAATCTTTTTAGGAATCTGTAATTAGGATTCTAGCATGAAATATTATTGTCTTCAAGAGACCATACATGTTTCCACAAATACCTAGTTTTACAATTGAGGAACATAAATAAAACTCGGTCTATAGTTATAGTTAAGAGATGTAAATTTAATCTTTTCCCATCCATTAAACCCATGGCCTACTGCAGCCCTATATACTTCAAGTAGTAGTACTTGAATCTTCTGCCCACCAATCTTTTCAGGCCTTAGGTTGCATTCGAATGTACAAGAGAAAAAACTAATTATGTTTCCCGAACTGCTAAACGATGTATTTTTTTAAAAAAATTTTATATAAAAATTGTTTTAAAAAATCATATTAATTTATTTTTTAAGTTTAAAATAATTAATACTCAATTAATCATACACTAATTACTTACCTCGATTTGCATGATCTTGTTCCTCTTCCATCACCTTTAAACTATTCCTCATATTGCTCGCAAGTACTCCTTCTGTTTAAAAACACAAGATGTATTAGATTTCTCCAATATTATAATTTAACCATTAATTTTTTCATAATATATTATTAATAAATACAAAATTAATATCATATGAAAGTATTTTCAAGTACGAATTTAGTGGTAGCACATGCATAACCCTAAACACATATTCTTTAGTTTAATTATTAGTTTTAATTTTTAATTAGTTGACTTTACAGAAAACAAAGATGTCTTATACTCACTCCGTCTCAAAATACTACTATTTCTAAGATATCTTGTATTTCATTCGTCTCAAAATATTACTACTTATAGGATTTAAATTTATCTAACAATACTACTAATTCTTTTCCTACCTTTCTATCTTAACCAATCACGGTCTTTATCATTTAATTTTTTTATTTACTTTCTCATCTCAAACAATCACAACTATTTATTAATCTTAACCTTAGTTTCTTTAAAAAATTAATATAAGTTAAAATATTTTAAGATGAAGAGAGTAGTTTCAAACGGACAAAGTACTCCTACTAGGCAACACGCCTGTAAAGTGTATAGTAGGAGTCCCTACCTGTCGACGACGTGCTAGCCAGCTAATCGATCGTCCGGTGGCCTCGACGCTCGCTCTTACACGCATCCACGGCTGTGTTCCGCTGCAAGTACTGCCAGTTCAGAGTTTTGCACCTTGCACAGTAGCTTTGCAGTGCCAGCGTTAGGCCACTGAGTACGATCTCGAGTGCGTACGTATCAGGTCATATGACGACACACGTCTGCAGCGTCAAGGCCGGGGCCTCATGCCCGTCCAAACGAGTGAACGACTCGTGTCATCCTCATCACGGCGCACACATGTTATTGGATCACACCGGTATACTAGTAAAATGTTCCTACGTTCTTAATTATGGAATTGAAAAAATTCGTATTAGCATGTTACAAAGAGAAAATATATTATAAATTTTAGAGCTTAATTTTAAATAAATTAAAGGTTTTTGGTTGCTAAGTTTTTACATCCATAAAAAAAGTTCTATTTATTCTTAGCGTGCAAAGATCATCATATCGAGAGCTCTAGAGTTCGTCCGTGACTTTTAGTGTTCTATGTATGTTTGGTTTGAGGAGTGAGATATACAGAGATCTCATATGTCGTTATTTTGAAAAGTTGGTGATTAAATAATGACAGTATTACTAGTTTACTGAGTACTATGTTCTGCTCTAGCTTTTCTCTGCTCCGACTCAGGCCTGCACCTGCTTTTTTGGTCTGCTTGGGCCTGAGACGACTGACCGCCTCGCCAATGCGCCAGCTGGTACGTACTAACCTGGGTCTCGCGCGGGCACCTACATGCATGGATGCAGGATGCAGCGAATGTTTTTAATCCAGTCCGTATGCATCGCTACGGACGTTTGGCGAAAGTATATTTGCTCGAGACTTTCACTTGTTTTCAGAGTAATGCTAATTTACGAACGCGCGCTAGTTAACAAACTAGCAAATATTTTTTTATCCTCTTTATCTCTTCGTTAGCAACGACTTCTCCCGGTGATCGCACGTGGCCTCTTGCCTTCACGCGGTGGCGGCGATTCCTCTCCCCTCGCTTCTAGCCTCCACGAGACAGGTGAGCCGCCACCGCTCCCAAGGACACCGGTGAGCCGGAGTCCTCTTCTCCCTTCTCTCCGGTGTGCCGTCCATTCTACCTTTCTATTGCTCTTCTCTCCTTCACGACGTGACACCAGCGAGAGCTAGGTCTCTTTTCTTCTTCCTACGGCGTCTTTTCTTCCTCATTAATACTAGTGGCTGGCTCAAATTGAAGGCACACTAGTA
Source organism: Oryza meyeriana var. granulata (assembly GCA_003991445.1). Lineage (NCBI taxonomy): Eukaryota > Viridiplantae > Streptophyta > Magnoliopsida > Poales > Poaceae > Oryza > Oryza meyeriana. The sequence continues at coordinate 161,244 of RYFJ01001639.1, forward strand.
GCATGAACAAGCAGCTGTAGCTAGCTAGCTATGGTGCATGCAAACATCGATCGATCTGGACTCTCGAGGCTGCATCGTTGTACGCGACGGCAGCTGGCCGGCCGGCGACTTGCGAGCATTTCGTGCACGCAGACGTACATACATACGGTCGTTGCATGCATGCGAGCATTAATTCATTGGGGGCGATATGATTGATACAGAGAAATGAGTCATGACGACGACGACTCGATCGGACAGACCGAGATTCGTGGGGCGCCTGTACTCCACGTACGCAGTGGTTGCATTGTTGGTGTCAGAACAAGGGACCCACCACGGATGCATGCATAGACCGGCAGAGTACGTAGATAATGAGATGTACGTACAGAACTGAACACTATACGTACGTACGTATATACTATCGATCGAAAAGTTTGAGACATTCAGTTCGGTCGACCGGCCGGCTGGACTGCACGATCCCAGCTACAGCTAGCGACCATGGCATGACTTTATATATCCTTTGTTTAGAAACGTGAGACGTCGTTATTTTTCGTAAAACTAATATTTGACTAATAATTAAAAAATATATGTGTTGAAGAATATAAACATAGTATCATTAGATTTGTATTTGATAATATTTTTATATGTTGTTTATTTTATGTTTAATGTATAAAAAACTAATGATCATATAATGTTAAGAATCGTGTAGAAATTTATTATGTCTTATATTTTAAAACCAAGAAAGTATGGTGCACGCTGAACTGGCCTTTGATCGGTCGCGCCATTGCGGCTAGTTAATGTATCATTCGAATCTGCTAGTTGAGCGGAAAACTTTTCTCGTTTACTATAAACATGTTTTCTGAGCTACTAAATTGTATGTTTTTTATAAAATTTTTTTATAGTAGTTGTTTTAAAAAAAAATATAAATTTATTTTAAAATTTTTAATAACTAATACTTAATTAATCATATACTAATAACTTATCCTACGTGATTTTCTTTTTCTTTCTCTTCTACCACCTTCAAACTAACTAATGATCACGATCGAGTTCACGTCAAGCATATAGTGCATGGCAAATGCTACAGGAATTCGCTAGGATCGGATCGGGGTAGCTCGACGCCATGATTGCCAGGCCCGATCGCTCGGGGGTCGTTGCATGCGGCAGCAGCGCCATGATTGCATGCAGAGAAGATAGTAAGTACAAGTCGGCATAGCATGGCAGCTGCTGTTACTGCGCCGCAGAGGGCAGCATCAGCTAAGCTAGGAGTAGCTGGTTGGCACGGAGTGTAAGGCCACCAGCCCGGCCAGCGCCGCGCGCAGCAGCAGCAGCGACAGTAAAGAGCCGGGAGAATTGAAGGGAAATTTTAAGCCAGCCGGCCGGCCTGACGGACGCACAACATAGCCGCCACAGTACGGGCTCAACTGACCGGTACACACGTAGCATGTGTAATTAACTACTCTCCGTCGGTTTTTAAAATGGCAAATAACACGATATTTTTATTAAATTTATTATACGGTTTCTTATAGTTAAATACGGTTACTATGATAATTGCGTTTACCGATAAGCTCCTTGCATTCTACTCGCTGCATGGGCGAGGCAATGCAGCATGCAGGCATCCATGATTCATTTATATAAAAAGATTTTTTAAGGAAATATAAAAGCATAGAATAATTAATTTGTGTTAATAATCTGATAAATTAACAAAAGAACGGGCCTAGTCAGTCCGTAGTTTGTTCACACGCTAGCTCCGTGGAGACCGGCCGGCCTGGCGTCAGTGCTGCACGCATTTAGCCGGGGCCCGGGACGACTGTACCATACATCTCTTATTGTCGAACACGTGTTTCTCTGACAGTATATTCCGATCCGTTTGCACATATACAGCCAGCTACCCAGTTTGAGTTGCTCTCCAAAAGTGTACTACTCCGTGCTTCACGTGTATGTATATATTAAATTTACTATTAATTAAATATTTGATTTTTTTTATATTCTATCAAACAACGTCATTAATATTTAAATAGAACTTTAAGATTTAGGACAAAGAAAACGAGTTTTAAGTTGTATTTTTAATTTATTATAACTGTTATTATTGATCATGTATAGTTTTAGTTATAAATTTATGTAAATCAAACATAAATATATACAACTATAATTGATTGATGGATGCGCTTAATTAAGTACTCCTACCACGTGCTAGTAGTCGTTCTTCATCAGCAATGGAGCAGGTAGTACCATACAGGTTAATTAAAGTGAACGCACGATACATATGTACCGCATCATATATAGTACATGCAGCTAGCTAGAACAGCTAATAATAATAATCAGATCACGTACATAATACACTAGCTAGGGCAGCTACTAATTAAGGGGTACAGACTGTAGCTTGTACATACGGGCCATATGCATACTGATCTCTGGTCGGATAAACTTGTCAACCAGATTGATTACTAACTAAATGCAGAGCGATTAGTTAATAATCTGGTAGCTAGCTTAGCTAGAGGGCAATCTGGGCGTGGAGCGAAGAGCTGTAGCCGACGACGACCTGGTCGACCTCCCAACGCAGCTTCGGCGTCTCCGGGTCGTCGTCCTGCACCGGCACGTACTCCTGCATATATGCACGCACAATGGATTACATCGACAAGCCAATGCATGCTCATGCGTTTGAATCGGTTCATCTTGGAACAGTAGATGATGCATACGCGTGCTTAGCTAGCTAGTGGACGATAGGATGAGATAGTGGACCGATCGACGCCGTGGTGTGCAGGGAATTGATGGAATCAAACAAGAGATGGATAGATCATATCGATTGAGTTGATGCAGAGAGGAGAGAAATTGAAAAGGAAAAAGATGGGAGGGATATATGTACCTCGAGCTTGCGGACGAGGTCGGAGGCGTCGGGGGAGGAGACGAAGAGGTGGCGCTGGGAGGGGAGGATGAAGCCGTCGTCGACGGCCTTGTCGATGAAGGCGAGGAGGAAGTCGTAGTAGCCGTCGACGTTGAGGAGGCCGACGGGCTTGTCGTGGATGCCCCGCTGCGCCCACGCGATCACCTCCAGGACTTCGTCCAGCGTCCCGTACCCTCCCGGCAGCGCCACGAACGCGTCCGACCTCCGCGCCATCTCCGCCTTCCTCTCGTGCATGCTCGCCACCGCCCGCACCTCCCCCACCGTCTCCCCCGTTATCTGCACCCATCCACCATTATTATTAATTTACTGCTACTTCTTAATCTGCTGCAGTCTCCATCTCTAAAAAAAACTGTCTTGTTTAGCTTAAAAAGACAATCTTTTTCGGACGAAGGTAGTAGCTTATACGCTGCTAATGCATGAGTGATGAGCTGCTGCTGCTTCTTCTTACCTCCTTGCCCATCAGAGTGGTAGGAATGATGCTGCATGCAGAAACAAATTAAATTAAGCTAGGTGTGTCAATTAAAGAGACAGCAAGTCAACATGCAAAGTTGAAGATACAAACATATGCATACGGACCCAATGACGTGGCCGCCGCCCTTGTGCACGGCCTCGGCGACCTCCCCCATGAGCCCCAGGCTGCCTCCTCCGTACACCAAATCCACCTTCCTCGCCACCTACCAATTCATCGTCACGCATGCAAACCTCAATTAACCAACTCGATCGAGCAAATGATCATCTAATTAGCTTAAGTAATTAACAAGCATGCATGCAAGCATCACCAGCTCCCTGCCGAGCTCGACGGCGGCGTCGCGGTAGCTGCTCCGCTTGCCGGAGCTGCTCCCGCAGAACACGCACACCCGCCGGAACCGGGACTGCTCTCCGCCGCCGCCGTTCATGGCCGCCGCCGCCTCCTCCATCGATTCGATTCGGCCTTAGCGCGAGGTGATATGTCATATGTGGAACAGCAAGCGCGGGCGGTGGAGTATAAAAGCCATGATTTTTAGGGTGGGCCCCTGCTCTGCTACGACCTCACCTTCTTGATGAATCCACGCAGCAGCTTCCCTGATTAAAAAATCAACTTGTCATTAGCGGCGGCAGCAGTAGCAGATCGGATTCTATTTCTGTTTTTGTTTTTTTAAGGAAGGGCAAAATGCTTTTGTCTCAATGTATTAATGGGGATTCTATTTCTGTTTTATATCTCTCTGTTTTAGATTATAAGTCGTTTTGATTTTAATTAAAATAAAACTCTTTCAAGTTTAACTAATTTTATAGAAAAATATATAGTAGCATTTTCAACATAAGAAAATATACTATAGAGATATATTCAGTTTTAGATTTAATGAAACTAATTTATTGTTGTAAATATTGATATATTTTTCTATAAATTTGATTAAATTTAAAGTAGTCTGATTTGACCAAAGTTTAAACGACTTATAATCTGAAACGGAGGGAGTATATATGTACATGTCCAAACAAATTGCATTGTTCTCATGATCAAACAACCACGAAATTAAATTGATTACTTTGAGCAAAAGCAAGCAGCAGTTTGCAGCAGCTGCTGAACCTCTTGTAAAACTAAAATCCAGAGAAAAAAATTATTCCTCCACTAGGAACAACTTTTTACAGTACAGGAGAAAACGTGGGACAAATGAAATCAGTTGACTATGGTGGCCAAGCTAGCAGCAGCCTTCCCATACGTTTTAATTTCCATCTTGTCATCTTGTGGCCATTTGCTCATGATGCACCTGTCAGTGGACTAAACTTTAATTAATTTTAATTAGCCGCAAAGATTTTGCATGCGTCATGCCAATATCCATGCCATGTAGAGGTATGATGCACTAAACTAATAGCACTACGTGCTGGGATGACACTCGTTTATTGGCTAGCTATTTCACATGTGAGTTTTATCGATCGGTCTTTCCTGGTTATGCTCGATCGATCACATTTCAACTTTTTAAGTAGGCTCCCTTCATGTTTGTAACACAGTAATATTTTTTATACATTAGGGATTTCGTAGTAGTCAATCTCTTAGTAGGGACCTTAAGGATGATTCCAGCCCAGTTCCAATGGGCTTTTACAAAGTTTTACATTTTTTCCTCCAACGCGCAAAAACTTTCCATGTCAATAGAGCATCTCCAGCAGGGACCCTAAACACAGCCCTCAAACAGTTTTTGGGTGGTGGGACAAAAAAACTAGATCCAGCAGGGACCTTACTACGGCCCCCAAAATGAGGAGGCCCCCAAATCTTTCCTCCAAGCCCCCAGTCCTGGGGGCTCTATAGCACAGCCCCCATCGACGTTATTTTAGCGCCTACGACAATTCCCCACCCATTGAAAAATAGCGCCGTCTGGGAAGACAGAGGAAGATCGAAGAGAAAAAATCATCGCACCTCGATTGGCCACCGCCGCTGCCGCCCTCTCGTCCCCCGCCGCCCTCGGCCAGGCGCGGCGTCAGCCGGCCGCCGCCTCTCGCCACGCTCGCCCGCCGCCCCCCGCCGCGCTCGCCCGCCAGCCGTCGCCCGCCGGCCGTCGCCTCCCGCCGCGCTTGCCCCCTGCCGCCGCTCTCTCTGCGCTCAACCGGCCATGGCACCAGGAGGATTGCCCCTAGGCGGTGGCCCCGCGTGCCCCCAGGCGGTCGCCGGCGGCCTGCCGGCCCCCGACTCGCTCGACCAGGTGGCGCGCTCGGCTGTCGCTGGTCCCCGATGTGCTCTGTCGCAGGCGCGCTCAGCCGGCTAGGCGGCGGCCCGACGCGGTCGCCCGCCGGCCCCCGATGTGCTCAGTCCTCGCCACGCTCGCCCGGCTAGGTGGCGGCCCGACGTGCTCGCCCCCAGCCCCTGACGCGCTTGGCCGCAGGCCCGCTCGGTCGGCCAGGCGGCGGCCCGGCGCACTCGCCCGCTGGCCCCCGATGAGCTTGTCGCCGGCCCCCGACGCCCACAACTGTTGCAATTATTTGCTACTGCTACACTTCTTTTATATATATATATATATATATATATATATATATATATATATATATATATATATATATATATAAGTATCGCTAGTTATTCAATTGTATATGGATGAATTATATGCTTTATAAACATTTATGTTTCAATTATTATAGTATCAAACTAGACATATACATATAGTTTATACGGAAATACAATAAAAAATAAAATTAGGGGCTGAGAAATAGGGGCTGTTACTGGAGTTCAGAGCATTTTTAGGGTCCAAAAGAAATGGGGGCAGCCCCCATTTCACCTTTGGGGGCTCTAAAATAGCGGCTATTGCTGGAGATGCTCTAAAGGAGAATTTAAGTATAACCGTAACACGCCACAGCGGACGTTACTTAAAAAATTATTTTTAACAACACCCCTACTTTATTTTCATATGCGGACTAAAAGAAGAAACGACTGCAAAAATACATTGGAGATCCTTGGTCACAGACTGTATGTGAAAATCGATTTTCATAGGCGATTGTATTAGGAGGACCGTCTGCAAAAGGAGAGTCATTTTTGCAGGCGGCCCTCCTAACAATGCTGCCTGGAAAAATCGAACCCATCTGATAAATTCATCCGCCTGGCCCTGTACTCACCTCGATCTCCTCTTCCTCCTGCGCCCACCTTTCTCCTCTCTTCCCTTAAGTTTCCTCTCCCTCCCCTCACCTCTCCTCTCCGCCGAATCCAGATGGCGGGCGATGACTCCACACGGCAGGCGGCGGATCTAGGCGATGGCAGTGGATCCAAGCCGCGGCTCCAAGTGGCAGGCGGCGGATCCAGGTAGCGGGCGGGGGCTCCAGGCAACGGATCCAGGCGGCGGGCAGTGGCTCTAGGCGGTGGATCCAAACGCCATTTTTTTTTTGCCAAAAAATCATCATCACAGGCGGATGTCTTAAGGACTCACCTGTAAAAAATTTATTTTCATAGACAGATCTTTTAAGAACGTCGTCTGTGAAAATAAATTTTCACGAGCGGTCATATAGCCAGGTACGAAAATCGTATATAATTTTCACAGGCCTTTCCTTAGCGGCGGGTTCTCTATCCACCTGCAAAAATTTATTCTAGCCGCATGTGCAAACTACTTTTGTAGTAGTGGGACCGGCGGTTAACGGGGGTAGGGGAGAGCCAACAAAACACAGAAAGAACTAAAGTGAACAACTGAACTTCAAAGCAGCAGCTAGGCGAACATCTCTCTCCTACAGGATTGGCGGTCGCCTGCCTCCCTTCTGACTAATGCACCGATGATTATTTGGCGTTCATCCTCTTGATCAGTACCTAAAACAGAAGCTGTTGTTTACTTCGAGATCTCTTCAAAGCAAATTGATTACATACTGAGTACGAAAATTTAAGAAGTGAGATTAAATTACTGGCCTTAATTAAATTTTGGACGACAGGTTTAATTTGTGGCCTCTTTAATTGCTTCATTTGCTCTCTTTTGCCCGGACCCCCACACCCCAGCCGGTCGGCCGGGCCGTCCTGACAGAATTGAAGCCTCACTTCTCTCTGTACCGTACTGTACTGTACTGTACAGCTCCATACTCTACGTACGTACACCTAGCATGTCTTTGTATCTCTTTTACCGCTCTTTAGTGTCGCTGACTACAGCCAATTGAGTAATTAATACACACAACTACAGTACTGCCAGCCGGCCGTCAAGTAGCAGCAGCAGCACTAAATCACTAAATGGTACTAAGTTGTAATGCTGACTGCTGAGTAGTACTTTTAGTATAGCTAGTAGACAGCATCGATCTTGTATGTATGACTGTATAGGAGGAGGAGGAGTATCTACTATCTAGCTAGTATATAATGTACTACCATGTGCAATGTAAGACTGTTGCTTTAGCCACGGCGAGCTTAGGTGATCACTGGTCCGCAAGTACACTATCCATGCACTGCGTGCCGGTTGCCAGCTCGCTGCTGCATGCAAGCAGCTACTAGTACTAGAACTGCAACTGTATAATGACATGGAGTAGTATCTACTCCCTCCATCCAAAAATATAAGTCAGGAACAAGAAAAAAGAAAATAGATTGGAAAATGTTTTCACCCGTCTATCCTTACAAAGTATAATCAAGATGTAATGCATTCATGCCTTGTTTATTCCAAGGTAAATTGTCCTTTACAACAGTACTTACTTGTTTTTTTATAGCCCAAAGACTGTATAAAGAGATTACAAAAATACCTCTCGAAGGACTACTAGCCCTAAGAGCAAATTGGGTAAAACAGGCTTGCTTCATGGTCCTCCAGGAATAGCTTTCTAGAATAGTTAAATCCAGCTCCCGCGAGATGTAAAGAAATATTCCTTTCTTAACATACCTCTTCAGTTTCGTCTTTGACTTCTAGCTTTCTTCTCCTTCAAAAAGAAAATGCTTTTGAGCCTCACTCTAACAAAATGTTTTTTTCATTAGACCAGTCGAGTAGTTTTCATCATCTTTATACTTAGCAAGAAAGTTTATCGGTGGTTATCTAAGTGTCGATTGAATAAGGAGCACGGCATTTAGTCTTCTCTAACAATAAATATTTTTAGCTATAAATCGGGACAAGTGGTATATATCTTTTTATTGAAGTTGCAGGTCTAATTAGCATTAGCTGCAGGTCTGTTGTGCCCATGGATCAGGCAAGAGCATTAGTGCATTACACGTGCTTTTGCTTGTGGTACACTGGTAGCAGTCGTACTCCTACAGTCCTAATTCAATTGCAATGCAAAGCACAAACGGAACAGTAACTAGTCAAAATTTACAGTAGCAGCTAGTACCTACTAGTAATAAGGACGTAGGAGACGATTTGATTGCATGGTGACAAGTGATATGCAATGTATGTGTATAGGGATGCAAATGCAATGTAGCTCATCCACTGGGGCTGTCTCTACAGGTAACTTCCTGTCGATATGATCTGCAGGCGAGCTATCTATCTCTACTGCCGTATTAGACCGTATACGAGGGGGATGGCGACCGTCGAGAGATGTACTACTAGTACCTACCATAATTACATGTTACTGCAGCTTGGGTACGTAGAAACTTTAACGTGATAGCTAGCCAGTAAAGTAGTAGTGCAACCAAATGGGATACCTAGCATTACTACTGAATTACATCTCCTTATTAACTTTAGCCTAAGAGTGAGGTAGCTCGTAGTGCGTATGTATGTACCATCCCAGATAGACAAGCAACAGCGGTCGATACTTTCTCTGTCTTAAAATAAAAAAAATTAATATTAAATATCATACATATGAGTATTACAAATCTAAATAAAACTATGTCTAGATTTATAAGTAAAAGATGTATAATATTTAATATTAGTTTTTTTTTATTTTAAGATGAAAAGAGTAATGTCGTATGCTGTTCATCATAGCGACAGATATGCATAGTTTGTATCAATCCTCTTGACGCTAATGTGCCATCGATTGTAAGTTGCAGCTCGTGGTTAATTGAGAGAGAGAGAGAGAGAGCAACAGGTAACGAATCGACCGAACATGCATGGAAAGTCCGCGCGAATTGGTCGAATGGATGCTGACGGCGTGAGCACTGGGGCGATCTCTTCTTATTACTTGACGTGCCCAACTCGATCTCTGCTTGCGCCCGGCCAATGGCCATCTCAGCAGCCTCGACGGCGAGTTCGTCGTCGGCGACCGCGTGCGGACGGACGGACGTGTTGCCACGTCGGATCGGAGGTAGCACACACCTGCCGGGAAGGGAACAGTGCAGCTATATAGCTGTTAAAAAAATAGATGTAAACATAGACGAATTTTTACGTAAAAAATTCTTATAGAGAAAACCATAAACGTTGATCAATAATGATCATTATTAAAAAATTAATTATAAATATAAAGAATAACAGTGGAATGTCGTCTCTTTTCACATGGCTTACTAGAATTATATATAGAAGAAATAAATCTATGAGCCTTTAGTAAAAAAAGAACTAGAAATTTTATTAAAAAACTAATTCAATAATATAAATATGTTACGTATTTATATTAGGTATTTAGCTATGCCCGATCAGCTAACCAACCGATCGTCTCTTGCCTTTTCGACGGAAAGCTAGCTGCTCTCATGCAGTGAGCTTTCCAAAGTCCAAACCACACGCGGTGTCGATCAATCGGAGCAGTTTTTTTTTTCCTTTTCTCTTCGTTGTCGCTTTGCCTATTGTTGCGTTGAAGTTGGCGTTCGCGTTGGCTGGCTGCCAATCTGCCATTGTCAAAACTCAACCATCCTTTGCGTTCTTCCTTGCCTCACCTATGATGGGGATGGGAATATGTGATGTGATGCAGCTGCTGTTGCTCGCGACCTCTCCTGGGAGCGTAGCCAACTGGCTGGTTCGTAGCCATATAGGAAGGATTTGGGGTAAGGACGTTTCGTTGGATTCGAGGCCTGAATTGCTCTTAACGCCCATTGATTCTGCTGGTGTGATCAAATCTTGGAGACTTAACAAGTTGTACTCAGAAAGCCTTCAGCTTCTCCTCTGATTTCAAAGGCACAACAGCCTCTACTCGGGCACGGTGACTCTGAACCATCATGCTTCCGCTTAACAATGACAATAGGCAGCTCGCCAGCAACCCATCTCAAAAAGGAAGAAAAAAGTTTGGATCTTACAGAAGAATGATACTATAAAGGAGCAGCTGCACCCGTTACACCAATCACAGGCGACTTCAGCGAAGTTAGCACAAGGCAAAATGGATGGGGAGAAGTAGAATAATATGATAAAGTAAGGGGTTTATGAGTTAGCCGACAGCTGTACAAGCATACAAATGAATTATATGTATAATAAATAAACGGAACAAAAAATTCCAACAGTTAGTGAACTGCAGAGCGGATCAGGGCATCCATTTTTCTATCCTAGAATCTCTTCATCCATCACCCTCTGACGAACCCTATCCCGGTGCGAGGCTGCAGCCTCCCAACTCAACTGGGGAACCATCACCTATTGATAGCATCTCCCCGCATCAGGGATCAGCTTTGGTTCATCCCACATTGCATTGCCTTCATCTGTACACTGGCATGCTAGCATCGCACTCTTCCAGCAACTCTTTCCCAGAATCTGGCAGCATGATCACATTTGACTATTTTACATGGATGGATAGAACTTCATGAATCTTGGACTCATGATCGGAACATTTTACCACTCCATGCAAACATTGTCGTTTATGCAGCTCACATCTCCCAACTATTTACTGGGATTTCCCAACGAACATGGAATCGCTCTTTAGCTACTAAGAAACATAGAGTGCATCTTGTCACTCGCTGCTTCAGATTTCCTTTCCCGATCAGCAATGTCTTGTGATTCATCTATTTTCAAAATTGCGCTCCTGGGCCATATGGCATGAGGAGTGTTGCTCCAATTCAAAAAAACACAATCTAGCAAGTCTCCATTTTACCACACATAAGCTTTGCTGAGCTTTTCCACAGGTTCGTCTGGCAGCCCTGAGGAGAAGCTATTGCATGCAAGGTCACTTGCCACTTGAATTGTGACACTGCCATGCAAACCATAGTGCTCATCCGAACCACTGCAGTCAGCTCCCTTGCGCTAAAAAAGGACTCATGCATCATGTAACATGGAAACCACGAAAGGAACTAGGAAACTCTGCCACTCTCTTGGGCAACACGAGCTTTCTCTTCTTCAGCACGCAGGTGGAGATCCTTATAGGTATTTGCAGAGTTGGCAGTGAAGTTCTCCATTGCTTCAAAAATATTCTTCAGACTTAATTGCAAACTACCAGTTTCACCATGGGAACCTCCATCATGTAAGGCCTGCGCTGATAAGGATACACCGCTCTGATTAGAAATGAGCACCAGCTTCTTGTTTTGTGCTTCCAGAGCCTTGCGCATCGACTGTTCGTCTCTTTCCATCACCCTCAGGTCCTTGTCCATACCTTTATTAGCCATAAGGCCCTGTCTTTGCTCTGACCTGTGCCTTTCCCAGAGGCCAAGAACATTAGATGCAAAGGCCTGCATTGCCTCAACTACTTCTTTCTCAGATATCCTCCCCACACCGACTGCCCAATTGTTATATATGACAAAAATAGGTGGCGCTCCTAGCCGTCCAGGAGAAAAAGGAGGCACACCATCATCAGTTACCTCAGGTTCATAGGTAACTCCTTTCCTCAACCAGTCATTTAAAGTACTAACGTAGCTTTTTTGAGCATTCACCCAGGAGGCAAAACAGGCTATCCAATCCAAATGCTGAAGCTCTAGGCGCTTGATCAAGTCCATATGAGCTTCACCAAACCTTGCACCGTCTATCATAGAATCTATGTTTTTAGCTTGGGATATGGCATGCAATTGGATCTGGTGGCATTCTAGCATAGTGCTCCACATCCGCATCAACCTAAAAAATAAATCTTTCAGTTGAGAAATGATCCATAGCAAATATCAAAGCCAGCACTCAGACAATCAGAGAATGCTGGGGGTAAATAAAGATGCCTAGGTGCTAACTTAATTTCACACGACCCAATGCAAATGCAAATTTCCTTGGGGCGACTGCTCAAAATAGAATAGAACGGTAAGTAGAAATGCAACCACAGAAACACTAAGCAAATGGCAGTCAATCCTTTTGACATAAATAACGACAGGCAGACAAGTTATCCTGGCAATCCAGCCATCCCAAAATGCAAGTCCAAGCCCACGACACGCATAAACCAAGAAGGTGCTAAATTTAATAAAAAGAATTAATGACACTGGACCATCAAATGCCGATAAAATGGCAGCATAATATGGCCACTCTTCCAATTTTACAGCTGGGATATGCATTGGAAATGTATAATCCTCGATGGCCATACCTTGTGAAAATACGCATTTCATGACAGACTTAAGTTGCAGAAAAAGGGACTACAGGTCTATATACATCAAATCCAGCTTTGTGTGTTTCAGGTTTTTTTATTGACTAAGTACAAAAACTAGACTACATATCAAAACTACATATAAAGTGATAGGCTCCATACTGGTTCACACTATTTATATCTATTGTCTATAGACCATGGCTACTACCTGAAGAATGCAATGCACCTCTAGACATGAGCTATCTGCAACTAGAATTTCTACAGCAAATTCACCATGCCAAAGGTCTGATGAGAATACGACATGGAATTCACAAATTCCTGTTGCTCAAAGTTTGTTTTGCCAAAAAGATCCAGTCACCAAACAAAACCTTGGACAGTTGGGCAACTTATTTTTCCACTGAACACAACTCATCCTTAAAATTTATGGTCGATGGAACTAACAATTTAAAAAGACAACAAAAGATAAACGTTAATTAGCTATGCAGAAGCTAAATATCCAAATAACTGTAGCTAATAGGTTTGGAAAATCATGTGTAAAGAAAGCAGAATACAGAAAGAGCAGATATTGCTTTACTATGTATGCTAACATATGAAAGTCAAAGTTGTCATAACTCATAAAGGAAATGCATACCCTTGGATGAGCTCACATGTTTGTGGCCATAACTCTTCATCCCTCAGCTTACTTATCTTGTCTGAGATGGTGTTCACAACCTGAATGGCTATGCTTATCTTTGTTGATAGATTCCTGATGGATCTTTCAGTAGCCTCGAGCTTATCAGCTTCTGCACCTTTCTCATCTAGTATTTTCAGCTCCTCACGTTGCCTATCATACAATGCCCGCATCTTCTCCTCAGCCTGTAATACGTAAACAATACTTGAGTACGCCCAATCTAAAATTGAAGAAATGAAAAAAAATGCATAACGTTTAGAAATCATGGACCCATAAGGATGACAAAATAAAAGCATTCTATCACATGCCAGAGTGAATCCCTAGGAACAACAAACTAGAAGCAAGAAACATAAAGGCAATAAGGTATGAAAACAGAAGAGATCGATTCTTGTGGAGGGAAAACATGGTGGCACCAGTCATTCAAATGAAGGCCAATCATTCCTATAACAAATAGGAAAACTTATAACTAAGTATTAGAGCAGACATATCCATTGCCTAAAATCCAAAAATGAAATACCTTTTTTCCTGATAGCTACTTGATCCACTACAACATTGAAAAGTCACCAACCAAACAACTTTTATTCCTTTAAAAGAAGCTGGAAACTTATGACAACAATCAGCCAATATCATAGAGTGGACTGGATTCTGCACTATCATTCAGGATCGACAAACATGCAGGTGAAAACTCAAAAAAGGAAAGATCACATGCTCAAAAGAATCACATATCAAATCATTCCCGACAAATTCCAAGCATATATTATATACCTTGACTTCCTCAAGAAGCTTCTTTTCCCACATGTACAGTTTCTGCAGTGTTGAGGAAAGATTGCCGCACCCCATTGCCTTGTCTTCTTCAAACCGCAGGAACTCCTCCTCCATTGTTGGTATCCCGCAAATCATCATTGCAGACACTATATTGGCAATTGGGTCAAATTACAACTCATATTTGAAAACTGCGAAAGAATAGCATATCAGATCTGACTTTACGAACCTTTGAAACCTGAACTCTTCGGGTAGTAAGGCATCTTCCCAACCTCAAGCATCTTGGACACCTCAATGGCAGATTTTGAGGCACGCTCGAATTGAGTCCTGATCTCCAGCACCACCTCAGCATCATCAACATATGTCTTCTCCAATCCTATGGGTGGCAGGCCTGCAACATGCTGGCGAGGCTCTGACCGCTGCACCTGTTCTCCCACAACACTCTTCTCCACTACATGGACATCATGCTCCTGGTTGCTCCCACTACTACTCGCTTCCGACAACTTAGATTCATGAGGCAGTTCATCCCCAGTGCTGCTCCTAGCACCTTCCTCTTTTGCTGTCTTCCCTTTGCCACTGTACCCACTGGCTGCGTGCTTCTCATCACCATAAGCTTCCTTAACCACCTCCATATCCTCATCCTCCAAGTCTGGTATGCCCTCCTCCTCGCGCACATCCTTGGAACTTCTGCTGGGAGTGTATGACGCTTGAGCAGCAGTTGGCTGCTCATAGTAGCTCTCATAGGTTTCAAATGGGTTCAGGAAGTCCCAGGTAGACACCCTCGGTGGAGATGGAGGTGGCGGTGGCATAACCTCCCCGCGGGAGGTAGATGGCATATCCGCCGGAGGTGGAGGAGAAGCACCACCATAGTAACCACCATAAGCATACTGGTTGTAAGAGCTCGAGCTCTGCGGTGGGTATCCATATCCACCGTAGCCGCGTGGGGGTGCTTGAGGGTTGCCTTCTCCAGCGTAGTAGTGGACTCTTGCATCGGTTGCCTGCAGGCGGTGCTCGTATGAGACGGACGGCGGTGGCGGCTGGCTGCGGGCATAGCTGATGTTGAAGAAGCTCTGGCCGTAGCCGCCCATGCCTCCATAGGCTGGCTCATAGCCGCCACCGCTGCTTCCGTCGCCAACTCCCATGCCTCCTCCATAGCCAGGTGCATAGCCGCCGCCACCGCCACTGGCTCCGCCCATACCCCCATAGCCTGGGTCATAGCCGCCGTTGGCACCGCCCATTCCGCCGTAATCGGGGGCAGGGCCGTATCCATACCCGTATCCCGAACCATAAGGCGGAGGAGGAGCATACCCGGAACCATAAGGTGGTGGTGGGCCCCCCATCTGTGGCGGCGGAGGCACCGGTGGCCCGGCGGACCGGACGATCTCTGGGCGGCGCTGAACTGGCTCAGCCTCGTCGTCGGAGTGGAACTTGATGTGGCCGCCGCCCTCGGAATCGGAGTCCTCGTCTGAGTGGAAGTGGATGTGGCCGTCATCGGGGGCGACGATTCGTACCTGCTTGGCGACGGGCGGCGGCGGCTGGCCGGACGAGGAGGCGATTGCGGGGGCCGGGACGGGGGACGCGGTGGGGAGGTTGTCCCCCTTGCGCTGAGCGGGCAGGTGGAGCGTGGGCTCCGGCGGCGGCGGGGGCAGCGACTGGACGCCGCTGAGGAAGTCGTGCAGCACGGCGCCGACTCCGGCGAGCGACTCGGCGTAGGCGCGGTGGGTGTCGGCGAGCGTGTAGCGGTGGCGGATGGCGCGGGCCAGCAGCTCCGACCGCTCCCGGCAGTGCCGCACCGCGTACTCCTCCTCCAGCTTCGACTGCCCGCACCCCATCGAAGCAACCAAAAAACCAACTATTCCTTTCCTTTCCTTACGGCCGCCGGCGCAGCAACCGCATGGCGGCGGCGAATCTAGCAGAGGCCGCGCAGATCTGGGCTACGGAGACAGCAAGCGGAGGAGGGGACTGGAACCGTAGGCGAGGAGCGCGAGAATCTTCTCCTTTTGGGGTGCGGTTGTGGGTGCCAGCGGGGAGCGGCTCGTCGCGATGCGCGCGCTGCTGCTTCTTCCACTTCCACTTCCACTTCCACTTCCACCCCGCAGTGATTCCCCACCCGCATGCTCCGCCTCCAACAGCCGCGACACGGCGGCGGAGGGCAGGTGCACTCCGGCGCTCGCGAGTGCGGATGCGGCGAGAGGGGGGCTACTAGACTAGGCTACGGAGCACGAGGGTGCGTGCGGTGCGGTGGTTTTACCGGAAAAAAATTCGGGGAGCGGGGCGACGGAGAGGTGGTGGGGTAAGGGGGGAGGAGACATCCGTACATTGACGCCTGTCGCCGGCGTGGAGGGCTGGATTTACTTTGGGGTGGGGGAAGGGGAACCCGTCCTCTCCTCTCCTCTTCTCTTCTTCTTCTTCTTCTCTCTTTGCTCTGCTGCTCAATTCTCAATTCTCCACCCTTCTTTTTCCTTCTTTTCTTTTCGGTTTTTTCTCCTTTTGCTCTTCTCACTCGGCGGTTTTTTGGATTTCTTCTTTTCGTTTTTTTCTCCTTGTATATGTATTTTCTGGCTTTCGGTTTGGTCGTTTTGGTTGTTTTCTTTTTCATTTTTGCTGGCTCGGTGACATGGAATTTTGGTTTGGGGCGGTTGGGTGAGATTGGGGGGTGATTAGACGAGGATGACGTGGTGTTGTGTGGTTTTTGTGTGATCAATGAGTTGTATTGTGTACTTATTATTGAGCTTTTTCATGGCGTGGTGTGGAGGATGTGACATGCTAGGGGTTTTTATTTTGATGCTTGAAGGTGAAATGTTACGTGAAGATGTTGTGAGAACTATATATTGACGAGTGTTTGCCTTGTGAATTTGGGAAACCATATGTTTACAAGTGTTTCTCTTGTGAATTTTGGGACTTCAGTTATGAAAATATGGTGTCGCAAAGTAAGAATAACTGAAATTTATGAATAAGAAAAAAATGGTTGGGAGAGGTGATTGAATGCCTTTCAGAATTTATATACAAATAAGAAATTTTTCATGTAAAGAAACTTAACTTCTTGGAGCCGATGACCATCAAAGGCGACCGAGACTTTGTTTGTGGAACTATAAAGTTGCAAACTAAGAATAATTAGAATCTAGTAATGAGAAGAAAAAAAATGTCAGGGTGGTGATGAAACGTCTTCCAGAATTTATATGCAATAAGAAATTCCCATACAAAAAAAAACTTACCTTCTTGGAGCTGATAACTATCAAAGGCAACCGAGACTTCGTTTGTGGAACTATGAAATCGCGAACTAAGAATAACTAGAATCTAGTAATAAGAAAAAAAATATATCAAGATGGCGATAAAACGCCTTCCAGAATTTATATGCAATAAGAAATTCTCATGCAAAGAAACTTATCATCTTGGAGCCGACGACCATCAAAGGCAACCAATATCAACAAATATGGAAGAAGGCATGCATGTTTCTTTGCTCTTCTTGGATCTTGACGTAAGAGATCTAGTGTAAGGAAATATGCCCTCTTCGTAACCATAGTGATGGTCACGGATGAGGGAGTGTAGGAGGAAGATGATAGTCATCATCGTCTTCGCACTGATATTAAAGGATCGATGCCAAGACTACATCCGAAAGAGTAGGATATCGAAAGGGGGATCTTGATTCTATCGAGAGAGGTGGATATGAGAGGGGGGGAGCGAGAGCCAAACAAAATAAAATGAGAGCCATGGAGAATATCAACCATTGGATGCGCAATATGAATCCAACGACGCAGAGTTGAAAAGAAAGCAGAACACGTAATGTTTCGATTGTGCAAAATAAACGTGGGCACTTTTGTTGAGCCTTCACATATAACCGCAACCCATTTATGTAAGTACTATTATTAATGTCGGAAAAGAAGAAATTTACGACGTAATACTTCCTTCGTTCCAAAATATAGCAACCTCTATTGTTTAAAATTTGTTTTAAAATACAACAACTTCTACTACTATTCCTTTGTCTCAACCAATTATAACCATGAACCATCTCCCGTTTAATTTCTATATCTACTTCATCATCTCAACCAATCATAAACAGTTTACATTTAATTCCACCAACTTGTGTAATAGTTGTGATATTCTCTATAAATTCTTATATTTTGGAACGTGAGGAGTAGTAGATAGCTAAAACAAAGATGCACATTGGTATTCTCTTAAGTAGTAAAACTAGAGCTATCACAAAAACATATCATTTTATTCTCAAAATGTTGTAAACCCAAGGACCAAAAATCACACCTTAATTAGATATTGTAAATGTGTGATTGCCTATAAGTGTGGTGCATATTATATATTTCGAATATTGAAGTGCGTGGTATATAACCACAGTAGAACATGCTCCGTTTTGTGTATTCTCGTTTTTAAGCATCAAACTCCACAAAAATCATTCTATGATTGACATCAGTTGTAGTAAATATGGCACGTTACCTTCCCCATGCTATATAAATTTGTTGTTTGACTGGCCAAACACGTACTAGCACCGTGAGAAATAAACCGGCCATCCTTAATAAACCATTCAAATCGAAGAACACGTGCATATCATATTTTAAGGAACATTCTAGCACACTATTGAAACTACAAATACGCTACCTTATTATACACTAACATAGAAAAAACACAACTTTTCGGTCAAATATTATAGAACCCATTCCATAAAAACTAGCAATAATTAGCAATCCAATAGACATACCACCAGTAAACTACTAGCCACCATATTTATATAATTTTGCTCGATCTGTCGTTGGTTGAAAAGATTGAATTTTTTCTTTCATCTGGCTAAGCCATAGTTCCATAAATATACATGTTGGGTGAAAACTTCTCTCGTTTTCTACAAACACGTTTCCTAAATTGCTAAACGGTGTATTTTTTTAAAAAAATCTATCTAAAAGTTGTTTTAAAAATCATATTAATCTATTTTTTAAGTTTAAAATAATTAATATTTAATTAATAATACGCTAATAACTCATCTCGTTTTTTTCTCGCTCTCAAACTCAGCCTAAGTATGTGTATCACATATTTCAAAAAGGCAACAACTGCTAAACACAGTGTGTTACAGCAACACCTCCACTTGACAATGCCGGGCTACCATTCAGCATCGCACGACGAGCAGCTACTGGATCGCGGCAACGAGCTCGTTTGCTCACTGGTCGTCACTAGTACTCCCCTGCAAATATGCATTTCTCCCATGACCAGACGGACAAAAACTCACCGTTGAAATGCCAACGATTTTTACTGTACTAGTAGTCCATGTTTATTTTTACAGTAGCAGCAGTGGAGTACTACTCGTTGTACTCCTACTCCCTGGTTGGTGTCAGTAAAAAAAACGGCTTTTACTATGCAGCCTCCGCGGCGAAGGAAATGCAGTGGACGGGAGGAGAGGGGCACCACCATAAATAGGCGGCAGTAGTAGCAGCAGTCAGTGCTGCAATCATGGCCATCCAGCTTGCATTGCACACACACATTGACACATGTTACTGTACTTCACTCTCCTACTACTGGTGAATGGTGAAAATGCAGACGCGGTAGAAAAAAGGGAGAGAGGTACAGTATAACGGCCTCGCCGACTCGGTAGGTGGTGAAAAACACAGCTCACTCTCAACAAGATCACACTCCAAATAGTAGGAATACTTTTACATTTATCTATGTGGCACGATACGTTGGTGTGCTATTAAATTGGTTTATTGTATTGGTTTATAAGCTATATATAAAATAAGAAATATTATTAGTATATGATTAATTAAGTATTAACTATTAAAAACTTAAAAAGTAAATATATTTAATTTTTAAAGATACTTTTATATAGAAAGTATATTATTTTACGTTTTGAGAAATGTGCTAATAAAAACCGAGAAAAAAACTATAAGCAAGAAGCAAAACACCCCCTCCTCTAGCCGAGCTCAGCTGCACTGCCTCGTTGGCTAGCTTAAGCACCGTTTGAAGGTATACATTGAGGTAAAAATTCTCTCATTTCCTGTGAGCACGGTTTCCAAACTGTTAAACGGTGTATTTTTTTAAAAAAATCTATCTAAAAGTTGCTTTAAAAATCAAATAAATCTATTTTCAAGTTTGTAATAATTAAAATTTAATTAATCATATATTAATGACTTATCTCGTTTTACGTGCGCTAAAAATTTCAGCCTGACACGTAGATCTGAACACTGCCTAAGGCTTAGATACCGTTTAAATCTGGAGAATTGAAGAAAAACTTCCCTCATTTTCTGTGAGCATACTTTTCAAACTGTTAAATAATGTTTTTTTTTAAAAAAATTTATATAACAGTTCAGCAGTTTGAAAAATATATTTACGAAAAATAAGAAAATTTTTTACCCCATCTGGAGATATGGCAGGTGAGGTGAGGTGAGGGAGCAGATGACGTGGCCGTGGCCGTCAACGTAGAGCACCACAGGATCTGGAGGCGTCTGATGGGCGGGGTCGACATGAGGCGCCACGCTGGCCCGCTAACATGCTGTGTCACGTAGACAAAAATTGGTAAATAGTTAAGAGCCTCTTTCTCTGATGATAAATTTATATGGTCGAACACAAAAGTAATATTTAGAGAGGCGTTTTTTAAGAGTGGCAAATAGCTAAATTCCTGGAAAACCCAGTAGCGTCAATGGTACTGTGGCAGTATAGAGTATGCAGCTGAGTGAGTGAATAGTTGCCTTGCATCCAACCAGCTGTCGATCTCCGTGTCTCGAAGGACGAACGTACGTACATAAATACGTACATGGCGAACGGAAGAAGCGTATCTCCATTTCTACGCGGATACTGCTGTTGGTGTACACATACTCGAGGATACACTACTACTACAAAGTACAGATTGAGCTAGAGTACAGTCGTATTTACGTGCTGCTGCGACCAGAGATTCACGAGATTCACAGACGAGCTGCATTAATACAGGAGTAGCAGCAGTTGGGCTTGCAATGCAATGCAAGCTCACTTGTCAGAGAAAACCGCTATATGCTGCTGCAGTGCAGTGCAGTGTCCCGGGTTTTACAATTGGTAACCTGGCATGCATAATTGCATATGTGCAGTTCATAGTAAGCACTCTCTCCGTCTTAAAATAATAAAATCTATTATTGAATGTGATATATAAAATTATTATAAATTTAGATGGAAGGCCTGTAAAAAAAAACAGAGAAATTAAAATACAGTTTTTCTCTATGTTTGTTTGATTGGCCTAGTTAATTAGATATGGCCAGATTTATAGTAGTAAAATATGTCCTCTTTTATTTTAAGTAGTTATATTTTAAAATAAAAGGAGTATAATATATTACTCTGGTTGCGTGAGATCTGAAGGTCAAGGTCGATATGACCTGCATGAATGCATGGAAGGATGGATCAAATGATTTGAAGGAACAAACTAACCAACATTCCTCATATCCCCGCTGCACCACGTGACCGCGAATCATTCGCACCCCCATCGATCCATCCACATCCACCGCAATATAAAAGCCGGCATCCCTTTTCTAAAATGAATGGTAAATTAAACTGGGTGACAGCCGCCAACCGGTCAGGAATTAATTCCGTGTCATGCTAACTGAATATTACTTCATCCGTATTAAAATAAAAAAAATACCTAATATAAGATGTGGTACTATAAATCTAAATAACGGAGAGAGTAGTTTAGTTACTCTCTTGAATTTTTGATGTTGTTTTATTATACGTTTGACCGTTTGTCTTGTTGTAAAATTATATAATTATTATTTATCTTGTTATAATTTATTTTATCATTAAAAGTACTTTAAAAGCAACTTATATTTTTACATATTTATAAAAAAATTTGAATAAAACGAATGATCAAATTATATTTAAAAGTCAACCACGTCAGACATTAAACCGGAAGGAATTATTATTTAGGGTTTTCTATGGTTGTTAAAGAGCTGCTTGGGATTTATCACTGCTTTAATGAACTTTTAATAAATAAAAATAAATTTACATTAGGGTGCGTTCAGTGGTAAAATGCATACCCACCTATATGAGACTAATCCTTCGATCTTTTTATACGTGTGCTAGGATACACCACCTGAGGTGTGAACGTGACTATGGCATGTGCACGTCCGACTTGTAGTCGTAAAATCTTTGTTGCTGAACGAACCTTCTACGTCTAGACATATATCAATTAGATCATGTTATCATTTGGTCAAATAACTCAAATCAGAATATGATATAATGCTGAATTATTTATTTTCTGGACTCTTAAATACCGAACTGTTTCAAGTGTATAACGCACGCAAACTAGCGTTGAAAGTTTGCAATGGCCCATTGTAGCTAGCTACTCCAGTACGGAGTAGTTGTCCAGTCGACTTCAGAGAACTCTACGCATACGTGTACCACATGTTGCCTGGAACGTCTGATACTCTGATGTCTCTAGGCCTAACCGGAGTTGATTTGGTTTGGTGTGAGAAGAGATTCTTGTTGAGTGGAGAAAGAATGAGATCCCCAGGTCCCTATCATGGATTCCACTTTGAAGAAAATTAAAGGTCTCTGAAGTCTGAATTTTCTCTCTTCTCTCTCTCAAACTAGTCAAATCAAACTGAATAAGGATATGTTTGGTTCTGCTTATATATTTTTGGCTTATTTTCTTATTTTTCATAATCACGTTTTTCAAACTACTAAACGATACGTTTTTTTTAAAAAAAATTCTATATAAAAATATCTCTAAAAAAACTAAATAGATTATTTTTTAATTTTTTAATAGCTACTACTTAATTAATAACATACTAATAATATTTTTTGTTTTCACAAGAGTTGATTCGAACACCACCTTAGTACCTGGCTGTGGGGGCTGTGGGCACGCGCATGTAGAAATTTCTTCTCGCTAGCAAATGACAGTTCTTGATTCGCAAGGAGTTTCTCCGAGCTCGATTTAATTAATCTGACCTTTACTTTTAGCGAGTTGAATAGAGGAACATTTGAATTGGAGAAAATTAAAGTAGAAAACAACGACATGCGCCTTTTCTTCTTTGGTACTAACCTCTTCATTAAGAAAATGATGTTTTTACAGGTCCACAGCTTCAGGAGCAATTTTGAGCTCCATGGATCGCACTCTCGTCGAATTACAACGAATCACGCCCAAGTTTTTCGGATCTGAAATCGAATTTAAAAATATCACACAATGATGAGAGCATCAGGTTTTGGGTTGTTCATGACATTGCTGTTATTGTATTGTTCCAACCTCGCTCTGTTCCCTGTTTGCACGTGATTGAGGATTAAATATGTTTTTTTAACCTTTGACAGGACCATCTTAACTACATCCACTGGCTCAATATTTTTATTTACCAATGATGTGCTAAAATATACTGAACTAAATAGAAGTCCACACTTACGCCAAAATATATAGAAGTATATAGAATTTCCAAAAGAATAAAGCGATGAAAATTTCAGCTTGCTCTGACTGCACATGTATAGTATCATGTCATAAATACTTTTTGTTCAGGTCAGGAGGCGACTAAGCTCATTTTCTAATTATGCATACGTCATATACGACGTGTACACTTATGTCTGTACTTCAAGTTGGACCAGATACGCCTGTAGAAAAATGAAGACCTGCCTGATCTGCTTTGTGCAATCAGATATCAGTGTTTAATTTCCAAGTCAACCCGGAGGAACTGATGAAGTCTTGTCTATGGAAAATATAAAATGCAGACATGTCTAGCTATTGACCTACTGTACTTTCTGTATTAATTAGGAACCCTGAAGTGTGTTTTAGCCATCAACATCAGATGCAATTTTTTTTTTCTTTCGGATTCTCTCACTTGGATAATTTAGGTTCAGGCCACATGCAAAATTTCAGAACCGGCCAAATTCAGGCTAACCACGGCACCATGCTCAACGCTGAACAAGCAGATTTTCTTTTTTTTAAAAAAAATCAAGTGAGTACATTTCAGTGAGAGTTCAGAAATATGAATTCACATGAATTAATTGGCTCATTTACCCTGTTAAATATATTATCTGAATTTCAGTCATATATTTTAATTAGTTTTCTAATAGGACTTCTAATTTTTTTCTATGAGGACTCCTATATATATATATATATATATATATATATATTGATATTTCATTTGTTTGTAACAACTCCTCCACAGTGATATTGCCGGTCGGTGACTATGGTTTTTTTTCGCAAGAGTTTTTCATGTAAAAATTCGTGTCTTTCGTGTCTTTATTTATATCGGTTTTCATAACTTTGTTGTTGAGGGAACTAAGTAGCCTCCCATGAGTGTTAGAGACGTCAGGAAGGAAACGAAAAACAGCGAAAGATTTCTTGTACTGAATCCTAAACTTTTTCGGATTATCTGGAACTAAACCTTTTAGGATTATCTGGAACTCTTCCTTTTCTGGAAGCAAAACTTTATCTGGAAAATGATGTGTATGTGTTTATCTGATTGCGTTTTTGACTCATCAATCCACCTTTATAGGTCAGATGAACAGTCATCCAATCTATCTAGATAAGATGTCCATCACCAAAATTTATTTTATCTGATCACTAGAAATGAAAAGAAAACACAACAAGAGGAATGGAAACCGGAGAAGACAAGCTCGCTGGCAGCCTAGCACTGAAGATCATCCTCAAAAACAAGAGCTGAATATTATGACCTGCAGTCGATCCCCCTACGTGTCAACCTGCTCCATGCACTGACAAGAACTTTTCAAGAATCCAGCACATATACAAAGCTTGATCGATCAGTCCATGTGTACAGCAAGATGCTAGTATCATGCACCCTCAAAACTTAATTAAAAAAAGATAATAAATACACTGATCTACCCCAATGCCATGGTAGTATGTGCCAATGCAGAAGGCAGCAATGGCTCCAGTCCATAGTCTCTTTTTTGGCTGTGCAAAGTTCAGTTTACTGAATTGAATGCTTTCATCTGCAGGGTGCATTTGTGCAAATGATTGATGAAGGGGACCCCTCCTTAGCTTGATTGTGCCGTGGTCCAGATCCAGTCCTGAGTGTGAAGTTGGTCACAAATTGTCCTCCTGGCCCAATAATTTTTTGCCAAGCTGGCGTGGATCCGACCGTCGGATCCCGCATCGACGGTGAAGATCAATGATGGGGACTTTTCATCAGATCTGCAGGGCTTCAGTGCAGCATATATCTGGGGCACTGTTTTTTGGCTCCTTTATTTTGAATCAAGTGCTCTCAATCTTTTTCATACGGTTGCACTTGTACAAGTACCTTCCAAATGTGTACATTGCCACTTGCTTGTACACTCTTCCAAGGTATTTGGTCTCTCCGCACATGGCTACTCAAGAACTTTTCATTTGCTTTTCCACCAAAAAGAAGGGAAAACACATGCTGATCTCTCAAAAGAACCACCTCAATGCTGTTAGAATATTTGTCTCACCTGGGAGTGTGAGATTACACCTTGAATCAATTAGAAAGCATCGTGCCTGGAACTTGCTTTTTATGTTAGTTGGTTCTTTTTACTGATCATGATGCTGTACTCAATGCTGATTAGCTATTATCTCCATATTGTCAGTAGGAACTTTCTTTGGGCAAACACTTCCTTCACAATTACACCAAAAAAAATGCCCTACAAATTAAATGAGTTTTGGTGGATCAGGTGGGACTACCTTAATCAGCAACTTAAGAAGAAAGATCATTAATCAACAGGGAAAGAACATAGTAGTATACTGTTAACAGCATTCCAAAGATCTTCCTTTGGCCAAGAAACATGGTAGGTGGGCATTTCCAGATATGTCAGGAGAAACATAGCCTATGAACTGTGGGTTAAACTACTTAATTGGTGGGCAATTACAACATGAGAAAAAGCCCTTGTAGCTTGTCTATACATGAGCTTGTGCACTAATGGAAAGTACAGTATAGGTTATGACTTAATTTGGTTCTTTGCATCTATGGGAGTAGGTTGATGAGACAGACTGCCCCTCAAATCTATGGCTTCCTGTGCAACCTTTCCTCTCTGGTTTCTTGGTTTGGATTGTGCCGTTTTATTAGGGGACAAAAATATGTCATGCTTTTTTGTTCCGGTAGTTCATCCACTATATCTACTTCCACAAGAAAACTCGACAAAGTGATTCATTTTATGCTCCTTTTTAGTCACTTATCGGTCTTTTTTGATGTAGAAATTAGATTTAGAAATGCTTTGTTGGATGCTTTTTGGCAGGCCTTTTGCCAACAAAACAAACGGTTCGGTGAGTAATTTTTCATCTGTCATGTTCTTATGCTGAGCAGATGACATGGCATTGACAAGGACATGGTGTAAAGCGGCTGGTAATTATATTTCTCATTATTTAACTACATGACATATGAACAGAGGGGTTTAGATCTTGTTGATCTCTGCTAGCTGCCCTGAACATTAGTTCCAAGTGCCATCAGCATGCAGGAATAAAAACATTGTTGATTTGTTGAGACGGGAACTGAAGTACAGTTGAGTCTGAAAAAACGGTATTGTTTAAGGAGGATGCATGATCATGATCACTGTCCTGTGCTCACGCATGCATGCATGCATCTTAGTTCATTCCCGTTGGCATTGTCTTGTTGCATACGGACCTACGTGCTTTTGTGCTTCCATGGCCAACCAACGAATTTGCACGCGCTTCAGATCTAGTATTATTCATGCCTTTAACCAGTCCCATTAGGCCATTATCGACTACTAGCATGTTCTTTTTTCTGAATAGCTGAACGACTGAACAACTGAATGATTTTGCAATAACTATTCATGAATGCAAACGAATGAATTAACTTATTATAAAGTTTAATAACAGATTTAAAACCGTTTTCTAAGAAATTCATATATAGAAAGTTCTTATGATAACAGTATCGTTTAGGAGCCCGGGAATTATTCCTTCAAAAAGAACAGGCCATTGTAAAACAAGAAAGAAAGATCTACTACTACTTGATTGCAAATGGAAGACAAAGGCAAGCTGGTCCATGTTTTGATGAATAGATGGCCGGCCGGCTGGTGATCGGATCAGAGTAGCAAGCAATGAGTCTTTCAGAGGAAAAAAAGGACCTGCAGTGATGGAGCAGTGTGATTGGATTTGGGGGTCCAAACCAAACACTTGTTTGGTTGGAAGAAGATCTAGGATCCTGTAGCTGCATATGCAGCGAGCACCAGGAGAAACTGTCCAATTCTGACCAGGATTATATTTAGTTGGTGATCGTGCTAACTCCCGGTAGGACGTTGAGTTGTCCATTTTGGAGTTTCTTTTTTAAAAAAAACAAAGAGATGTCCACTTTAGAGTTTGGACTGGAAGAAGAATGTAGAGCAAGGATTTCGTCATGTGTCCATCTAAAACTCAACTCAGCTTCGGATTGGTTGTCCTCGGCTGATAAGCCGCAGAAAAATAAATCGAGACAAAAAAAATCTTAGAATTGTACTTTTATATTTATGCTTTTAGCGGTTCTTAAGGCTGAAAAAAGAAAATGGTGAAAAAAACTCCTACAATAGTTTACAATTAAGCTAAAAAATTTTATTTTTTGCTGTGACTTATAAACCAATAAGCAAACTACGAGGGTGTCAAATGTTTTTTCAAATACCTAAAAGTTGTTTAAAGAGTACTTTGTGAGCAGGTGCAACCAATTAGCTAATGCAATCCCACTCGTGCCCACCGTGCGGCTTTCCTCACATGTGACTCTAGCGATGGCGAAAATACAAATCTTAAAGTGAATCCAAGGTCAAAGATTCAGATGATTCTTGAGCTATAAATTTCCTTCAAAAGATGATTATGAAATCCGAAATTAAATTTTGAGATGCAGCGGGAGCGATCAATCGATAGAAGGCACGTCAATTCGGGAATCGGGATGGGCCGGTTGCAATTGGGAAGGAGCATCATGGAGTATGCATGTCGTTGGCTAGTTGGGTCCCGAGTCCCGAACAAACCGTTAATTATAAACGGTGAATAATTTATTTTAAATAAAGACTCTGCTAGCCAAATATTTTATTTAGAAATATTAGAAAACAATATATCGTTATAACGATACATGTCTGATACTGAATATCAGAATATATATCATTAAAGAGGTATACTCCTCCGTGCGTGCGGGAACACAGAGTAGGCAGAGTTTTATTTTCCGGCTCGTCTCCAGGAGTACTAAATGCACGCATACCTGCATGACATGCGTGCGCCGATCGATGGAGGGGCAGGCTGCGGCACGGGGTGGGCGGCGGCCGGGCAAGCCCTCGCCACCGTGCTACGTGTTGGGTCCTCTAGCCGGCGGCGACCGGCCGGCAAGGGGATCGTGGCCGGTGCGCGCGGCGACTGACCAGACCAGACAGGGCAGGAGGACGTACTACGTAGTAGTACATGCATGCAGCAAGCAGTCCAAGAGATTCCTCTGCAGGGTCCGGATCGGAGCTGCATGCATGTAAGCACCCATGCAGGGCGGTACACCGTACCTATGCAGCACACTCATCGTGGCTCCACGCTGCCCTGTCCGTTGCAAAATATAACTTCCTAAAATAGTTTTAGAGAAATTAAAGATTGAGATAAAAAGTTAAAATGTTTCTTATTAACTTATAGTGGAATGATAAGGATTAAAGATAGTATGGATGAGATTCGGATCTCGAGGACTAATAGGATAATAGATTCCATTTGAGATAGCATGTAAAATATTGAGGGTAAAAGATATATTTTACGTGTCCTAGCTAGCTACATTTAAAATAAAATTTAAACCTAAAGATAGCTATATCTTAAAACGGAACGGAGTAAATAGGTACGTAAAGCATCTCCAGTATGTGCGTGCCCATGGTGCCACACTGTCTTCTCATGATACTATGCTAGGCATGCAAACATACATCATGTTTAGTTTTAGGAACTTTCTACCTTTTGTTTGTTACACAAAAAACCCATAAATTCCAGATGGCCTTGATTGTTTCAAGATCGTGCTATTGCATTAACTGGGATCTTGCCCTCTCCTTCTCTCCCTCTCCATGCTAGGTTGGATCAAATGCGCTTGAGCCACATATGCCACCATAGTGCTTCTTCTCTTTTTGCCTCAATGGTGCCACCGTGGCGGGTATTGGCAAGCCCCGCTAGACGGGCCTTCTCCCTCTCCTCCTCCCCCCTAAGCCTAAGGGCTGGCAAGGTCTTCCACCCTCGTCTCTGGCGGCTCCCACGTCGTTAGAGATGCTACTGCCACCACCACCTCCTAAGCGCTCAAGATTCCGCTCCCTCCTCCCCAGTGCCTCGTTGTCCGTCCATCTTCGCCACCCACCGTCGGTTTTCACCACTCTAGCTACACTCTAAAAGTCGTCTTAATTGTCTCCTACCCCTCCACCACCATCTAATCCCAAAACATTAATCCGTAGGACCTTTGCTATAGTTCCAACACCATTGCGACCGCAAGGAAGACATCGTCATTGTTGCCATCACTGGTGAGACTTCCGTCGGGAAACCCTGCTTTTTCCTATCTCCGGTTTGAGGATGAAGATGACTGTGTGGCTATTGGATTGACATCTAACGACCAGAGAGCAGGTAGCAATCCCCTTAGTTTTATTATCAAACATATGTACTCCTTCCATCCCAAAACATACCTATTTTAGAAATTTTTCATGGAGATTAAGAAATGATGTGGAATTAAATAGAGAAAGATTATGGTTGATTAAGATAAGAATGTAGATGGAGAAATTAAAAAGATATAGTTGTGATTTATTGGAATGAAAGCGTAGATGATGAAGTATCTGTATCTTGAGATAAAATTTGAATGCTACTCACTCCGTCTCAAAATATTAAAACTTAATACTGAATATGACATATTTTAATACTACGAATCTGGACAAAAGATTGTTCAGATTCGTAATACTAGAATGTGTCATATCTAATACTAAGTTTTTATATTCTGAGACGGAGAGAGTACAAACTAGTGGCGATTACACGAGGTAGAAAAGAGTGGGTTGGCGATGCATAAAACATGTCATCTGTCTAAATTCATAGTTCTAGTATGTGTCATATTTAGTGTTAGGTTTTTTATTCTAAAACAAAGTAAGTACGAGCTAGTGGCGATTATACGAGATAAAAAAAAGTGGGTTGGCGATGTATAACATATGTGTTGAATCATTTGAGGCAGGCAGGGTCGTGACTCTTGAGGGTGGGTAAGAGCAATCCCAACTCATACACTACTAGATAGTTTCTATAGCTATCACGTCATCTAGACACTACGCATAGAAACTACATTATCAATGGTGGTTTCTTCGAAATAAATTCTTATCCAATCGCTTCTCTTCTCTCTTATTTTCTCTTCCAATCCCATTTTCTTGTTGGTTCTCGTGTAGAGGTGATTTCTTTCATAAAAACAGTTTATTTATCTTTTTATCTCTTTCCTTATTAACTCTTTTATTATCTTAGTTTTTTACATAACATCATATTTAATACTATAAAAACAGGTAAGGTGGAGGTTAGACTGCCCTAACGGATCATCAGATCGATATGAGACGATGAAAGGGCAGCTGCACGTTTTAAATCAAGATCTAGACACGCAAAGCGAGGAAGATTGTCGCGGCCGGAAACAGCACATCACATCACAAACCCTGTGTGAAAAGACGCGGATGCATGCGATTTTTTTCTTTCTCTTTCTGTATTGTGCTGCTTGGGCCATGCATGCATGTCAAGCACAAAGTTTCATGCGTGCTGTTCGCCACGTACTAGACCCGGATCCTCTGCATCTGCTGCAACTGCCGCGAATCCTGCGGTTCGGCTCACAACTGTTATTCTACTGCATTCTCTTCCTCGCCGCGATGCATCTCTCACCGTTTCTTTCTTTCCTTTTCTTTTAACACATTACCAACGAACATATCTACGCGTGCACTTGTCCTTATAAATACATATATCATGTTTCATAAATATTTTAAAGAGATTAAATTAATATATTTTAAAATTGTCTAAAATAATAATTAGTTTTAATTACGAGCACTTATATCAAGTAAAGAAATTGAATTCAGATGGATAGATTCTAATGTAAGAAATCTAATTAGCCGAGCTACCCTTATTTTATATCTTTTGAGCATTTCTATGCAAGGATGATAGTACTACACCCAATCAGATTCTTAGGGAAAAAAAACCAAACCTTCTTGATTTGTATAGCAGAAAAAGATAAAAGAGCACCTGTCTTTCACTAAAAAAACCTAAAAATATCCTTTTTCTCGTCCAAAGAAATGCATGGCAAAACCTTTCACCCTTCTAGCCAGGCAAGCCCAACACGACTTCTTGAAGCTTTGAGCAGCACAGCACTATTCCATACTCACCTTTCTCTTCTTTTGGTGCCTTCTAGTAGTAATCCATAGTCCGAAAGTGCCAGCTCGTCTAGAACTATAGTACGAGTAGATTAATGATAGAGAAAGGTTAGCTAGCTGAAACTCTGAAAGCCTGAAACTAACTTATGTCGCTACCTGTTCGTCTGTTTGCCATTTCTGAATCACATGAACAACACTGCCGCTATCTGCTTGCTGCGTGCACACAACTCTGAGGCTGAGAGAAAAGAAAAGTTCAGTTGGGGGGTGAAGACGGTCATGCTGACCTTGTGTTCATCTAGCTCAGTAACTTTCTGTTTACAGATGCTACAAAAGGCCTTTATAGCTCACACTCCTCAGTGTTGACGCAGAGCCTGCCTCCTTCCCAAGCTGGCTTTGACTTGACCGAATCTTCCTTCAGGCGGCCGTACAACTGCTCTGCCTCTACTCTAACACGGGTGTTGTCATTTTATTATTGTGTGAATTATCTTGAAAAGGGTCGAGGAGTAATTAAACAGGATCTCCTGGAGGCCAGCTTGAGTGACCACCAAACAGGAGTAGCTGTAAGCATTGGTTTCTTCAGACATTTTTATGTCATTTTAGAGTACTAGGAGCAGTAAGGTAGTGTTAGGTAAAGCTTATAGTTTCTATTTATTATCTCGGTTTTCATTAGCATATTTTTTAAAATAAAAAATGATGTGTTTTTTGCAAAAAAACTTTTTATATGTAAATATCTTTACAAATCAAAATGATTTATTTTTCAAGTTTTTAATAGTTAATATTTAATTAATTACATACTAATAATATTTCTCCTTTTTCGTACGACTTATAAGTCACATGCAGAAGCCGAACCGAACATGACCTAACGCTTAAGTGCATGGGCTGAATTCTTCTTTAATTTTTATGATGAGAAGCTTAAGCCTTAAGGTCGCCACACATGAATGTTTTACTTAATCAAAAAGAAATCCAAAGGCATGCCTGTTTGCATGGATTGAATAACATAGTGCTACTAGTAGCTTTGAGGTTTCATAAGGTTGAAATGGATTCAGATTCAGTCAGTCAGAACGGCTGGCTTTGGAAATCAAGAAAACTAATCTCACTCATCTGCTACGAAGTAGAAAACCATTGCAGCATCAGCATTGGCACAAGTTCAGTGCTCTCTCTTCGTGGTTAATTTCTTGAGCCAAGCAAAGTCAATGGCTCAAGACCAAGAGCCAGCAAGACAACTGAATGGAAGCTGAAGAATACTGTCAAGAACATGGGAAAGAAATGCAAGCGTGAAGCCTAATTTGATGGCCCATCCAATTAGTACAGTCCATGATGATAGTTGGGCCGGGCCGATTCCATTACAGCAACTGGTGGGGCCCACGGCTTCACTCTAACGGGAAACTCGCTCGGCCCCACCACCCCGTACCGCACCGCACCCAAGGATCTCGCCGTCTCGGCATCTCCCCACCGACAGTCCGGACCCACCATGAAAGGCAGCCCCACAGTCCAGCCACCGTGAGGACACTAGCCCGTGCAACACGGCAAGCACCACTACTCCGTGTGGCTGCCATCCCGGGCCCACCCCCGGCGCCTCGTCGAGGAGCATCTTGCCGACCGAGTCAAGGTGACCGTTGCGCAGCAACGGCCGGAGCGAGAGGAGAAAGAAAAAAAAAAGAAAGAAAAAACTAAACAAAAACCCAAACCCCCACCTTCGCCTCCGGCTTGGCACGCAATACACACCGCGCCAGAGAGAGGGAGACGCCGGCCAGCTCCTCCCACCTCGGAGACCGGCAACGATGATGGCCACCGCCGCGGGGTCCAAGTCGCCGGGGCGCGTGCTGAGGAGGCTCGCCGGCGCCGCCGTCGCCGCCGTGCTGCTCCGCGGCTCGTTCAGCGCCTCCAAATGGTTCGTCCCCGACCGCCCCCTCGTCGTGTTCTTCTTTTTCAATGCTCTCTCATTGATTGAGACTTATGCGCGAGGTGTTTGGATGTGGCAGTAAGACGGAGGCGCGGATGGCGGCGGCAAGGATGAAGCTGCTGCGGAACCGGCGGGAGGCGCAGGTGCGCCAGATGCGGCGGGACATCGCCGCGCTCCTCCGCGACCGCCAGGAGGACACCGCCCGCATCAGGGTAAGGATTTTTTTCATCGCGTTTCTCAGGCATTAGTTCGTCCAGTCGTGGTTGCTTTCTGATGTTCCGATTAGTCATGTGGGGCTTCCTTGTGATGTGTTCTTGGTCCGTTTGAGTTGAGCTCTGATAGGATTTTTGGGCTGAGGATTTCTGCGAATCGGAAGCGGTGGTTATGTTCCATTGCTTAGCTCGCGGTAAAAAGGACAAGTAAGGCTATATTGGCGGATAGTGATGGGTTAGTTATTGATTTGGGCGAAATGGGGAAAGAAATTCATAATTGATATCTGTAATGCGGAAGAGATTAAGTGCCATAAATCTAACGTTTCCTCTTTTACTTACTAGTA
Organism: Oryza meyeriana var. granulata; assembly: GCA_003991445.1. Lineage (NCBI taxonomy): Eukaryota > Viridiplantae > Streptophyta > Magnoliopsida > Poales > Poaceae > Oryza > Oryza meyeriana. The sequence goes on from RYFJ01001639.1 coordinate 194,974, forward strand.
GTTTAGTACTACATTTGAGATAAGGAAACTTCTTCAATACTCTTTTAATTCCAAAAATTTACATCCAACCAGTATTAGCTTGCAGGTTTGCATGTAGTAAGATTCTATTGAGAAAACTGTTCTTTGACTTCTGAAAAGGCAGTGATCAACTTTCATGGTTTGCACTTCCGGTTTCAGAATATAGGTAGCTTATGGACATATAGAGTTCATAATTGAGGTTGTGTTAAGTCTATTCAAACATTCAACTATTTCTCTTTGCTATTATAACCTTTGCAGATTCGAATATGAGTACGGTATTCTTGAGAGAAAAAAAGCATGCTCGTGGTGCAGATCGTATTTCTCACAAAGCTATTTTTGGTTTTTTACAGGTTGAGCATGTCATTAGAGAACAGAACATTATGGCGGCGAATGAGATCATCGATCTTTTCTGTGAGCTGATTGTTACACGCCTTCCCATCATTGCAAAGCAGAAGTTTGTACTTTGAAACTTGCCTGTGCTTTCAATTTTGTTTGTTCTGAAAACTGGGTTCTAATCTTGCGCTGTACTGCTGTCAAACCTTTTCTTTAGAGAATGTCCAACAGACTTGAAAGAAGGTATTTGCAGTTTGATATTTGCCGCCCCAAGGTGCTCAGAACTCCCTGAACTCACTCGGATGCGTGATCTTTTTGAAAAGAAGTATGGAAAAGATTTTGTTTCCGCTGCAGTTGACCTACGGCCAGATGCTTGTGTTAATAACCTTGTAAGTTTCAACATTTATTTTATTCACAATCGTTCAATTGTGGCTGTCGCATGTCCTATCTTTTCACATCTAAACTTACTGTCCTTCTGAAGCTAATTGAGAAGCTATCAGTTAAGAAGCCTTCTGGGCAAACTAAGCTGAAGATTCTCAAGGAGATTGCAAAGGAGCATCAGATCGATTGGGATATGACTGAAACTGAGCAGGAGCTTCTCAAACCATCTGAAGAGCTGATTGTATGTGCTGGTTGAACTTTTTTGTGCATGTTTCTATTTCTATGCATGATGCGTTGGGCTGATAAGTTTGACAACTTTGCAGCAAGGACCAAGCACATTTGTTGAAGCTACCAACTTGCCAGTGAAGACTACTCTATCAGCAGCACATGTTATGCAAACAAATACATCTAACTACAGGTCTGTCAGTTGATTTTAGGCGTATATAATCGACAAATAGAATGTGAGCTATGTGGACCTGTATTACTTTGGTTTCTCATTCATGGCTTCTTGTTTTTATGTGCAGTTTTGGATACGTTGATGAATATGATGATGAGTGTACTATGCAATTCAAAGATGCTGCATCAGCTGCTCGAGCAGCTGCGGAGTCTGCCGAGAGAGCAGCTTCTGCTGCCAAGGCTGCAGCTGATCTTGTCAATAACAAGACCCATTCAGCTGTTGAGGTTGAGGACCGGAGAACTTCTTTCCATGAATCCACTCATTCCAGCAAGAGACAATCAGTGAGCAACTCAAGTAGATCCTCCAGGAAAGAAGATGTAGTTGCCTTTGATGAACTAAACCCCCAAGGAAGGAGGGCTTCCCACTCCCACACAGGGAGGAGCTTCATTGAATCAAACCACATAGAAGATAAAGAAGACACTGAACCAGTGGATTTGAATGCCAGGAGGATGCGGAAAAGGAACAGCCGTGCTACTCGGAAGGTACACTCAGAGATAAAGTTTGATGATTCAGAGACAGAGGATGAAAGTGATACGGAGATACAGTCCATTGAAAGGCCTGCTCCTAGAAGTGAACCTTATCTAGGAGATGAAGAGAAAGAAAACCATGAATTACCTGATTTGCCGATGGCGAACCTTAGTTCTCGTGTTCATCCAAATATGCCTCTGGACTATGAAACTCTTACTGCACGCTTTGAGGCACTCAAATCTGGGAAGCTTCCCTAGTGCAAGTGAAGAACTGGCACAAAATGTTAAATTTTTGCTACTTCTTCACTGCAACATATGATATACCAGATAATAGTTGGTCACTTACAGTACTACTATTCTAGAGCCTTTTATTTTGCTGAACTGAAGGATTTGTGCTCCAAACTGCTGCTACATTCGTATTATTTAAGTATATATGTTATCTGAAGTGAGAATTTGAAGCAGTTACTATAACCTGCAGAGCGCTGGAAGGTACTTCTGCATTGTTTGTAAATTGATTTATATCTGAAGAAAACATTAGCCCCAGTTTCCGAAGAAATTAGACCCAATAATCCGCTTCTTGTGATTCAAGAAAAGGAAATGTTCATTGCTCTTGTAGTTGCTCCTGCTGTAAGATACATATTCATTGTTCTTGTAGTTGCATAGAAGATCAAGACTGAGTTATAGCTGGAGGTGCTGGGCTGGCAGGTTTCTCCCAGATTCACTTCAGCCTTGCGAAATTAAAAGGGCTTCACAGATCGATTTTTTAGAGTAGAACTAGCTAGGATTGAGTTATTGAGGAATGCCAACCGTTTAATGATGATTTGATCATCTGATAGAATGTACAGCCTCATTTCCATTCTATCTACGTCTGAACTACTTTACACACTATAGTGCTAATTGCCAAACAAACAGATGACCATACTAGTTACTGCAAACAGCAATTTGCTGGTAAGCTCCCAAAGCTGGCGTCACACAGCTTGCATACTGGCACTGCATCACCATGGAGCTCAAGAACGCCTTCTCAACCTCTGGCGAAGCATTTCTTCCAAGCAAGCACATCACGTACTCCATCACCATGGCATCACACGGCAGCGTGATCCTGCCATCGCCGGAGAAGCCGTACTCCTCCTGAGACATGGTCAGGAGCTCGCCGAAGACCGCCGTGCCGAGGTACGCCAATGGCACCTCGAACCGCGCGCCGTCGGCGGTGTAGATGGCGCAGTGGCCCTTGCCGGCCACTGTCGCCACCGCCGCCGTGGAGCAACCTTGGGCTTCTTCCGTCGCCGTCGCCGTCGACGTCGACGACATTGTAAGCCGCTTCCTCCCCAGGGCTGCCATCCTTCGCCACTTCTTTGCTAGCTGAGCAATCCTCCTGGCGCTGATCATGGCCATTTTTTTTCTCTTCTTGGCTAGAATTAAAAATGGAACCTGGAAAACTCTACCTTTAGTTTGCAATGCTTGTGTTTGTGGATGAACTGATGCTGCTTGGAGGCCACTTTGCCTTGAATTTATAGCTGGAGTGGATGACTTCGAATACAGTCTGATGCTATCGATCCATGATTGGGTAAGGGGACATGGCCATGAGCTTGGTTGGTGCAACAATGGAAGCAGATCATGGCAAGGTGATTGAGATCATAAATTGCTGTAGTACCAACTGTGAACTGTGTTGTGTGTGCTGCGCAGTGGGAACACTACATGACTACAATGCACCGCCCCATATTGACATGTTCAGTGAATATGTGGCACTGGGACCCCCATGACATTGGCAGACAAGCCTTGTGCACATATCTTGGGTTTAGCTCTGTCTTTGACTAAGATCAGGTCCAGCTATTAGGCATCTTGTGTTGGGAGAGTGAAAGATTAGCTGTTTATGATTAATTGACAGGTATCAATCATTTCAGAATGATCAGGGAATTGAAAGAACCCTTTCTTCAGTTTGCAATAGGTTCGGTTGGAGGGCTGCCAATGTCAAGCAATTAATTACCCAAATCGGCCCACACAATATCTAGATATTTGCACTATTCATTATTTCCTTGTAGGATTAAATACAGTTTATTAGGGTCTTATCTTATATAATCACACCTCTAAATGGCAGTTCTGAATATATCAATATAATACTATGTACTCTGAAGATCGAGGTTAACTAAAGCTAAAAGGTTAATCACTTCCCTTTTTTTAGATTAAGGTAAATCGCTTCAATTCCTCATCTGTCCTATGGTCTGAACGATCTTATATAGTTCATAGTTAAACTTATTAGTTCTCAGAAAATAAAAGTTAAGGGTACTGCAAACTTTTAACCGTATTCTGGTATTAACATTTCATTTCCATTCTTCTTTACTGAACTATTTTACATCAAATTGCACAAGGCGTGCAAAAAGTAGAACAAGCAGTGCAAAACTATGAACATCTTCAGGAGCTACAAACAGCAAACTGATGGTGCAAAGCCACAGGTGGCACTGTACAGCCTGAATTCTGGAACGCCATCACCACAGAGCTCAGGAACGCCCTCTCGACTTCCTCCGATGCATTTCTCCGCAGCAAGCACATGACGTACTCCATCACGGCCGCATCACAGGGCAGCGTGATCCTTCCATCTCTCGCGAACCCGAACTCCTCTTGTGACATCCTCAGGAGCTCGACGAAGACCGTCGTGCCGAGGTACGCCAATGGCACCTCGAACCGCCTCCCATCGGCCGTGTACACGGCGCAGTGTCCCTTGTCTGCCACCGGCGGCGAGGTCGTGCAGCAGGCGTCATCGTCTTCCCTGGAGGCTGCCGTCTTGACCCTCTGCAGCTTCCTCGCCAGCTGAGCGAACCTCTTGGAATGGATCATGGCTGGTTTGTTGATCTTGGTCGCACGGTGCGTTGCTTAGGAATGGCTAGCTTGTGACTTTGTGAGTGAAGCACTGAATCGATGGTGTTTGATAGCTAGCTAGCTCATGGCTATATAGCTGAAGAGATGATCCATGTGTAAGGCATTTGGTAGGGGACAAGGACATGAGCTCGACGTGTGCAATGGTGCCTCGAGAGGGAGGCAGCGAGATTCAGATTAGATTTTAGCTGGGCCATCGCTTGTTGCACCATGGAGGCAATGTCAGTGGACTAGTGGCTGGGCAATCAGATACGTACTACAGGTACTTGCAGCTGAACTGGGAATAGGCATAGTGCAGCTGCAGCCATCCAGGGTCCAGCTTTTATGGAGGCTGTTCCATTCGGGTCAACTTCCAAAAAATGAAAACAAAGCTTGATATCAAAGGAGGAACTTTGATATTGATGTATATTAAGAAAGGTGAGCAGCCTGGAATCGAACCCAGGCCGGTCAGCTTCCTGTATCAATAGACTGGGAGATAAGCTGATTAGAGTTGTTCAAAAGCAATCATTTCTGAATGAGCTGACGACCAGTTCATGTGATTTCAGTCAGGTGAAGTGGCGGCATCTAAGGGGACAGGGCGCGATGGTTCAAGTTAGGAGTCCTCTTTCTTGAGCTGATGCAGGGTTCATTTCTCTGCTTTGGGAGTCTGCTCTGCACTTACAGCTGCAGCTGCATGCTAGGTGTTGGTTAGCAGCGCTTTGATTGTTGCGACACAACTTGCACGACACTTCCATCTCCTAATTTCCATCGGTGGTCTGCATGATTTCTAGCATGGCATATGTATCAACCATTTTTTGGCATTTTTCTTGCACTTTGCAATGGGCCTACAACCTTTTGAGAGTTCATGAAGTAGCTGGTTTTATATGAGAGGGTTTTCCATGGCGAAGAATCGTCCATACAACAAGTGTGCAGTCACATTTTGGACGAGATGAAACTATGAAGTATGGGAGGTGCAAAGGACTTAGCGAGAATATCACCCTAGTGAATCTTGCATAGCGGCAAGTCTGTTTGCCGCTGTCGTTTGTACAGTTTTTACTTTCATACCGTCTTTTCGGCGATTTGCATTTGCTCCTTCTAATATAAATGAAATGCCAGCCCCCCTAGCTGGTCTTTCGAAAAAGAAAAATGAAGTAGCCGGTTTTAGTGGGAAAGTTCAGACCAGGTTGCTGCCCCTAGTTTCAGATTTTCAGTGCAGCAAACTGTTGGTGCAACGCTACATGTTGCTGCCCCTCGGCTTCTCTGCACGCCGACGCCATCGCCGCCGGCATGACTCTTCCTCCTCCGGAGGGTGGCTGTGCTCCGCCACTTGTTGGCCTGGCCGTGCTCCTCCTGGCCGCCATTGCGTGCATGTCTTGGCAGGCTATGAGCAACTGAGGACGATTCAGCCGTCCTTTCTCAGTGCCAAAACCAGGGGCAGCAAAACAATTCGGACAAAGAAACCATGGATTGCTTGAATTAATCATTTGCATGCTGCGTAACTGCAATTAAAACCGACCGATCCAGAGCAATGCACTGGCCGTGCAAGTTGCCTGGATCAACCACCATCTTGAACACAAGCTAGACAAACCGTGTGGGCTCTTTCAGTTCCTCATGCAACAAACACAATTGAGACAGGTCTGGGACCCTCTGGGCCATGGACGATGCATGCTTGCTTACAGTAGATCACCAACCATCCCAGCAAGTTGCACTGACCCCATCTTAAACTCTCGGTCCCATTGGAAGTCTCATCAAAATTTCAATGATCCAACAACCTTGCACGTACAAACACCACTCATGGCCATGTCTCCTGGCCCATCACTTTGGTGATAGCTGCACTTGAACCTTGATCTTTTCCTTCATCAGCCTTGATCTATAAATTCTTGGCCAGCTGAACACATCCACTTCACCATAAACGAAATACGAGCAATCTGACCATCGAACCTCAAATCAGCAAAGTGCAGTTGCTTTAGCCAAAAACAAAAGCAGAACCATGATCCACCCAAAGAAGCTTGCTCAGCTGGCCAGGAAGCTGCAGCAGAGGATGGTGACATCCAGCGGTGGCCGGCAGATGGCAGGCGCCACCGGCGATTGCTGCAGCACGGCGTCTCTCGCCGGCAAGGGCCACTGCGTGGTGTACACTGCCGACGGGGCGCGGTTCGAGGTGCCATTGGCGTACCTCGGCACGGCGGTCTTCGGCGAGCTCCTGAAGATGTCTCAGGAGGAGTTTGGCTTCACAAGCGACGATGGCAGGATCACGTTGCCGTGCGATGCATCAGTAATGGAGTACGTTTTGTGTCTGCTTAGGAGAGATGCCTCTGAAGAGGTTGAGAGGGCGTTCTTGAGCTCCATGGCGAGGACTTGCCGCAATGTCGGAGTGATCACCCATCAATTTGCTGTTTGTACATAGATCTAGATGTAAAATCTTAGGGCTATTAGATCAAACGGTCATTTATTACGGCAAGATCGTTTGTGTGCACTTTTATTTTTGCAAAAAATGTATTATTGCCAAATATTTGTTCGGCCATTTGCTAGAAAATAATCAAATATTTGTGCACCTCTGTATGCACTTTTATTTCTGCAAGAAATGTGTCATTTATTGTTGAATATTTATTCGGTCATTTGCTATAAAATGATCAAATATTTGTGCACCTTTAGTTGAAGACAATAGAGCGAAGAGTTCATATTTTTTCTTAAAGGACTAAACATAATATGGTTAATCTGGTAAGAGACCATATTCTTAGCACCTTCAGTGCCACGTAGGATGGTGATATGGCGCAAAATGTCACACGAGTAAAAAAATTTCTCTCTCCAGTGGCAAAAGATGAAATACAATGAAGAGAGTGGTATTTGAAGAGGTGCCAACGAAGAGAGTGGCAAATAGTTAAATTTCCCTTGGGTTGGTGCCCACCATTTGCATTGTGGGATCGGACCGTTGCCTGCGCCGCCACCCATAAGGTAGCCCTAGCAGCAGAATGATAAATTGCTTATTAGAACTACTCCCTCCATCTCAAAATAAAAAAAAAACTATATGTGTCACATCCAGTACTAGATCTCTTGTCCAGATTTATAGAACTAGGATGCGTCACATCTAGTACTAGGTTTTTTTATTTTGAGACAGAGGGAGTAAGTATTGAGGAAAATTAGGTGGGTGGCCTACCCATTAACCACCACAGACTATCAATTTTAATTAGAAGCAAATTATGCAGTCGTCGTTAGAAATATTTTCCTCTCTAAATGCGGTCATAGAGCTAATGAGGACCAAGCTTTTTTTCCCTTAGTCATTAATAGTCCGGTTTTTAGTAGTGACCAGTCCATGTTGACATCCTTGTTGGCATGCGACATAGATAAAAATGGCAAATAGTTAAGAAATATTTTCTTTCTAATGACAATTTTGTAAGGTAAATCAATTTTAATTAGAAACAAATTATGCAGTCGTCGGTATAGCATATTAGAAATATTTTCCTCTCTAAACGTGGTCATAGAGCTAATGAGGACCAAGCTTTTTTTCCCTTGGTCATTAATAGTCTGGTTTTTAGTAGTGGCCAGTCCACGTTGACATCCTTGTTGGCATGCGACATAGGTAAAAATAGCAAATAGTTAAGAAATATTTTCTTTCTAATGACAATTTTGTAAGGTAAATCAATTTTAATTAGAAGCAAATTATGAGTCGTCGGTACAACATATTATAAATATTTTCCTCTCTAAACGCGGTCATAGAGCTAATGAGGACCAAGCTTTTTTTCCCTTGATCATTAATAGTCCGGTTTTTAGTAGTGACCCGTCCACGTTGACATCCTTGTTGGCATGCGACATAGGTAAAAATGGTAAACAGTTAAGAAATATTTTCTTTCTAATGACAATTTTGTAAGGTAAATCAATTTTAATTAGAAGCAAATTATGCAGTCGTCGGTACAGCATATTAGAAATATTTTCCTCTCTAAACGTGGTCATAGAGCTAATGAGAACCAAACTTTTTTTTCCTTGGTCATTAATAGTCCGGTTTTCTTGTATTACACCTGTTTAAGCTTGGCCATGTAGTGCCCTCTTTCTGAAATCGCAAAGCAGAATCTTTCTAATAGTGTCATAATAGCTCTCCTAATATTCCTTTTTCTTCTGTAGGCATTACAGTGCAGGATCAGATAGTGATATGTGATAAGAAAAGATTATACGCTGGGAGCGACCATCAGACAAATGTTAGTTGGAACATAATGGAGAAATTATGCCCCAAAGACTTCAAAGATTGTAGAACTATTGCCTACAGGTTTTGGTGTAGAAATGCAGACTTTTGCGATCTTCTGACGGCCCAAAGTTGCTCCTTTTCCATTGCGGGTAAGTTATTACCTCTCAAAGATGTTCTATTTTTTTCATTCTTGCTTTGTTTCAACGTAGACTTCATGGTCTGATTCTGAGTTTCTGACGTGCGGTCTTTGTTAGAAACAAGGTTATACTCATTATTGCATCTCGATATGTTTTTTCATTCTCCCTTGTAATAATCGCCTTCAGGGTTCTAGTCTTCCGCAATAGTTGAACGTTGAAAGAAGTCTACATTTCAAGTCTGTTTTAGAGTGTTGCCCATTACTCTCCATCCTGCATTATTGATATATTAGGAAAGTCTCCTGTCTATTTTTCTTGAAAAATTAGCACTTCCAAACTGTCCTATATTTCCCTAAAAAATTCAGTTGTCCTATTTGACAATGATGACGACAACTTAGCTGTCTTGAAACCAGTCAATGCGCACAGAAACTTTACAGACCAAGAAACGTGGACTGAATCAATGATTCAATGGTATGACATGCTGCAGAGGAAACTACATACAGAAATCTCTAGGTATTGCAGGAACTGGAAACCAGTCAATGCCCACGGAAACTATGCAGACCAAGAAACATGGACTGAATCATTGATTCAATGGTATGGCATGCTGCCGATGAAAATACAAACAGAAAACTCATATGATCAAGATGGCTAGGATAGGTGCATCCAATCTAGCTGTGGGTTCTACCAGTTCTGGGCGCCACAGCACAAAGGGGACATGGCCAAATGGCTGGTTGATCAATAGGTACTGATGCTTAAAGGCTACCTAGTGTACAAGTCGGTACCTCAGTACATAGCCAATCATCAAACCAGTTGCAGTGGCTCCATCACTCAGCGAACAGCCGGTCCCATTAAAATCTCATCAAAATCACATCATCTCCTACTTCAACAATTTAGCGACAACATTCATGGCTTTGTCTCCTCTGGTCCTGCCCACCACTTGTGCTGCACAATGCTCTGCCCTCTCTTCCTTCACCTATAAATCTATTGCCTTCCCAACACAACCACTTCATCCGCAAAGAACATAGCAATCTAAGCATCTGCGCTTCACACTTCCAGAGCAAAGGTGCATTTAGCCAAGAACCATGATCAGTTCAAGGAAGCTTGCTCAATTGGCCAAGAAGTGGCAGAGGATGGTGGCATCCAGTGGGCGGCAGACTGCAAGCATCAATGGATGCTGCAGCACAGCCATAGCGTATGTCGCAGACAAGGGCCATTGTGTCCTGTACACCACTGATGGGGCACGGTTCGAGGTTCCACTGATGTACCTCAACACAGCGATCTTCTGTGAGCTCTTAAGGATGTCTCAAGAGGAGTTTGGCTTCACAAGCGACAGCAAGATCACATTGCCTTGTGATGCCTCAGTGATGGAGTACGTGATGTGTTTGATTAGGAGAGAGGCCTCTGAAGAGGTCGAGAGGGCGCTCCTGAGCTCCATAGTTAGGCCTTGTCATATCATTAGTTGTGTGGTTCCACCGATGAGACTCAATCAACAATTTGCTGTTTGCAGCTAGTCTGTATGGTTTTGTTCAATCCGATGTAAATTGTCAGGACTATAGAATATGATACAAACTTTCCCTAGTAGACCAGTGCAACAATTTTTTTTCTGAAAAATATTGATTTCCTGTGACTATACTCCTCAGCATCCTTTTCTCTGTTAGTTGTTACAGATACGATTTGAGTAGTTTGCTAACTGAATAATCCATTGATGAATTTGGAAAGAATTTTACACATGTTGAATAAAAATACATGTCAAGGAATTTATGCGTGGCAAATTGATGAAAAATAAACGACGAGAGGGGCTTAACAATTGCGCCAGAACCACTCTTTTCTTTCCTCTCTTGTAATTTTTTCCTCTAATGGAGGAAATTAACAGCTCTCATGCTATGTTTCAGAAAGATATATGACTGGCTCAGGTCTTATTGAGAAATGTGGTCCAATAATACCGGTTGTAGCTCAATAATGGCACCAGCGAGTTCTAGTCCTGTAGGTCCATATACGAAAGTATAGGAAGAAGCAACAAAATGGAGTTCACATGAGATGTTACTAGCCAAATGATAGTCCACCTTCTAAAGAGGTACTATGACATTGTTGACAAGTTCTTATTTTTGACCACCGATTGCATTTAATCTGGTAGTTCAGGAACAACGTGTTCTGGGACATGAAGTCCTCTCAACCAAGGGTCACTTTAGATATTTTAAACATGATATAATCAAATACCAAATATATTTGATATTTCATTGCAGACTCAGAAATTGAACTGACCCTGACACGTTGGACCCAACATACATGCGGTCCTCATGAGGCATGCTTCTTGGACACCAAAACAGGTTAGTATGGCCACACAATGTGGTGTCCATGCATCCACACACTGTTTTTATGGCTCCAACAAGTACTTAACTGATGGCCCTAGAGATCTAATCAAAACCACATTGTTTGGCCTTGAAACATTGCATGTTCTGAGCTCATGGCCTTGCCCCTTGCCAGCTTGCACTGATAGTTGAACTTAAACCGCATACCTCTCTTTCCCCTCACCTATAAATCCATCATTTTGGAACCGCTACTTCATCCACAAGCTAAACACAACTCCTAGCTCAATACTACCTCATACAAAAATTTCAGGCAAGAAAGAAGCAGAGGCAACCATGATCAGTGCCAAGAGACTCGCTCAAATGGCAAAAAAGTGGCAAAGATTAGCCGCCCTCGGGAGGAAGAGGCTCACATGGACGACGGCCAAAGCAAGCGATGAATGCTGCAGTTCTGTGGCAGTGAAGGGCCATTGCGTCATGTACACTGCCGATGGGAGGCGGTTTGAGGTCCCGTTGGCGTTCCTTGCCACGACGATCTTCGCAGAGCTCCTCAGGATGTCTCAGGAGGAGTTTGGCTTCACAAGCGATGGAGGGATCACATTGCCTTGTGATGCAGAGGTCATGGAGTATGTCATGTGCTTGCTCAAAAGAAATGCATCAGAAGAAATTATCAGGGCATTCCTGAGCACCATTGTGAAGCCTTGCCACTATGGAAATGGCTTTGCACCATCCTTGTGGTTTATCCAACAAGTAGCAGCTTCTAGCTTCTGAAAGATTACATACAGTTGATCTTTTTTTCCCTTTTTCTTCTTTAGAAAGATGTAAATATGGATACATGAAGTGAGAAATAGACATTGCATTTATTCATATCAAAGGAAACTGTTTGATCTCTCTGTTTTTTCTTAACTGAAGTTGTTTCTGATTCCTGAGTTCGGCAGTTCTCCATGTGTGATAGTCAAAGCTCAGGTTATGTATTTTTTGTTGCATAAGAGATGTACATGCTTCGGACTAGATCAACGAACATGGCATTTTGGTTCATACAGGTAGTTCAGAAATTTCTGGGTGGTCTTGTACCAGTGGAAGTAAAAAATGATGGAAGCAAACAGTCAAAGCAAAGATATCTGGCGCTAGCAGTAAAAAAAATGAAACAGGACAGCCAACATGTCATGTTCAGAAATCAGAACCGTGTGAATGTACATTATTCTGAAACCTTCCTTTGCCTAAATATTCAGAGAAAAAAATTGTCAAAGAGGTTCTGAAGTCTGAACCCATGCTTGTAACACCCCTGTCCTGACACTACCTAAGCAGAGAGAGAGCGTCGCAAGAAATTGGCGTGAGCCAACTCTCACAGAATCGCGTTATCGGTACCAGTCCCAGGAAACCTTGCTGGTACCCACGGTCAACCGAGATGTACTATAGCAACTAAATAAATAAAATATTTATATTATACCTTTATAAGTTGCAACTTCAGGCAAGCCCTGAGCAACAACCTTTAAATAGAACAGCAACAGTGGATCGACAGCGCAGCGAGAACCTAATCTACAAGCAACGGCTTGGGATTAGGAAAAAAACCCTAATCTTCACTTCAACTTCACTCTTCCTGAAGGATGGGAAAAGATAATGGATTGAGTACATACGTATTCAGCAAATCACAAGAAAAGTGAGTTATGCAGGCCACCAAGGAAGGCTAGGGTTTATTTCGCAAACATTTTATTTTAAAATATTTTTCAAAACTCTAGGTACGGGTTGATTTAGGTGTAACTGGAAAGAGGCTCTCATCTCGATCCTATTTGTGAATTATTTTGCAACAACTCAAGCGAACGAATAAATTTTTAATTGATTAAAGTTTCTAGACCAATCTACCACCTGTCGGACCATGACAGCGGTTCAATCTATATCATCTATTAGTTTATTTTCACTTTCGTCCTCCTCAGAATAAAACCTTATTTTATATTTTCTCCATTATTTTTCCTGTCACTTTTGTCCTTCCCAGGATATCATCCATCTCATCATGTCAACTACGGCTCCTAGAGCCATCATATCTCCAGCATACTGCTTCCACTTGGGAAGTCTAAACTATGATGCCATTTGACATCCGATCCACACAGTACCGTTTCAGATCATGTAATGGTCATCCATCGGTCGACCTGGATGATTCTGGTAACGGTTCCCTAACCGCAAACTTACTTCGCAGACCTTTTGTAAAAACAAAGCTACGCTAGAGGAATCACTTCACATCGCCTTTGATCGTGGGCACGGCTGTTCGAACAGTTCATATCTCTGTAGAGGCGCATGCTTTCCTACACGAAGCGAGCTTACTCCCTCACTGGCCAAGTAGGGGAGCCTCGCGACAAGGCCTTTCAGGAGCCATCCCAAGGTACCTCATGCCCGATAGATGGGCCAAACTCAATCAAGCATTTGGCTTGCAATTTACCTCGAACTCTTAGACCAAGTACTAGGCAAGCTTTCCTTCCTTGCTCTACTCAGGAACTCGGAGATACCCCCAAACACCTTATCCCGGTGTTTCACATCTACTGGCATGCGAGGTAACCCTGTTCCGGTTGAATACTTAGCCAGGGACGTCCCATATCGCCCGTGTGGTCGCACTGTATTATGACCAGTGCAATTCCTCAAGGAATCGGTCCTTATATGTGAATACAAAGCATCTCCACCAAGATGATCACTTTGCATCGCGGGGTTTTCGCAAACATTTGGTATTTCGCAATCATACCGACACCGCGTGTCGAATTAAAAGATTTTATCAACCCAGGTTTTCCCATTTCGGCAACACATGTGATTTGAGTGGGACTGTCGATACCTATGCTCATTGAGCACGGATGCTGAGGTAACACTGAGGTGGAGCGACAAGGAATAGGGTTTTCCAGACCTACGGAATATTACAACTACTAGGTAGGTTCGTCGCGCGAACCGAGGCCAAATTAATTTAACGTGCGCACTAAAATGCCATTTGGCAAACAATAATATTTTATAAACCGGGAGCAATATGTTCAAGGAGTGACTTGCCTTTGACTTCGTCTTCAAAATCCTCGAATTTTGACGTCCGAAAGAATTTTCGTCATCGTTGACTACGTGTAACGAGAGAAAACACACAAAAACCCTAGAAATAAAATACTATTATTATTAACTAATAGTGCCATGAGGTAGATCTCAATTTTAGAAAAATTTTGAGACTTTAACAGGGTCGATCGGAGTTACGGTTGGAAAGATATGAATTTTTAAAGTTTATGGGATTTTTTTTGAAAATAAACAGGATTTATTTGAATTGGAAAAGGAATATGTCATGGGAATATTCCCTTGGCTGATAGGTGGGGCCCATAGTCAGAGAGAGAAGTTGAGGTGTAGGGCTAGCCCACATGGCAAAGAGAGAAAGGGAGTGGGGACCACATGTTAGTGAAAAAGGAGAGGGGATGACAAGGGGGCCCACCTGTAAGTGGAAGAAGAGAGTGAGGGTGGGTGGATGACAGAGAGGGCCCATGTGTCAGTGAGGGGAAAGAGAGAGGCTGGGGCTAGTCCACATGTCATTGGAATAGAAGGATTAAAGGTGTGGGGCCCACCTGTAAGTGGCTCGTGTAGAGGGGGCTCACAGGACAGAGAGGGATGAGAGTGTGGGGTCTACGCGTCAGTGGGACCCACATGTCATACAGGGGAAACGCGAGGGCCACCGGGCAGAGAGAAAATGGGAGAGAGCGAGAGAGAGTGGCTCAGGGAGATCGATGACCAACGGCAGCCGAGGGCATCTCGGCGAACCACCGTGGTGGGGAACGGAGGCGAAGAGAAATGCAATGAGCACTTGGATTGACCGGACGATGCACGATGGCGGCTGGCAGTGACATCCAGAGACGGTATGGAGAAAGGATGGCCGTGCGGCGGCAACGGAATGCATGCGCTGGAGGCAGGGTTCGGGCGATGGGCTTCGGGCTCGGGTGATTGCGGCGAAGGAGAGAAGAGGAGAGGAGACAGGAGGGGGTGGTGCTCACCGAGAAGACAAAAAGGGCGGCGGCGGTTGAGCTTGGGCTTGGGTGTGGTGGCGCGGCAAGGGGAAAAGGGAGAGGCCGCCAGGATTTATAGGCGGGCGGCGTCACTACGCGATGGTGGGGAGTGTCGGTGGCGCGGAGTCCCGAGCGCGTGATGGCGGTGCACGAAGCTGGGGGTGATGGCCATGGCGGTGCGCGAAGTTCGGCACGGCGAGGCGACGGGCAAGCTGCGGCTTCCCGAGGTGGCAGGGGCACGTGGAGGGGCGGCGGAGGTGGCGTGGCAAGAGAAGACGGCGGGGAGGCCGAGGCTGTCGGGGCGGCACTGGGCGAGGAGAGTCATGTTCGTTTACGGCATTTGACCGAGCACATGGTGCTCATGTAGGGAGGAAGACGACAGTCCTAGCAGGTGGGCCTAGCGAGCAGCTATGGGGCCCTGTTGGTAGTCGGGCGCGAGCGCTGCGTAGGGAGTGTGGTCGCTGACGAGCGGGCCCGTGTAACGCCCCAGTTTCCGAGCCGTTAAAAACTATTTTGGTAAAAGCCCTAATTTCAAAATTTTTTGGATTTTTGTGTGTGCTTAAGAATTAAGTGCCATAGATCTCTGTTAACACCAAAATTTGGTACGGTTCATTATCATGTTCGGTTAAGGAAAGAGATTATATCAACCGATGGAAGCTAATCCAGAAGAAGCCGAATTCAGGAAGGAATCGTGAAGACCACAGCATGGCAGTTAATATTTTATCTATAAATTAGGCAGGGATAATAACTTTTAGGAGACCTGATCTCGTGTCCGATCAGGGCTTGTTAATTTTCCTTTTATAGTTAGAAAACTCCTGTTTCGTATCCGATCAGGACTGTATCAACTCGGAGTATAAATATGTATGCCCGGGGACCATGTAAATCATCATACAGATCAATACAACTTCGGCGCATCGCCACCCTTTTTAATGGGTTCTTGCTTCTCGAGCCGGGCTGCATCGGTTAAGTTCGATCTCCTGTGAGAGGGTAAGTCTCGTTACCCCGACTACCTTATCGGCTAGGACTTCCTCGATTAGGTCCGATATTCTAGCTGATCTACGGTAGTCGGCTTACCACGGTGTATCTATTCTGTCTACGGCTGCATTAGTTAAGTTTGATCTCTTAGGTCGAGTGGATATATCACATCACGCGTGCGTAGATTTATCAGCTTACTGGGTGTAATTTATCGTCAGTTTGTGCTGCATCGGTTGGGTCCGACCTACTAAACTGCCCGCGATAAGTTATTTCTGCTAGGTTGATAGATTTTATGCAAGCGTCTTATCGGAATGTATAGCCGATAAGTTATCATATAGTTCATCACGATTGCATTAGATCTATCAGCTCATTGAGATTCTTTTATCATTATTAATCTGTACTGCATCAGTTAAGTTTGACCTACTAGATTGATAATGATAGATTTATCTTTGTTAAGCTGATGGGTGTTTATGCGATGTTTTATCGGAGTGCCTAACCGATAAATTATCTTTTACTAGATAAAGCTGACTACATTGTCTTGATTATTATTTTGATTATCTACACTATCATCGGCTTTCCAGCCGATGCACATGTTCTATTGGTAGTCGGCTGATTTACTCATTTATATTGTTATCGGTTTTCTAGCCGATACACAAGTGCTGTCAGCAGTTAGGCAGTCAGCTCAAGGGAAATCGACTGGTTTTCTATCTTTTATATTATCGGTTCTCTAGCCGATGTACAAGTGCCATCGGCAATCGGCTGGAAGGAGTCTATATCGGATGTTTGGCCGATTGGATCAGTAATCTAATATTTTCTATCTCCTTGTCAATTGCTGGGTCAAATTGACTGGCACGCCCACGAACCTCAACTATTTAGGACCTGCACTGGAGCTAAGCAGATCTCCCAGGCCTTCGCGTGTCTAGTGCATCGAACCATATCATCGGCTCGTTCCCAACGCTGCTGGTGATTTTCGGTGTCAACAATCTCATATCAAAACCTCCTTGAAACCCTAAAAACCTTGGTCCTAAACCCTCTCCAGATTCCGAGACTCGAATTTTGCAATTCGACTGTCTCTCTCAGAAAAAAAAAATTCAAATCATAATCCCTTTTGAACCCTTCGATTAAAATATCCATATTTTGCCCTTCCAAAAATTCAAGTTCCATCAAAAACTCTCTTTCCAAAATTTGCCAAATTTATATCTTCTAAAACTCTCAAATCTCAAGAATTAAATTCAAATTCTAAAATTCCCTTGAGGTCCTCCAATTCTAATCCATTGCAAAAATTCTCCAAATATCCTTGAGTATCAAGTCCCAATTTTAAATCAAACCCCTTCTTGAATATCCCCTTCTCTTTTTTCCAAATATTATCCAAAAGCAAACACCCTTATATATACACATATATGCTCAAATCCAAAACCTCAAAAACCTCTCTCAAAAAGTCTCAAAAGTTCCAGGAGTTCAAATCTCAAATTTAAAATCAAATCCTAGTTTGAATTTTCAATTATCCTTTCAAAAAAAACCCTCTCTAGACCTCTCTTTCAAATATATATATATATATATATATATATATATATATATATATATATATATATATATATATATATATATATATATATATATATATATAAAAGAGTCCCTCTTGAAATTTCTTTATTTGAATTCCTGAGAATATTAAAGTCAAGCACCAAATCCCAAATTAAAATATCCTTTCAAACTCTCCAAAAATACCTCAAGGCAATTCCCTGAAAATTATCAAACTTCACTGTTCACTGTGGGCCTTCTTCTTTCCCTTCTCGGCCCACTTAGCCTCAGCCCCCTCTCGCACGCACACCTCACCGGCTGACGACCGGGCCCCGTCGTTGGCCCCTCTTTCATCTGCACCCGCGCACATGGCTGCCCGCGCGAGCAACACCAGCGCCTTGGCCCCGGGCCCGCCTGACAGTGCCTCCAGCCGCGGACACCATCTCCCGACCGGCAGACCCCTGCTGTCAGCATCCATCGTCGTCTTCCTCCTTGTCTCCTTCCTCCCGCATCGCCCTCTCTCTTCTCTCGATCTTTCTTCTCTGCCCCGACACAGGACGCCCATACCCCCGTGTCTCGACAGGCACAAGCACACGGTCCCCTTTGTCAACCTCGTGGGACACGCCCCTCGGCCACCGGCGCGAATCGCGCTTCCCCTCTCACTCGACTTTTCCCCGGTCAAAAGCCGATGAAGCTCGAGAAGCCTCTCTCGCCATCGAGCTCCGAAGCCGAGGGCATGCGCCAAAAATCCTCGATTCGTCCCGTCGCCATCCCATTTGGTCTCCTTCCTGTCCCCTCTGTCCTTCTTCCCCTCTCTTGCAACAGCCCGAGGAAGCGAGGTGACATCGGCCACAGAAGCGCGGCAGCGTCGCGTCACTTTAGTCGACCACGTCATGCCCGCTTTTCCACCGCCCTTGTTTGCTGTCGCCGTGCGGCTAACTCCACCTATAAGTAGGCTACTCTCGAGCCACCACAAGGTCCCACAGTTGTCTTTCTCTCTCCACCGCCACCATTGCCGCTCGGCCTCGTTTCACTTCCACTGCTCGAAGCCCAATTGACCCAAGCACTTCCACCACCAAGCTCTCTGCTGCCACGCCCGAGCCTGCGCTCAGTGCATCGCCGCTGCCATGCACATTCCTCTCCTTGCTGCCGCTCGGGATTTTTCCCGGTAAGAGGTCCAGCTCAAGCTCTCCTTTCTCCCTTTAGGTCCCAAGCCGCCACACCGAAACACCACCTCCAACCCGAGCCTCTCCTAGCCACTCCGCCGCTCCCTGGACGCCGGCAACGACCGCACCTTGCTGCCGCCCACTGGTAGCCATCGCCCACCGCCGTCACTCGCCACTCGCGCAATCCGAGCCGACCATCTTCGGGAGTCTCCCCCTCGTCCCATTCCCGTTGGCCGCCCCTCCTCCCTCGCCGCCGTTCGCCGGCGCCCCCTCAGCCGCCGTTGGCCGTCGATGCCGGCCATCTCCTGTACCTCGCCCTCACTCTCTGACATATGGAGCCCCCCTCTTGGTCACCGACCTGTGGGCCACTCGGTTAAACATATGACATGTGGACCCCATCTGATAAGTGCACAATGATTATTATTCCCTCCTTTTCACACTGACACGTGGGCCCTACACGGTTTAAAATTTAATTAACCCTATTAGTATATATGTCCCACTTACATGTAGGCCCCATTCACTTAACTCTATTTTAATAACCCCTGTATCTATGGCATGTGGGCCCATTTAATTCCCCTCATTGGCATGTGGCCCCTGCTTTTTCTCTCAACTTCCATGTGGGCCCTCCTGTCACTCTCTCATCTCTCCCATACCTATGACATGTTGGCCCCCTCCATTTCTCTCTTTCTCTCTCTGTGTGTCTTTGACATGTGGGCCAGCCCCTCAGCCTCTCTCTCCCAGCCACTGACAAAAGGGCCCCACCTGTCAGTCCCAAATTCCTAGAATATTCTTTTCCAAAAAATCTGAATAATCCTTTTCTTCTTCAGAAAATCCTATAAACTTCAAAAAATCATATCTTCCAATCCGTAGCTCCGATTGACCCCGTTCAAATCTCTAAATTTTTCTAAAAATGAGATCTACCTCATGGCACTATTAGTTATTAATAATAGTATATTATTTCTAGGGTTTTGTGTATTTTTCTTTCGTTTCGAGCGTAGTCGACGCTTCGAAAATCCGTCTGACGTCGGATTTTCACGAAGATTTGAAGACGATGTCTGAGGCAAGTCACTCCTTGACCACATTGCTCCTAAATTTAAAATATTTTTATTTATGAAATTGCATGGTTAGTGTGCACGTTAAATTGATCGGCCTTGGTTTGCGTGTCAAACCAACGGACCTCCCAGTAGTTGCATAAATCTGGTAGGACGTTGATACCCTATTCCTTGTCACCCCACCTCGTGGTACCTCGGTAACCGTGCTCTCTGAGCATGGATTTCAATGATTCTACCCACATCACTATTGTTTGTCGATAGGAAAAATTAGGGTTTCCAAAGGTTTAAAAACTCAACATGAGATGTCGGCAAAATTGCGAAACAAAATAAATTGCAAAAATTCACGGTGCAAAGTGATCACCTGTGTGGTGGCACTTCGTATTCGCATATAAGGACCGTTTCCTTGGGGAATTTCATCCGAGCATCTCACAGTGCGACCACACGGGTGGAATGGGATACCCCTAGCTGAGTAACTAGTGTTTTCAGGATAGTTTTCGGTTGCTAATAAATATGGGAGCGGTTGGGTGCCAAGAGGGCGATATACCCCCGTCCCTGAGTACAGGAAATGAGTTCCTGGTACTTGGTTGAGAGAACCCATTTATAAGACAACGTGCTATCCTGGGAAGGCTCTGGAAAGGCCTTGTCGCAAACCTCCCCGCTTGGCCAGTGTGGGAGTAAGCTCGCATCGTGTGGGAAAGCGTGCACCTTTTGCAAAGGTCTACAAACTGTTCGAACAGCCGTGCCCACGGTTACAGGCGAATGTGAGGTGATTCCTCTAGCGTAGTTTTGTTTGCTAGTGTTTTGCGAAAGTGATTTGTGGTATGGAAATCGTTACCAGAATTGGCCTTAGTGGCTGATGGATGACCTGAGTGGTCTGAAACGGGACTGTGTGACCCGGGATATCGAATGGCATCATAGTTTAGGCTTCCCGAGTGGAAGCGGTGTATGTTTTGAGTTGAGATTAAGGATGGCTTGAGGAGCCACTAAGATGAGTTATGAGATGAGGTGATGTCCTGGATAGGACAAAAGTGAAAGGAAAATAATGAGGAAAAATGAGATTACGTCCTGAAGTGGACGAAAGTGAAAATAAAGTAATAAATGAGGATACAGTGGAAAGCTGCTTGAGGGCAGACCCACTGAACCGCTGTCGCGATCTGACAGGCGGTATAAGAATACCTAAAATCAATTAAAATCTGATTTGTCCGCTTGAGTTGTTGAAAAGCAATTCGCGAACAGGATCGTGGCGAGAGTCTCTTTCCAGTTACATTGAGACAACTCACATTTAGGTTTTCGAAAATGTTTTCAAATAAAAAGGTTTGCGAAATAAACCCCAGCCTATCTTTGATAGCCTGCATAACTCACATTTTTCGTGACTTGCTGAGTACGTAAGTACTCAATCTATTTCTTTCCTCCCTCATTCAGGAAGAACAAAGTTGAAGTGAAGATTAGGGTTTCTTTCCTAATTCCAAGCCGTTGCTTGTGGATTGGGTTCTCGTTGTGCTGTCGTTCCGCTGCTGTTGTTCTGTTTGCAGGTTGCTGCCAGGGCTTGTCCGAAGTTGCAACTTATAAAGGTATAGTGTGTGTGTGTGTGTGTGTGTGTGTGTGTGTGTGTGTGTGTGTATAGCTATTTGCTGTGGTATATCTCCGTTGACCACGGGTACCAGCAAGGTTTCCTGGGACTGGTACCGGCATCGCGGTTCCGTGAGAGTTGGTTCACGCCAATCTCCTGCGGCGCTTCCTCTCTGGTATCACTATAGGTGGTGCCAGGGTGGGGCGCTACAGCCCGTGTTGTCAGGGCATGTGCGCTGGGAGGAGAGAGGCCGAATAGGAGATGGGCCGAGGAGAGAAAGAGGCGGCCCATAGTGCACAGTGGAGTTTCTGATTTTTCAGAGATTAACTTTGAAGGTTTTTTGAATGTTTTGAATGAGTATTTGAATTTGGAGATCGATTTTTGAGCTCATAAAAATCTCAGGGTTTGTGGCCAAGGCTCCAAGACCAGAATTTTTTTGAGGATTTTGAAATAATTTTGAATTTTTGGAGGAAAGAGAGGATTTCTAGGGAGGATTTGAATTTTGATATTTGAAATTTTGGGTCCAAGGATTTCAGAGGATATTTTTGGATGGGGATTTGATTTTTCTTGGGAGAATTAAAATAAGGAAATTTTCATTGGAGGGTTTTTGGAAGGGGAATTCGAATTGCAAAATCCGAATTCGAGATTTAAATTTTTGGATCAAGGTTTGGATTGGGGAATTTGGGATTTCAAAGAGGGGTAGTTTGAGATCTCGGCACTTTAGTCCTTAGGCACACACAAAAACATCGAATGTTTTTTGAAACTAGGGGTTTTATTAAAATAATTTTAACGTCCCGAAAAATCGGGGCGTTACAATGCTCGTCTTGCATTTCTGGGTGATGTAAACAGTAACATGTGGGGGAATATCAACCGCAACAAGTAATGCTGCAGATTTATTTGTATCTTTTTTTTAAAAAAAAATCAATGGAAAACAGGCTGTGTAGCAAAAAAACGTTCTCAAAATGAATCTTTAAATTAAAAAAATGTACATAGCTTCAACAACAAAACATGTCAAAAGAATCAATCAACACAGATGGCCTGGCATTCCTTTCAATCAGAGAAAAGGAGAGGGTAATTATGGCATTCCTCTTAGCATTGTGGGTTGGATTTGGGCATATATATAGATAGGAGAGAGATTTTAATTTGGATGTTGTTTAGGAACATGATAAGAGGAGATTTAAAAAGGGGTCTAGATTTGAATCTCGATTTGTATTTTGGGGATTTGATCCCCAAGGGAACTTGAGGATCTCAAGGAAATTTTAGAATTTGAATTTTTAATTCTTGGGATTGAGGATTTTTGGAAATAAATAATTAGCAATTTCGAAAAAGGAGTTCTCGATGGAACTGAATTTTGGAAGGCAAAATAAGGGGATTTTTACTGAAAGGCTTTAAAGGTGATTTCCAAAGGGTTTTATTGGAGGGCTGCGAATTGCAAAATTCGAACCCGAGTATAGAGAATTTTTGGGGAGGTATTTCGGTGTTGCATTTTCTGAGAAAATTTAGAAAGAAACAGTCGAATTGCAAAATTCGACTCTTGGAATTTGGAGAGAGTTTGGGATTGAAGTTTTAGGGCTTCAATGGAGGCTTTGATTTGAGATCTACGGCACTTAATCCTTAAGCACACACAAAAGTCTAAAATTTTTGAAATTAGGGTTTTTACTAAAATAGTTTTTTTTAACGGCCCAGAAATCGGGGCGTTACATATTGGCTATGCTCTTAACCCCAAATGCTTCATCATCTGCTTGTTGGCTTATCAAGCGCAACCCAAATTTGAAATTTGAAACTTAATTCTAATTCTAGAGTTGATTTTGTGGGTTTTTTCATCGTAGTCTATTTTTTAAATTAGCTTTTAAACCGTGAATAATAAAGATATAAAAGTTTTACCTATAAATTATTTTTAGTTCATTTATTTTTCTATCGCTTGTCAACCGTAGCTCAACCAATCAGAACCGACACGCCAACGAACTTTGCTTGAATTCTTTCTACTTTCTTCATAGCTCACTAAGAAATAGCAAGAATGACATGCAAGATTTCTGCTGCATCCCTTTTTAATGTTTCCTACAACTTATCTTACATTTGATTGAACAAAATCATATATACATGATATCAGGAGCTATGCACAAACAACACCTGATTGTTGAGAGCCAGCATGTGGCAAGGCCTAGCTATGGAGCTCAAGAATGCCCTCTCAACGTCTTCAGAGGCATCTCTCCTAAGCAGACACATGACGTACTCCATCAACGACGCGTCGCACGGCAACGTGATCCTGCCATCATCGCACGACAAATGCAAGGGCTAAGCTTAAGCAAGGGCTAATTGGCTATCATGAGCATAGGTATGGGCAGGAGGAGACAAGGCCATGGGTGCTGTTGGAAATGAGACGGTGCACTTTGCAGACACTGAGATTTTAACCAGATGTCTAGATATCCATGGGACCAGCTATTTGCCAAGTGATGGATCCAACTAAACTTGCTTGATGATTGATCATGTAGTACTGCAGTGTAGACACTGACTCGTGATGGTTAGAGACACTGAGCTAAGCATTATCCTCGGTCCCAGGCTTACATATCGCCATGTCTGAAATGTACACGGCTTGTGTACATGCATGTCTGGTCCTATTCAGGCAACTTGCATGCCGTGTATCCAGAGTATTTTGTGAGGCTGGTTTTTTATGTACAGTTTTGCAAGCATACCATGTGACTGATTCATTCAGATTTCAGCCCATGGTTTCTATTGTCTGAATTTTGCTGTGGGCATTCCCTGGTTTTGGTTCTGAAAGAAGACGGCTGAATCCTCATCATCTGATCATTGGGCACCCAAGCCTGCATGATTGAAATTTTAAGCAGGTTATTCTAGTAGTATGTTGAATTGTTCACTTGTGAATTTGTGATACTCCGGTACTGAAACGTGGCCTCTATATATATGATGAACGCATTGTCCGTTACCTGCCGGGTGACCCTCTGAAACGCACAAAAACAGGGTGCTCAGCACACAGTTCATCACGAAATGTCATGTGCTCATTGCTAAATAATTAAGAAATGAAAGTGATCTAATAAACCTGACTGCCAAATGCCTCTCTCACGTAATGGCTCGTCTAAATCTGACCTGAATACAGACAGTGATGTACATGCAAGTTAGTTGGAGTTGCTGCACTGAAAGTCTGAAACCAGGGGCAGCAACCTGGTCTGAACTTTCCTGCTAAAACCGGCTACCTCATGAACTCCCAAAAGGTTGTAGCCTGTAGACCCATTGGAAAATGCAAGGAAAATGCCAATAAATGGTTGATACATGTGCCATGCTAGAAATCATGCAGACCACCGATGGAAATCGGGAGATGGAGCTGCCGTGCAAGTTGTGTCGCAACAATCAAAGCACTGCTAACCAACACCAAGCATGCAGCTGCAGCTGTAAGTGCAGCGTACACATAAAAAAAATCGCCTTGCAAAGAAAAAAGAAATCGGAGAAATGAACTCTGAATCTGCCCAGGAAAGAGTACTCCTGAACCATCGGGTCATGTCCCCTTCGACATTGCCACTTCACCTAACTGAAATCACAAGAACTAGTCGTCAACTCATTCAGAAAATATTGCTTTTGGACAAATCCAATCAGCTTATCCCCCAGTCTCTTGATCATACAGGAAGCTGACCAGAATGGAACAGCTTCCATAAAAGCTGGACCCTGGATGGCTGCACGATGCTTCTGCCCATTCAGCTGCAAGTATGTACTGTAGTACGTATCTGATTGCTCAGCCACTAGTCCACTGACATTGCCTCCACGGTGCACCAAGTGATGGCCCAGCTAAAATCTAATCTGAATCTTGCTGCCTCTCTCTCGAGACACCATTGCACACGCCAAGCTCATGGCCTTGTCCCCTACCAAATGCCATACACATGGACCATATCTCTTCGGCTATATATCCATGAGCTAGCTAGCTATGGAGACACCATCCAATCAGTGCTTGACTCACAAAGTCACAAGCTAAGCTATTCCTAAGCAACACACCTGAGAAAACCAAGATCAACAAACCAGCCATGATCCATTCCAAGAAGCTTGCTCAGCTGGCGAGGAAGCTGCAGAGGGTAAAGACGGCCGCCGCCAGGGAAGACGACGACGCCTGCTGCACGACCTCGCCGCCGGTGGCAGACAAGGGCCACTGCGCCGTGTACACGGCCGACGGGAGGCGGTTCGAGGTGCCATTGGCGTACCTCGGCACGACGGTCTTCGTCGAGCTCCTGAGGATGTCACAGGAGGAGTTCGGGTTCGCGAGCGATGGAAGGATCACGCTGCCCTGTGATGCGGCCGTGATGGAGTACGTCATGTGCTTGCTGCGGAGAAATGCATCGGAGGAAGTCGAGAGGGCGTTCCTGAGCTCTGTAGTGATGCCTTGCCAGAATTCAGGCTGTGCAGTGCCAACTGTGGCGTTGCACCATCAGTTTGCAGCAGTTTGTAGCTAGGTTCTGAAGATATTCAGAGTTTTGCACTTCTTGTTCTACATTTTGCACGTCCTGTGCAATCTCATGGAAAATAGTCAAGTACAGAGGAGATTGGAAATGAAATGCTAATTGCGTACCAGCATTCGATTGCAATCAGACCATGTGGCTTACCGATTGAGTGGGAATTCCTGATAGGCCTGCAGATTAGATGGCAAATAGTAAAACTAGATGACACCCCATATTTGGTATTCGTTCCTAAAACACTGTTTTTATAATTATTAATCTAGTTAATGATTATATCCATATTCATAGCTAAAAAGACACTTTTTAGGGGATAGAGATACTACCAAATTCTAGAGTATGATATAGAAGAATAAACACAAATCGTATCTATTAGTTGAGCTTGCACCACGCACGAGCTTCTTTTAGGAGTAAATGCGTAGTGGATTATAATTAAAGAAAGGATTTCTTGTTTTTAATGTTCATGGCGTGCTTCTTCGTTCCAGCACCACTGTTGCCATTTTCCATCTTATAGCAGGATTCCACAGTATCTTCCGGTGGTGATCAGAGCTCTTGCAGCGGTCCATGGCAACCGCGCATCAAGCTAGGCAGAACCGCAGAAGTGGCGGCTGCACGGCATGAGGATGATGTGATAGAGGGATGGAGGTCGGGAGGATCGAGGTGGCGGCGGACATGGCGTCGAGGATGGTGAGGTACAGGTGGCAGCGGCGACCAGGATGGGGAGCGGAGGGGGCGTCCGCGCTGAGGGTTTTTGGGAGGTGGAGGCGGCAGTAGGGCAGCCTCCGACCTCCTCCCTCTTGCGTGCGTGCGCCATGGACCTCCTCGCCGCCTCCTTCCCGGCCTCTGACCACCACCGCCACGCCTCAATTCATCTCCCCCATCCGCCTCAATTCTCCGACTAGCGTTTTGATCTGACTACCGTTCACGATCTCGATTCGGCTACCTCCTCCACTTCAAAATCCGGACACCTCCTCCACATCAATGGCGCGAAAGGAGAGGAGAAGGTGGAAAGGTCAGACCCATGGAGGGGAGGAGGAGAGCAGAGCTGGGTAAGGGGATGAATTCATGAACAGGCACTTCCTGGATGCCTCCTTGGTCTTGCCAACCCACGGCCACCGCCCTCCCGACGAGGCCGATGCTCCCCGGAGCTCCGCGTTGATCGACCTGAAGGCCTACATCGCCGACCGCCGCGACGCCACCACCGCGTGCTGCACCAACAGTTTGCAGTTCGTAGGTAGTTTCTGAAGATGCACTGCTTGATCTCCATTTTGTGATTTTTTACATTGCTTCAGTCCTTATTCTTTCTGATTCTTAATGGCCTTGTGAAGTCTTTATCCAATGATTCATCGTTCAAAATGTTCTGTGCCATGCCACCTGATCGTTTCATTTCTTCCTTATTTTATCATAAGGCAGAATAGATTGTACAAACACTTTTTGTGATTTTTTACATTAATTCAGTCCTTGTTATTTCTGATTCCTAATGGCCTTCTGAAGTCTTTATCCAATGATTAATTGTTGCAAATGTCGCCTGTGTCATGCCACCTGATCATTTCATTTCTTCATTACTATATCAGAAGCGCAGAATAGATTGTACAGGCACTTCTTGATACTCAGTGCTCTGTGTAGTCAACAATTCTCATGTAACATAAGAGTGCAATTCATTCCTGTATGCAACATCAATTTAAGGGGGGAAAAATAGCAGCATATGTTGGCTGGCCGTTTTCTTTGATTGCCTGCAAGATTGAAAGGCTTACGTGGCTTTCTATTAACATCTAACTATTCTAAACTGATCCAGGTATAATACAGTATAGAATACAACTACAGGAGAAGACTTGAGCTCTTCAGGAAGCTACAGGCAGAAAATTTGCTGGTTGACTCCAACAGTTGGCACCATACAGCCAGTGTAGTGGCAAGTTGCCACCATGGAGCTCAGCAATGCTTTCTCCACCTCAACTGAAGCATTTCTCTTGAGCAAGTCCATGGCATACTCCATTACTGCAGCATCGCAAGGCAACATGATCCTGCCATTGCTCATGAAACCAAACTCCTCCTGGGACATCCTGAGGAGCTCACTGAAGACCGCAGTGCCAAGGTATGCCAACGGCACCTCGAATCGGCTCCCATCAGCTGTGTACATGACACAGTGGCCCTTGCCTGCCACAGAAGTGCAGCATTCTTCATCTTCTTTGGCTTTCATTGTGAGCCTCTTCCTTCCAAGAGCTGCCATCCTCTGCCACTTCTTGGCCAGTTGAGCAAGTCTCTTGGCACTGATCATGGTTGATTCTTGATCTTGATTTTCAGCTGGAAATCTGATGAGATTTGCTATGAGGCACGATGCTTGCTTTGTGGATGAGCTGATGAAATGTGATGGTGTTCAGTCTGCTAGATGCTGAATTTATAGGCAATGGAGAAGAGGCGTACAGATGGCATTGAGATGAGTCATGCGATGTCGCGGTATGATTGATTTGGATCAGATTTTGATGGGAGCAAGTTTTCAGTGCATCCTGGAACCGATAGTAGTAAGAGCCAGTTGCTTTCAATCATTTGTGGCTGCCATACTGAACAGCGAATCCTAGAAACAAGCTGGTGAGAACATGTTAATTGGGCCTCACGTTTCGCCGCAGCTCAGTTTCTATTAGAGATACCAGTGGCTCTTAGATTCAGTTCTATATCTACAGCTTGTGGTGCTCTCAGTTACCCAATTTGGTTCTCTGAATGCAGCCTTGAAATTGTGCTATGCATTGCTCACGCCCCTAATCTGTTGTTTCTGAACATTCATAAGAAGAAATATTGTCCCAGTCTAGCACATGGTCTGCCTTTTCCTCCAGCATCTCATGTGGTGTTCATTTAGTTGTTCTTACTTGCACTTCATTTCTTTTGGAGGTATTACACATCTAGATGATGGCCGTGGGTATTTCCTTTTTGAAAGGGTATTGTATCATAGGATTTTCATAAGATTATTGTACCTGAATAATCATTTGAATCACGTTTCCAAGATGAAGCAAGCACCTCTTATGTCGTATTTGACTTCTCAGTCTGCATGTGTTGCATTTGCATATGATGTTTCTAGTTGTAGCTGAGCTTCTCAGTACAACTTTTTAGGCAAGAACAAATACCCATAAATAGTAATATACCTCTTGCTAGTATGCCATATTTTCCTGTCCTCTGTTTGAGAGGAATGCCAGGCCATGCGTGTTGATTCTTGACATGTTTTTGTGTTGAAGCTATGTACATCCATTTTAATTTTAAACTTCCATTTTGAGAAACATATTTTGCTACGTAGTATGTTTTCTGTTTAGTTTTTTTAGATACAAATAAATTTCCCACATGTTAGTTTACACCACCTAGAAATGCAAGATGGTCAAGGGGTCAGAGCTTCTTCATTTTTTGTTCTCTGCATTTTTAGGCAGAGGGTTTCAGAACAATGTACATTCATACATACCAGATTGCTTTGCTTGAATGTTCGCTTCCATCATTTTTCTCTTCAACTGGTACAAGACTATCCAGAAATTTTTGAACTACCTGTACGAATCAAAATATGCCATATTCGTTGGTTTAGTCTGAAGCCTGTGCATCTCTTATGAAACCAAAAATACATACCTGAGCTTTCATTATCACGCACCCAGAACTGCGGAACTCAGGAGTCACAAATAACTTCAGTTAAGAAAAAACACAGAGATAACGAACAGGTTCCTTTGATATGAATAATATGCCATGTCTATTTCTCACTTCATGTCTCCATATTTACATCATTCAGAAGAATAAAAAAGGAAAAAGATTAGCTCTATGTAAACTTTCAAAAGCTAGAAGCTGCTACTTGTTGGACAAACCCCAAGGATGGTGCAAAGCCATTCCCATAGTGGCAAGGCTTCACAATGGTGCTCAGGAATGCCCTGACAACTTCTTCTGATGCATTTCTTTTGAGCAAGCACATGACATACTCCATAACCTCTGCATCACAAGGCAATGTGATCCCTCCATCAGTTGTGAAGCCAAACTCCTCCTGAGACATCCTGAGGAGCTCTACAAAGATTGTCGTGGCGAGGAACGCCAACGGGACCTCAAACCGCCTCCCATCGGCAGTGTACATGACGCAATGGCCCTTCACTGCCACAGAACTGCAGCATTCATCGCTTGCTTTGGCCGTCGTCCATGTGAGCCTCTTCCTCCCGAGGGCGGCTATTCTTTGCCACTTCTTTGCCATTTCAGCGAGTCTCTTGGCACTGATCATGGTTGCCTCTGCTTCTTTCTTGCCTGAAATTTTTGTATGAGGTAGTATTGAGCTAGGAGTTGTGTTTAGCTTGTGGATGAAGTAGCGGTTCCAAAATGATGGATTTATAGGTGAGGGGAAAGAGAGGCATGCGGTTTAAGTGCAACTATCAGTGAAGCTGGCAAGGGGCAAGGCCATGAGCTCAGAACATGCAATGTTTCAAGGCCAAACAATGTGGTTTTGATTAGATTTCTCTAGGGCCATCAGTTAAGTACTTGTTGGAGCCATAAAAACAGTGTGTGGGTGTATGGACACCACATTGTGTGGCCATACTGACCTGTTTTGGTGTCCAAGAAGCATGCCACATGAGGACCGCATGTAAGTTGGGTCCAACGATTCAGGTCATTGCCATTTCTGAGTCTGCAATGAGATATCAAATATATTAGGTGTTTGATTGTATCATGTTTAAAATATTTAAAGTGAGCCTTAGTTGAGAGGACTTCATGCCCAGGATGCGTTGTTCCTGCAGATTAAATGCATTAGGTGCTCTAAAAAAAATGAACTTTCCCAACAATCTCACACTGCCTATTTAGAAGGACTATTTGGCTAGTAACATCTCATGTGAACTCCATTTCGTTGCATCTTCCTATACTTTCCTATATGGACCTACAGGACTACAACTCGATGGTGCCATTATTGAGCTACAAACGGTTCTATTGGACCACATTTCTCAATGAGACTTGAGCCAATTATATATCTTTCTGAAACATAGCATGAGAGCTGTTACTTTCTTCCATTAGAGGGCAAAATTACAAAAGAGAAAAATTCCAACGCAGTTGTTAGACCCCTCTCATCATTTATTTTTAAATTAATCTTTGTCATGCATAAATTCCTAGATATCTATTTTTATTCAACATTTGTAAAAATCTTTCAGAATTCATCAATGGATAATTCAGTTAGCAAATTGCTCGAATCATATCTGTAACACCTAACAGGGAAAAGGATGCTGATGAGAATAGCCACAGGAAATCAACATCTTGTTACACTGGTCTGCTAGGAAAAGTTTGTGTCTTTGTCTCTTTTTCTATCATCCTGATAATTTACATCGGATTGAACAAAAACCATACAGACTAGCTACAAACAGCAAATTGCTCATTGAGTCTCATTGGTGGAACCGCACAACTAACATTATGACAAGGCCTAACTATGGACCTCAGGAGCGCCCTCCCAACCTCTTCAGAGGCCTCTCTCCTAACCAAGCACATCACGTACTCCATAACTGAGGCATCACAAGGCAATGTGATCTTGTCATCGCCTGTGAAGCCAAACTCCTCTTGAGACATCCTTAAGAGCTCACAGAAAACTACCGTGTTGAGGTACATCAGTGGAACCTCAAAATATAGCAAAATGTAGGACACTTCGGAAGTGTTAATTTTTCAACAAAAAAAAATAGACAGGGGACTTGCCTAATATATCAAAAAAGCAGGATGGGGAGTATTGTACCGGATTTTTAGTGAAGTATAGGACATTCTGAAACATAATCGAAATATAGATTGCATCCAACATTCCGCCAGTGTGGAGGACTATAACCCTGAAACGACCATTGCTACGGAGAAGGAAAAAATCATATTGAGATGCAATAATGCGTATATCCTTGTTTATACGACCATATGTCAGAAACTCAGGATCAGACCATGAAGTTTATGTTGAAATCAAGCATGAATGGAAAAAATATTACGCCTTTGAGAGGTAATAACAACTTACAAGAAATGGAAAGGAGCAACTTCCGGCCATCAGAAAATCGCAAAATTGTGCATTTCTACAGCACATAATCTGTAGGCAATAGTTCTGCAAGCTTTAATCTTTTGGGCAGGATTTCTCCATTCTGCTCATACTAACATCTGTCTGATGGTCACTTCCAGCGGATAATCTGTCTTTTATCATATATCACTATCAGATCGTGCACTTTAATACCTAGAAGAAGAAAAAGGGAGAATTAGGGGAACTACTATTACAGCAATTACTCTATTAGAAAGATCATGTTTTGCGATTTCAGAAAGCGTGCACTATATGCCCAAGCTTAAACATGTGCAACACAACAAATCAGCAAACCATCAACACATCTTTGCATATAGCTCTACAAATAAAAAATATAAATCGACCAATTAGAGAGTCCATTTCGATTCAAAACTCTCACCACAACATGGAGAGGTGCCCTAGAATCGAGCCGCCGATGAGATGCCACGAGCACACTTCCGCGGACGCTGACACCGCGCCCAGCGCCGCCGTCAAGCGCTCTCCCAAATTTCAGGGAGGCGCTGCGGACTCCACGACGGTGGCCGCATGGGAAACGGAGCTCGGCAGTGGGCAGTGGTGCATGGCGGCCGGCGGCGGCGCGAGCGAACACTGACCCTCAAAGAACCCACCTTTGTGGACGAAAAGGTAAGTCAGGGTACTTCCAGTGCCTCTTTCTGCAAAAGTCTCCACACTGCTCCGCTCGCATCGATCTGCAACGTGCGATTTTGATCGGAAGGTCCTCAGTAGAGGAGTTTGCCTCTTAAGAGTTCAGATTTCACTATTTCAGGCCTCAGACAAGAAAGCAAGAATCTTGACAGGAAAATTGTGATATTTTTATATCATCTGAATGAATCGTTTCTTGTAATAATCCTAACATTTTACATCAGGAACTATGTACAAACATCAAGTTGATGGCTGAGCACACCGACATTGTGGCAAGTCCTCGCCATGGAGCTCAAGAACGCCCTCTCAACCTCTTCAGAGGCATCTCTCCTAAGCAGACACAAAACGTACTCCATTACTGATGCATCGCACGGCAACGTGATCCTGCCATCGTCGCCTGCAAAGCCAAACTCCTCCTGAGACATGGTCAGGAGCTCGCCGAAGACCGCCGTGCCGAGGTACGCCAATGGCACCTCGAACCGCGCCCCGTCGGCGGTGTACACCGCGCAGTGGCCCTTGCCGGCGACAGACGCCGTGCTGCAGCAATCTCCAGTTGTGCCTGCCGTGTGCCGGCCACCGGCGGATGACAACATCCTCTGCTGGAACTTCCTGGTCAACTGAGCAAGCTTCTTTGGATGGATCATGATTCTGCTGCGTTTTTGTCTAAACTAGCTGCACCCTGTTGATCCGAAGCTCGACGGTTAGATTGCTCGTATTTTGTTTGTGAATGAAGTGGATGTGCTCAGCTAGGCAAGAATTTATAGGTCAAGGCTGATGAAGGAAAAGATCAAGGTTCAACTGCAGCTATCACCAAAGTGATGTGCCTGGAGACATGGCCATGAGTGGTGTTTGTACGTGCAAGGTTGCTGGATCATTGAGATTTTGATGAGACTTCCAATGGGACCGGCTGTTTGGTGAACATTTGAGCGGTGAGTGATGGAGCCAATGCAACTTGATGGATGATTAGCCATCTACTGTAAGCATTGTTCATGGCCCAGAGCTTGCGACCTCCATATCACTACATATGTCTGAATCTTGTTTGTTGCATGAGGAACTGATAGAGCCCAGCCCACACGGCTTGTCTTGTGTTCGAAATCGTTCATCCAGGCAACTTGTCTGTATGTCCAGACTCCAGGCATTGCTCTCGATCGATCTGTTTTAATTGTAACTTTGCATCTTGTATAGCTTGTGCGTTGGACTGATTCATCCG
The DNA here is from genome assembly GCA_003991445.1 of Oryza meyeriana var. granulata. NCBI lineage: Eukaryota > Viridiplantae > Streptophyta > Magnoliopsida > Poales > Poaceae > Oryza > Oryza meyeriana. The sequence goes on from RYFJ01001639.1 coordinate 228,728, forward strand.
ACCCATGGTTTTTTTGTCTGAATTGGTCTGTTGTCCCTAGTTTTGACACTGAAACAGGACGAAAAATCTGACCGTTGCAGGCACCGTGCTCATTTCGCTGTCAGATCACCGCTCTCTTTCTGAGCTATATATAAATCCACAAAGGAAGCATCGATCGAGCCATCGACTCATCGCTTTGCAGGAACAAGAAATAGCACGCCATGATCAGTGCCAAGATGCTGGCCCGGCTGGCCAAAAAGTGGCGGGAAACAGAAACGTTCGGAAGCAAGAAGGGCTGGTTTGGTTTGAAGTCAAAATTGACTTTCTCAGTTTTTGTCAGTGCTATATTTTGATAAGTTTTAGCATAATCAATTTTGATAACGTAAAGTTGTGTTTGGATTGAAGCCAAAATAACATAACTTCACTATTAAAGTGTCCTATTTTGTATAGGCTTGTAAAATTCGGTTTTAATCCAAATTGATATTAACAAATATTGGTAAGACTAATTTAGACAACATACCAAACTGGTTCGAAGAGGCCACCTCTACAAGCTTTGGGAAGGCCCGTGCTCCCCGAGTACGTTGCTGACGAGGGTTCGGACTGCCGCTGCTCGTAAAAAGGACTTTTTTTTTAGATAATCAGCAAGAAAGGGAAACAATACACTTGTAAAGGCAAGTGTCGACACAAAATTAGAATGCTTGATGTTTATGCTCGAACAATCACCGGTCTGTCAGGCCTCCTCTTTGCTGTCTTGGTCGATCCATCCAAACAGAGATCAGCTAGCGTTCGTCACAATCCCTTTTTCATCTAACAAAGTTGGAGTTCGTCTCGCGGTTCAATCTTCCATTTGAAGATCACCCGCAACCTATAAATTCAGAGAAACAGGTTCGTTCTCAAACCACATCAAGTCCAGATTGCTCGATCTAGTTCATCAGCTTCATCGATCAACACACAAAAAAACCCAATCCGCTGCATTGCGTTGCGACTCCAACGACGACCAAGCTAGAGGTTCATCAGCTTCGTGATCGTATGGCTATCCTGGATGGTCCCCCGGTCGCCGCCAACGCCGTGGTGGCAGCAGATGGCTCCGGCGACTACACCACCATCACTGCAGCTGTTGCAGCCGTGCCATTGAGGAGCACCAAAAGGTACGTCATATATATCAAGAAAGGAACTTATAACGAGCTCGTCACTGTGGGCAAGGATACATGGAATCTGACGCTTCTTGGAGACGGGATGGATGCTACAATCATCTCTGCTCACCAAAGCGTGGGCGGCGGCGCCCCGACCACGTCCAAAACGGGCACCTTCAGTAAGTGTACCATTTTTCTTGGATTTAATATTACGTATTTACGATTTTGAGTAATTTTATGGTACTCTTTACTACTGATAAAATTATACTACCAATATGTTATTAAGTAGAAGTGATCTTAGCTGTTGATATAGGAATAGTTAAGATGATAGTAGAAATCGTTCTCATCTATTATATTAGAAAATATAAACGGTCTAAATTGATTCTACTAGCAGTAGAGAGCATTATAAAATATATCTACGTATTTACGATTTTGACTAACTTTACGGTACTCTCTACTAGTAACTACTGCTATTTTACCATTTTACCAGTAGAAATGATCTCGATCATTGATATTTAACAAATTCTACTATCAATAGAAAAAATTATTCTACTACTTATAATTAAAGTAGCAGTAGAAATAGATCTGATCTATTAGATTAAAAGATATAAAATTCTACTATCAGTAAAAAGCACCGTTAAAACAACTCCGTATGTAATATGTAGAGTAAATCTCTCTACTGTAGGTGTTGAAGGCAATGGCTTCGTAGCCCGTGACTTGACCATGGAGAACACGGCCGGACCAAGCAATTACCAGGCTGTGGCGCTCCTGTCAGCTTCAGACAACTCGGTGGTGCACCGCTGCGCCATCAGAGGGTACCAGGACACGCTGTACGCCAAGAACACCATCACGGCGCAGTCCCGCGGCGCGGCCACCAGCGCCACCGGGTTCTCCTTCCAGCTCGGCAACATCTACGCCGACGACGATCTCCGGCGCGCTCCCGCCGGCGTGGAGAACTACCTCGGCCGGCCGTGGAAGCCATTGTCGTCGCCTGCGCCGTTCTCGCGTGTGGTGTTCATGGAGTGCACCATGTCCGACGTGATTCACCCCAAGGGATGGCTCCCCTGGGAAGGGAGCACCGACGTGGCCGACCTGTACTATGGAGAGTACCAAAACATGGGAGATGGCGCTAACGTGAGTGGCCGCGTGAATTGGCCTGGTTTTCATGTCATCCAAGATGCATCCGAGGCTGCCAAGTACACGGTGGATAACTTCATCCAGGGGAGCCAGTGGATTCCGGCCACAGGAGTGGAGTACAAGCCCGGCCTTTAATTTGATCGATCGAGAACTACTAGCTTAGTCTTCAGATTAGTCGGGTCAATAGATCTTTGTTACTAATTTATATACTCTTGTCGTCGTGTCCAATATAAAGTTCAGCTATACTGTACTTGATCTTCGTTTCTGCAACTTTATCATTCCTGTCCTATGGATATATATAAAATGTCTCAAAGGAAGAAATAACTAACCACTTTGAAAAATTGAATGTTTATTGATAAAAGAAATAATAGATTTATTATTGATCAAACGTTTGATTTTTTGGATTCTATCAAATAACAACACTGGCCGTTGATGAAATTTTAAGATTCGGGACAGGAGAAGTAAGTTCCAAATTACACTTTTAAACATTATCGATTACACTTTAGTTATAAATATGTGCAACTGCAATCGATTGATAAATTTATTTTTTTAAAACATTTGATCAATAGACGATCAATAGACGGTTTCAAGAAATAACTAACCACATAGCTTAACCAGGCCGCTCTCCCTGCTGGATGTGGCCGGCGGCCTGGGCAGAGACATCGCAAGAACCGACGAGTTCAGAGTTTCAGACATGGATGGAAGATTACTGCCATGAGAACTCGTGACAATAATTTCTGCATCATCTGAATGGTCCGTTTGGACCGTTTCATCTAATAGCCCTAAGATTTTACATCTAGATCTATGTACAAACAGCAAATTGATGGGTGATCACTCCGACATTGCGGCAAGTCCTCGCCATGGAGCTCAAGAACGCCCTCTCAACCTCTTCAGAGGCATCTCTCCTAAGCAGACACAAAACGTACTCCATTACTGATGCATCGCACGGCAACGTGATCCTGCCATCGTCGCTTGTGAAGCCAAACTCCTCCTGAGACATCTTCAGGAGCTCGCCGAAGACCGCCGCGCCGAGGTACGCCAATGGCACCTCGAACCGCGCCCCGTCGGCGGTGTACACCACGCAGTGGCCCTTGCCGGCGAGAGACGCCGTGCTGCAGCAATCGCCGGTGGCGCCTGCCATCTGCCGGCCACCGCTGGATGTCACCATCCTCTGCTGCAGCTTCCTGGCCAGCTGAGCAAGCTTCTTTGGGTGGATCATGGTTCTGCTTTTGTTTTTGGCTAAAGCAACTGCACTTTGCTGATTTGAGGTTCGATGGTCAGATTGCTCGTATTTCGTTTATGGTGAAGTGGATGTGTTCAGCTGGCCAAGAATTTATAGATCAAGGCTGATGAAGGAAAAGATCAAGGTTCAAGTGCAGCTATCACCAAAGTGATGGGCCAGGAGACATGGCCATGAGTGGTGTTTGTACGTGCAAGGTTGCTGGATCATTGAGATTTTGATGAGACTTCCAATGGGACCGAGAGTTCAGGATGGGGTCAGTGCAACTTGCTGGGATGGTTGGTGATCTACTGTAAGCAAGCATGCATCGTCCATGGCCCAGAGGGTCCCAGACTTGTCTGAATTGTGTTTGTTGCATGAGGAACTGAAAGAGCCCACACGGTTTCTCTAGCTTGTGTTCAAGACGGTGGTTGATCCAGGCAACTTGCACGGCCGGTGCATTGCTCTGGATCGGTCGGTTTTAATTGCAGTTTCGCAGCATGCAAACTAGCTGCACTTTGTTGATCTGATGCTGGTATCTTGTTCGTAAATGAAGTGGATGTGTTCATCTGGCCAGGAATTTATAGCTGGTCAGGACTCAGGAGACAAGGCCATAAGTGGTGTTTGTAGGTGCAAGCGGTTGCTAGATCGATCATGGAGAAATCGATGAGACTTCCATGGGACCGGCTGTTTGGTGAAGGCCTGAGTGGTGAGTGATGGAACCAGAATTTTGTTTTCAGAGCAGTATTTCATCTGTAAGATCTGCAAACGAAGCATCAACCGCTAGCGCCAAGTTTCTATCTAGCTAGCGGACAGGCCACTGCAGAGTTATTCACTTGTCAGAAAACAAGAAACCCCGCGAAATAACCATGATCAGCTCGCTGCTGCCTGCCTAAACTTGCTAGCAAATCAACTCGAATAGCGAGAGGCGGCTCCGACTGGCGTCGTAGACGCTCTAGCGATGCCGGCGATGGCTTCACGCCGGCCGGCAAGGGCGCAGGATGTCATGTCACCGCCAGCTCACGTTGAATTCAGAATAGGCGTATTAATTCACTGCACTGCGTGTACGTGGCACAACTCAACTAACGATCAGGTGTGATTTACCAGACCTTATAAGGCGCAGACTACCTATATGTCACTCAACACTCGATAGATTTTTTACTAAAATCACACTAATATAATTATAGTATAAACATAGTGTAATTACAATATAGCTAGCATGAAATTACAATGAAATTGACTTGTAAGTCTCATGTAAATAAAAAAAACAGCCGTAGCTCAATCAAAAAGGTTTGTATGTGTGATGCAAGGATAGCAGGATTGAGGTCTCGCAGAGACAGGATCTTTGTTTTTTCCACCCAGCATGAATCTAGGTGCTTATCCAACGGCCAGCACAAATCTTGACACACATTAGACAGCAAAAACAAAAAAGTTAAATCCCACCTAGCATAAATCTCGATGCTTATCTAATATCCAGGATAAATCTTGGCGCACATCAAACGACAAAAACACATCAAATCTGGGAGAAAAAAAATCACACAGGAGATCTTTAGCAAAATCGGGCGCAGATATCTCTGTAACGCTACATGACCTTTGCAAATTGATTTGGGTACATCTGGTGCTGTGATGTTCATCCCCGTCCTGAACTTCCAAGCACATTATCTGGTGATAGCAAAATACACCCTTGGAAAGTTGCGCACAAGTCACTTCACAGAAACTAGCAGCAGCAAGTCACCAACTTGACATAGCCTGAACTTTCAGGCTAAAACCGACGGCTTGACGATTGCCAACTGGATGTAGACCCATTGGAAAATGTACGGAAGATACAAACCAACGAGAGAATAGTTGTCACATGTACGATGCTACAAATCAAGATGACAAACAACTGCTGGAAACTGAGATATGGAACTGTCTGTCGAGCAAGCTGTGTTGCAAGGTGCGTTCGTATTTATAAACACGCTTCCTTAACCGTTAAACAGTGTGTTTTTTATAAAAATTTTCTATATAAAAGTTGCTTTAAAAAATCATATTAATCTATTTTTTAAGTTTAAAATAATTAATACTCAATTAATCATGTGCTAATGACTCACCTCGTTTTACGTGATCTACTTTCTCCGTTCTCTTCCCTCACCTTTAAATATCCCTAGCCTACATGCAATAGTGAAAAGCAGAAAAATAAACCCTGAATCTTGTCAGGGAAGACGACCCCTGAACCTTCCTGCAATCACAGGAAAAAGCAAAGAAGGAGAATATAAGATTGTCAAATCATTCAGAATTGATTGCTTTTGAATAAACATGATCAGCTTATCTCCAAATATCTTGATGCAAGAAGGTGAACCGAATTTAACCCCTCCACAAAGGCTGGGCCTTGGATAGTCACACAATATGAGCGTGTTTGGTTGCTACCCTGAGCGAATCAGCCTAGCCTGAGCCTAAGCCTGTAACTGCCTAAGATCTATTTGGTTGCTATCCTGAGAATTTTAGCCTGAGGATTCCTGCCTGAAGAAACTTGCCTGAGTCAGGCCTAGCAAAAAGGTGGCCTAAGCAAACCATAGCATTTCCCCCACCTGACTGAGTAGAATCACCCCTCTTCTACCACTTCTCCTCCTCACTACTACTATATACTTTTAACAGGAGATAGTCACCATCGATCCTTCCATGGCTGCAGGAGTAGCGACCAAGGGGCTGCTCCACCTTGCAGATCCGGTGGCCATCTGTTTCCTCCTCCACTAAAATCCTGCATCAGCTGACCTGCTAGCTCAGCTCTGTTCGTGAGAGCTAATAGAAAAAGAACACTGTCAGCGAAATGGGACAGGGGGTCCCACATGCCCTGGGGACGCGTGGGTCATCGGCCATGTCAGTTCCCCAGGGGGCCATCTCTCCATCGGCCCCGGGCCCGTCCCCGGGGCGTCATCGCCATCAGCCCCGGGGCGCCGTCTCCTTCGGCCCCGGGCTCGTCCTCGGGGCGCCGTCTCCTTCGGCCCCGGGCTCATCCCCGGGGCGTCGACTCCATCGGTTTCGGCTCCGGGGCCCACACGACGATCCACCCGAAGAACTCGGTGGAACAGCTCTCCAACTACCCACATAAATGGTGAGGCGACAGGGCACCTCCCGCCTGTCTCCCGACAGCATCTCCAGGAGACAACCTCTGTCACGTCTCTGTACCCCAGCCGCCCGCAGCCGAGCGGCAGAACGACCAGACCAGCCACCCTCGGCGGCCGAGCCGACCGCACCTTCATGCTCCAGCCGCCCACAGCAGCCCGGCATCTTGCCGACTGGACCCTCAGTAGGCGGACAGCGGTGACTAGACGTCCCTCCCGTCCGGCGCGGCAGGCGGCGGCGTGCGTACGAGCGACAGGACGTAGCATAGCTCTCTTTCTCTCTCTCACCACTTATGCCAGGCGCGGTGGACTCCCCTTCACTGATAAAAGGAGGATTCAAGCCACCGGCTACAGGGGGGCTTTTCCGGCTTCGGACTCTCTGGCTTACACGATAGCTACTGTTCTTCTTCTCCGGCTCCGGCCGCGAGCTAGTTCACCTTGTAACCACATTCATCTCCACATAGCATACACACAGGAGTAGGGTATTACGCCTCCGAGGCGGCCCGAACCTGTATAAATCCTTCTGTCTTCTTTGTGTGCTTGCTTCCTTTCGATCCATCCATCGTTCCGCTGATACACCCTGACGCCAACTTCGCCTGAGAACTACTCCCCTGGCCGAATCTCAAAGGGGGGTCTCCTGACTTCCCGCAGTCGAGGTTTCATCCTTCGACAAACACCTTTTCAGATCTGAAAGGGAATCGACTTTTCAACTTTCTCCTTCCCTGTGTGCACGTGAGATTGCAAAGCCTCCACTAGATTTTCCACGATCTTCTGTAGCAATGTGAGAACACATTCTCAAGTTCTTCTTTTTTTTTTGCTTTTTCCCTCTTTTGTTGCTTTGTTATGCAAGGAGCATGTCTGTTAGAAGTAAATCTATGTGAGCCATTGCAATATGTGTGTTTTTTCCACCTATTTCTTATTATTTGTCATATGATGCTCAGATGGATTTAGATCATACTCATGAATACATTGTCCAGCAATGAGCTAGAACTTTGGGCATTTTAGCTGCTATGTTGGCTATTATTCGTTGGCGACGTCGTAGGAAAAATAGACGGATTCCAAGGAAATATGGGCCTTTGGTGGATAGAGATCCGATCAGACAAACAAGACTAGATGATTTGTACAATAGAAGTGATACCAATTGCATCAATCAACTTCGTATGAGGAAAGAAGTTTTTTGGAAGCTTGCCTCTAGTTTACGAGATCGTGGTTTACTATGTGACACAATCCATGTCTCAGTTGAAGAACAATTAGCTATGTTTCTGCACACTGTTGGTCATAATTTGAGAAATCGTGTGATTGGATTTTTTTGTCAAAAGATCAAGTGAGACAGTGAGTCGATACTTCAATGAGGTGTTGAGAGCTTTATGTTATCTTGCTAAAGATATGATACAACTTAGGTCAGTAGACACTCATTCAAAGATAGTTAGTAACCCAGGCCGATTCTACCCATATTTTGAGGTATCTCGTGTCAAATTTATTTAACGTCTAATTTGTAGTTGCCTTCCTCAAAAAAATTTTTGTAACAACATTTTTTTTTCTAACATAGGATTGCATTGGGGGCAATTGACAGCACACATGTCCCTACATTTGTCCCTGCTAATATAGTTAACAGGTTTAGAGGTCGGAAGCCCTATCCAACGCAAAAATGTGCTTGCTGTAGTTGACTTTGACTTGAGATTTACATATGTGCTTGCTGGATGGGAGGGTTCAGCTCATGACTCAGTAGTTCTCAAGGCTACACTTAAAAGATCAAATGGAATTCAAATACCTGAAGGTGTGCACAAAGTCATAGTATTTTCAGGTGTACAATAATTTGTGGCAACACAATAAAACCATTCATCTTATGTGTTGTAGGAAAATACTATTTAGATGATGCAGGGTAGGTGGCAAGGCCAGGTATACTGCCACCATTTAGAGGTGTCTGATATCACCTGAATGAGTATGAAGGCGAGAAAGCACCAGAAACACCCCAAGAATTATTCAATCTTCGGCATTCCTCCCTTCGCACATCTGTTGAACGAGCTTTTGGAACCTTAAAGAACCATTTTAAAGTCCTTGCTAGCAAACCATACTTTCTATACAAGGTCCAAGTGAAGATAGTCATAGCATGTTGTGTTCTACACAACTGGATACTTGATAATGGTCATGATAATATTATATATGATGAAGATCGTTGGTTTAGTAGACTTTCTAGGTCAGCTAGAGTAGCTACAGATCAAGAGGAGGAGCACAAGCAATGGGTGGCATTTAGGAACAATCTAGCTAATATCATGTGGGAAGAACACTAGTATTCTAGTACTGTATGCAATAATTATTTTCAGCTCTAGTACTGTACTGAAAGCTACCCATGGATATTGTTTTATGACTATGTGTTGTTTCAGCTTTATGTATGCCAGCAATTATTCTTTTCAGCTCTATGTGTTTATGTGATATCATTATTTCCTTCATCATGCATCTTTTTGTAGCTCATACCATGGATATAGGAGAAAGCAACAACAAGGGTAAGAGCAAGATCAAGGGCAAAGCAAGCAAACTGGCAGTGGGATCCGCTACTAGGGCAAAACCAATAAATTGGCCTCCAGCACTCTCTGAGTTTCTCCTTGATTAGTACATTGAAAAGAAGTTACAGATGCCACCAAAAACAGTGATCAAGAAGATACACCACACTGCTTGCACATCAACTATAAATGGCAAGTATGGCACTACTTACACGGTTGATTCAGTTCAACGCCACTACAAACATCATAAAGAAAATTGGTCACTTGTAGCTCGTCATCTAAATGAAAGTGGTAAGAGCTGGAATGAGACTACTAAAATGCTATCTCTCTCCAAATCTACTTTGGATGCACTTTCGGTAATTACTTGTTCTCTAGAATACAACTGGTTTGTTAACACCATGATAAGTTCTGATGATTTTTTTCCTTGCAGATAAATGATCGTGGAATTCTTTCAAAGCCAATCCAGTTCTTTGACAAGTTGTAGGAATTATTTAGTGGTTGCTCGGCAGATGGTGCATTTATGGAAGATCCTTCAAGTGCTGTTAATTTCAATGACGAAGATGATGAAGATGATAAATTTGATTTTCTGAACGATATATCAACCTATGTTGATACAAAAGTTCCACAAGGTGAGGACTCAGACAAATTGGAGTTAGACAGTGATGATTGCAAGGAGGTGGCAGCCCTTAGTGCAGCTGCTAGCCAAGTTTCATCATCTACTAATTCTGGTTTGAAGCCAAACAAAAAGAATTTTAAAAGGTGCGGGAAGCAAAAGACATTGCCCCAATCACATAATGATAAGGGTAACAAGATAAAGGCAAAATCCATAGCTCAAGTTCATGATGCTGATGACGTTGATGTGCTGATCAACAATACCTTGGTTGGAATAAAAAACACTCTTGAAAAACCAGTACAGACAATTGCCCCTCAAGATCCAAATACTTCTCTATGAGACATGCTCAAGAAGATTGCCTTAGACCCTGATGACAAGTTAAGAGTAGGGCTGCACCTTTGTAAGCCAGAGCTTCAAGCTAACCGCAGTTTTCTTATAAGCATAGGTTAAGAATACCTTGAGCGTTGGATCTACAAGTTTCTATCTAGTGATGATCCAAATCGTGCATATTAGTTAGCCGAAGCTTATCATGGTTGATGAGGGTCCATTTTTGCCGCACTCTTTTGGTTATGCAATTGCTGCACTATTTGTGTTTAAACAATTGCTAAATAGTACTACCTTAGGTGCTATGGCGGTACATATTATGACAAGCTGTTAAATATGCATACAATGCTAATTTTTTGGACAGTTTGATTACCTAGTAGCTTTGTAACGGCCCTGGTTTACTTTTATGTTGTTTAAGTTGTACTATTATTGGCTGAACCAAAGAGTGATTATAAGATAGAAGATCATTTCACAATTGATACTTCTCTATTGCAAATCTGCAAATCTTTATATATACATTTATACTGTACGTTTAGCTTTTCCACATATATGAACAAGAATGAGAATATATAGAGGGTAATCTCACCACCTCTGTACCATGTGGTGAGTGTATACTGAGACAAAATATGAGCCAAACACTACCTGACACTCAAGTCCACTCAGGCATGTTCCCAGAGCTTCAATCAAACATCTCCTTGAATTCGAGCCATGTCTGATTAAATAACTCTTGTAACCAATCTCAGGCTACCCTCAGGCATGAAAAATACTCAGGCATTTTGCTAATAACCAAACAGGCTCTAGCTCTGCCCAGTTCAGCAGCAGACAGTACTGTAGCACGATCTGATAGAACAGCTACTAATCCACTACCATTGCCTCCCCAGTGTACCAAGTGATGGGCCCAGCAAAATTCTAATCTCTCTGCCTCCCGTTGGAGACACAGTCGCACGCATCAGCTCATGGCCTTGTCCCCTGCAAATGTCTATTAGTCATACAGCATGAGATGTAGAGACTCTCTATGCCTATATATTCTTAGAGCTAGCTAGCAAAACACCATCACTTATGCCCCGTTGGGCAGCACTTATAAGCCCAGTTTATTTTCTCGTTTCTCGTAAGCACACTTTCCGAACTACTAAACGGTGTGTTTTTTACAAAAATTTTCTATATGAAAGTATCTCTAAAAAATCAAATAGATCCATTTTTTAAGTTTTTAATAGTTAATACTTAATTGATCACGCGCTAATGATATTCTTCGTTTTACGTGCGACTTATAAACAAGGATAATAAGCCAATTCAAACACCACCTTAGTCCATAAAGTCACAAGCTAAGCATTCCTAGGCAACATACCTGAGAACCAAAGAACAACCAGCCATGATCCATCCCAAGAGGCTTGCTCAGCTGGCGAGGAGGTTGCAGAGGGTCAAGACGACCACCAAGGAAGATGATGCCTGCTGAACAACTTCTACGTTCGCAGACAAGGGCAATTGCGCTGTGTACACAGCAGATGGGAGGCGGTTCCAGGTGCCATTGGCATACCTCGGAACAGCAGTCTTTGGCGAGCTCCTGAGGATGTCACAAGAGGAATTCGGGTTCACAAGTGATGGAAGGATTACATTGCCCTGTGATGCAACCGTGATGGAGTATGTCATGTGCTTGATCAGAAGAAATGAATCAGCAGAAGTTGAGAGGGCTTTCCTGAGCTCTGTAGTGATGTCTTGCCAAAATTCAAGCTGTACAGTGCCACCTACGGCCTTGCACCAATAATTTGCAGTTTGTAGCTCCTGAAGATATACACAGTTTTGCACTGTTTATTGTTCCCTTTTTCTCTCTCTTGTCCAATAGTAGTGAAAAGTAGTTCAACATATGAGAATGGAAATGAAGTATTGGCAAACCAGCATTGAAATAGTAATATCTTCACTTTTTGTTTTTATGCTAATGGCATTAAGCATGACTGCATGAACTAACATTAGGCCATAGGCTCTAATGTACACGTTTTACACCATAGAAGCTAAGGGGCACAATTACCATTTAGAGGTGTGCTGCTATGCTAAAATAAATCACATCTACCCCAAATAAACTGTATTTATTAATGAAATACTGATTGATGCACCGCAAACTACTAACTGCGTAACAGGTTTGCTGTTCTGCAGTTTTATTATCTATTCAGCTCTTTTAGAATTTTATATATAGTGTGGAAGCAGTCGTTACAATAACCAAAGTGTTCTTCAAAATGCAATAAAACATTTAGTAGTCCGACAATATATACCAGTACAAAATACAAACATGATGTTTGATTTGAATGCTGATACTCCATCTAGAGTATGTTCAGGTTATCATTGGTAATAACCACAAATAATATCATAGGGAAAAGCGGAGACACTATGTACACCAGAAAGTGCGATCGCCACTGGAACTTGACTGAACCCAGAATACAGTGTCCACAAAGGAACCTCCATTTGAACATAAAATTGGCTACATGCTGAAGTTGGATAGCTGATAGGCTGATAGTCCACCAAGAACAGAATGCAGGGAGAATCTATGGATTGTAAACCACAGAATTTATAAATCAAAGAATCGAACAGCAGGAATGGAAGTGGTAAAAGGAAACAAGATAAATGTAATATGGTCTTGTAGACCACAGATATTCTGAGAATCAAGTGACGGACAGCCAATCTTAAATGAGTTAAAACCGCCAGATGCCAGATGAATTGATTTATGTAAAAAACCAAATTAGGCTGTGTAGTTAGGTTAGTTGCAGCAGTGAACTAAAATTAAAATATAAAATAAGAACCAATTTCAGTTTGAGACCTTTTACTTGAATGTTTAGTATTTTATCAGAGGATTTGAGTACTTAACAAACCCTAAGAAACAAAGTTCGAAAATGAGCTCACTTCTCCGTACAGTAATCCTGAAATAATTCTTGATAAAATGTTAAATGCATTCTGTCCACCTCAATACAAATATAACCAGTTACAAATGTAAAAACAATAAGAAGGAAACTGGCTGTCATAATGAGAAGGATGAGAATGACACAGAGAAAAGATAAATAGAGCGGACCCCAAAGTGCACAAGTAGGATAAGAAGCAAAATGGGAATCAAACTCAATCATGAAGAACGAGATAGCAACCTTTAGGAAGATAGAGTTCACGGCTTTGTCTCTTGCTCAATAGTCGTACAGACGGCTACACACATCAGTAGCATATGGCTACAATTTTTCTTTGTATGCTATATAAGTTCCTGAAACTTGCACATGCCACTTCACACCATCCATAAACTGAAGTACCAACACATCACAACAAAAGCTCATCTCATCAGAAGAAATACACCATGATCAATCCTAAGAGGCTCGTTCACCTGGCCAAGAAGTGGCAACATATGGCAGCTCTTGGGAGGCGGAGGCTGACGATAACGGGAGCAACTAAAGAAGGCAACCTACGCTGCTCATCAGCCACTGCAGATAAGGGCCACTGCATCATTTATACAGCTGATGGAGAGCGATTTGAGGTCCCATTGACATATCTGAGCACAACTGTGTTTGGGGAGCTCCTAAGGTTGTCTGAGGATGAATTTGGATTCACAAGGGAAGAAAGGATCACACTTCCTTGTGAGGCAGCAGTGATGGAATATGTGATGTGCTTGCTTAGGAGAAAGCCCTCGGAAGAGGTAGAACAGGCAGTTGTGAGCTCTGTTGTAATGCCATGTAATTACAAGAGTAGCACCAGCATGGTTTCAGTCGGTCTTAGCCAGTCACTAGCTATATTTTAGCTACCGAGAAGCACTGTCTTCATGATGTGTGCTCCTTTTTGGTAAATCTTCATGAAATGTAGTGTGTAAATAGATGTATATACCCCAGTAAGTAAAGAAATGGAGTTTTGTAGTTGGTTCAATATTCCAGTATTGATTTTACTTAAAAAACATTCTTCAAGATCCCATTGTGCCAGAGTGTAGTAAATCTTTTAGCAAGGTTCTAAATAACTTTTATAGTTTTCCCTCTTAATTTTCTCCAGTGAACGTGTGCAATCCTAAGCTGTTGAGACTTGAGGGACATGAAAATGCTGAAAAGCCACCATGAGAGACTTAAGGCCTGAGAACTGAGAATACGTTTTACCTCATAGTAACTTACACCTGACAGCAGTACATCATGGGAGCTTTCAGCTGACGTATTTTAGCATCCAAAAAGATTCCCTGAATATGACTGGCATAATTTTCTCTCACTTATCCAATGGTCCCTGAGAAAGAATTCAAATTTAGATTCCATAAAAAGCGCTTCCCACTAGACTCCACAGAAAGTACTACATAGGCAGGACTTATTAAGCTACTATGAGACTACCAATAAAAAAACATGGCAGGAGTAATGGGATCATTATCCTCTACTCAGGTGATGATATCAGCAGGATCCAAGTGTACCACTACACATCCACACATCCATGCACAGGACAGCATTTACACCATGACAGGTACAATCCTGTGATATGCTCCAACTTCAGGGCAAGAATCAAGAGTTGATATTCACCTTTTGTATTACATGAGAATAAATTCTACAGTGACATATAAATATCGACTGGACCTATACAAAAATGACTGAATATATAATTATATACAGTTAGGATATATGGCATTAGGCCCCTGATATGATGCAAGGGACCGGCGTCTGCAACTATGCATGTAGGCAGAACTGATAGCTCTATAGAACCAGTTACCAAAATAATCACAGCAAGACTCATGTGCTATAGTCCTTCTGTGGTTGAACAAGGTATGCTACACACAAGTCAACTACCTAAAAAACAAGAAAGAACAAATAGGACTAGTGCCACAAACACATTAAAGCCATCTTAAACAAGCATGACATGCACCAACATAAAGAACACGAAGAAAATGAGAATCAATAATGAACACAGTAGCATAGCACCAAGAATTAAAACATACTTTATCCAAGCAAGTCATGAATTGTAAGAAGCATACCTAACTTCAACAAATTCTCACATTGAAAGCACATTAACAACTAAATCCAGTTTTGCGTTATGGAAGAACTGCAGAAGCAAAAGGAAAAGAAAAGTTAAGTCTAAGGGGAAGTAGCTCAGAAATAGCAAACTAGTTTATATTTCCTCAACTACTGCTGCTAGTTATCTACCCATGGGCCATAGCTCCACCACATGTGAAACAGTAATGGCTTGAAATTAGAATAAGGAAATATTTCCCAGCAAATTAAATCATGTTGCCTCAAATGGCGAGCTCTGACTTAGGAGGCTCATGGCCTTGTCCCTTGCCAAACATGCGAGAGTGATAGAAACATTATAAGGCACTAACTTCCACGCTCGCTCTCTCTCTCTCTCTCTCTATATATATATATCACTTGAAGTTTCTGTCAAATTTCATCACAGGATTTCGGTCATATACAATCCTAAACACCTAGATCTAGTCCAATTGGCAAAGTGGTGGTGATGTGCTACTACCGGAGAAAAGGTTAGAACTGCTGCAAGGGATAACAACACACTCAACAATTCTCAGGAAATGGAAACTGCATCATGCACACTATCGACAGCAATCGATTCAAGATTCTGTTGCATACCACAGCGCAATATACTCATTTGATAGCTTTTGAGGGTGCCTCAAGAAGAGTTTGGGTTCACAAATGCAAGGAGAATCATACTGCCTTGTGAAACAGAAGTCGTGGAATATGTGGAGAGGACCGTCCTTAGCTCTTTAGTGGTATCTTACACTAGTTATGTGTACTTTCCCTCTTTAGTGGTACTCCGTACCTTACACTAGCATTTAAGGAGATGTACCAGTCATTAGAAATTTCCTAGTGACAAATATGTATGCATGTATATGTAATTTACACCAAAATTTACATGTAATGGGTGTATGTTTACAAGATGAGATTATTTTTAAAAATAATTATTGATAATCTGATATAAAAAATGAGAAATGAATTATGATTCAGATGTCTGGAATGTTGACCCTAGCTTGGAAATTATATAAATTAACAGAAGTATAAGTCTTATGTGTTTAGTAAAAACTGAATAGTTCCTGGCATATGTCCTAAAATTTCTCCTCAATACGAAATTGAAGAGATTACAGCCAAGCAGCACTGAATTGACTATAAGCCTCTAATAAGAGATAAGACTGCGACTCAGAGTGAGTCAACTGTATCCAGGGTTATGATGCAGGCCACAAATTACACTGATTGCAACCACATTAATGTGCAAGCTTTGCCAAATAGTAATGTCAGCCTCCCAATTCAGTTGTAGAGATTGAAACACTGACAGATGAGAAGTTAAAGCTCATGGCCTTGTCACTTGCCATTTGCCATGACTACTAAGTCAGTCTAATTAAACGTACCTACCTGATATGAAGCTACTGAAAAAATAACAGCTGAAGAACAACATTACTAGGACAAAGAGCTCCATGCAATTCATTGGTGTTTTCAGGACTTGGATGTGGTGTTGTATTCTGTTCTCTATCAATGTAACGAGGCAGAACTTCTACATTTGTTTCAAAAACAAAGAGCTCCATGCAATTCGATTTGGGGATCAGGACCTAGCAACAAAAACGCGCTAGTAATTTACATCACATCAACTAGAACGGAGGAGATCGCGAAGGGGCGCTTCACTGACGTAGTCACGTACCTGAGACACCACGGGCACACCGGCCGTAAGGCGAGGGGCGGAGGAAGACGAGCGCGCGGCCGCGGAGGTCCGCCGTGCTGGCCGCTGCCCACTTGACCAGGAGAGTATCGGAATTCGGAGGCAGGAGCCCGGGCCATGCGTGGGTCGCCGCTGCCGTCCCCATCCCATTGCTGGGCCATCATAAAGCAAGAGAGAAGCAGACGAAGAGGCTTACGGCCCGTCTACGATGTGGGCCCAGCCCACTATCCACAGATGAAATCTAGGCCCATAAATCAGCCCATCTCAGCTGATGGGCCTACAATTCGGCCTTACAATGTGCTCTGCAGTCTGCTCAGACCACCGTCCACTCGTCCCATGTCCACAGAAAGAAAAAAAGAAAAGCGCAAAACCCTAGAGACTCTGCGGCGGCGGAGCGGAAGTGGACGACGGTGATGGAGAAGAAGGAGCTTGGGACCTGCGAGGCCTACGAGAAGAGGGACGTGGAGAATCAGGCGGCGAGGAAGACGGAGGGGGCGGCGGCGGCTGCGGAATGGAAATGGAGAAGGCTGGGACTGGCAAGGCCTACGAGAGGAGGGACCTGGAGAAGCCGGCGGCGAGGAAGATGGAGGCGTGGACGGCGATGGAGTTCAGGGAGCTGAAGTCTACGGTGAGGGACATCGCCGTCTTCCTTTCCATCTCCGTCGCCGTATTTCTCGTGAGCTTCTTCGTCCCTATGTCCAAGACTTTCCAGATCTTGTGGTGGCAGATGGGGCTGCTCGGCCTCCTCATCTCCATCTTCGCACTCTGGAGGATCCATGGGATTATGTGACGCCGCTACGCTAGCCCGACGACCCGGAACCAGACTAAGTGCCCATCCTTATATTCGACTAATTATGTGCACTATGCTACGAACTGGAGTATAATCGTAATCGTTTGCAAGGATTCAAAGTTTGCAACTTTTAAGAATCGTATTATCTCAAATACTAGCAATTTCGAAATCGTTTCATCCAAAAAAACTAAGGAATTTCTAAAGCATCGACAACCACTTTTCTCCAATGTGCCCTTGTACAATGGTGATTGAATCAACAAAGCGTAAACCTGCATTGACAACCACCTTTCTACAATGTGGAACACACTGGTGCACAACCACCAACCCGCCCAACTTGTTTCCTGCTCCCTCCACGCCATGGCCATCCATCCATCCAGAGCCAAACTAATCACCACCCAACCCAAGGAGCAACCAACCAAAGAGAGATTTCACCTCCTCAACACTGCACATCCCGCGCATAGAAGCTGCATGCCACTGTCTCCTCTGCACATTCACCAGCCAGATCGCGGCCACCTAGATGTATACTCGTGGATTGGCTGCTAGAGGTAAGTATTATTTAAGAAATTTAGAAAAGATTTACTATTCTTATCTTTTGCTTGCAACAAATATCTGTTAGGAACAAACTATATTTACATAAGTGAAAGTGGTATTTATAATTATGTAGGAGAGGGTGATTGTGAACACACTTCAGTTCGATATGTTAGTTCCAACTCCAAGTTGTTTCATGTATTTCTGTAGCGTTGTTTTATGAGCTTGAGCTCCTATCTTTGTTCATAATTGAACTGAGCCTTGTCGAGTATGACATGCAGAAATTCCGCCGTCAATGCTGGACTTTGTTTCCCCTGAGAATGTTGGCAAGTGTGTTCGGCTGACCGAGGAATTTAGACCAGTTCCATATTTTCACAGGGCTAAATAAGATAAAGTAGAGGTTAGCATAATCTCAATAGTTGTGCTTGAAATATCTGGTGTCTGATATGGTCTGTTTGAAGTTGACCTGTGCGTTTTAGAGATTAAGAAGATGGCTCTCCCATGCTCTCAGTGAAGTTATAAACTTTTTGACGAGGAAGAATTGTGAGCGACATTGACCGTATTCTTTGGCAATAAACAAAACTGGTCGGAAGTTGGGTGTCGTGAAGTTAGGTGTTCTGCCCGTTGTGTGTTGCGTGATTGGTGTATATCATATCGTGTAAAGGAGTCCGATCTTAGGGTGGGCATATCATAGTATGTGGTAATTACAAGATTCCCCGCACCGAGTACATTTATTCTTTATATAATAGTGTGATTTGAATTGCCTCTATGGTTCAAATATTACTGCATTTATGCATTGATTTGTATAGAGCAGATTGTGCTCTTAAGTTCCATTGTGCCTCCTGATCTACTGTACGTATGTCATGACTGCAGTGTGTGCATTTCGACACTTGATTGCCTGATTACCTCCCTCCAATTCTTGAAAGTGGACTTGCTGCTGATTGCCTCCGTTTTTGAATGTGGATTTGCTGCAGGCTGGCTGGCATGTGTCGTTTAGTCTAGAAGTTACAATATTGTTCATGTGCCCGTGCCACTAGGCGAAACAACCAGGTTTGAGTTTTGACAGACCTGCATTGGCAATGGTGATTGAATCAACAAACAAATCATACCTGCATTGACAACCATCTTTCTTCAATTTGGCCTTTTCTTTAGGGACTGTCTATACAACTGTTGATAGAAAATCCTTTCAAAAACTTTCAAATGTAATTGTAAGTATAATTGTAGTATAATTATATTGTTGTTACTGTATTTACAGTAACTTATATATAACTTGTATAAAATTAATCAAATCGTGCAAGGTGCAGTGGCTAGTAGTACTCGCTAGGAAACCTCACGTCGCTACATAGATCCCTGCCGCCCGTTAGCACGAATCCTAAAGCATATCTAACGGCCAGAAAATTGAAAGTTTGCCCAAAAAAAACTGTTGCGTGTTCTTTTTTTTTACCAAAACCGTTTTTTTATAGCCATCTACCTGCGGCGGTGGAAGTGTGGAACCAATCACCACCCAACGAACGAACAACCAAAGAGAGGAGATCTCCACCTCCTCAACACCGCACATCCCGCGCATGGAAGCTGACCTCCGCACGTTCGCCAGCCGGAGCGCCCTTCCTCCCCCGCCGTCGTTGGCATCCGGCCGGCATGGGTGGATCGGCCGATTGCGCCGTGCAGAACGTGTCTCTCGACACGCTGTTCCTCATCGTCATCCAGGCCGCCGCCGTCGTCGTGCTCGGCAAGTTCATCCACCTCTCCCTCCGGCGACACAACCAGCCCAGCGCCATCTCCCAGATCATCGTACGCGCGCACGCGGCACGCCATCATCTTCTCGGAATCTGTTCGTCTCCATCTGATCAGCAAAATGGCCGGCGTTTGGTTCTTGCAGGCGGGGATCATGGTGGGTAGCCTGGGCCTGCACGACATGATCGTACACGTCGACGTCGAGAACGTCGAGGACACGTACGGGTGGTACGTCTCCGAGGCGCGCATCTTCTACATGTTCTACGTCGGCCTGGAGGCCGACCTCGCCGCGCTCTGGAACGACAAGCTCCGGTGCACCATCGTCACGTACGCGAGCGTCGCCACCTGCCTGCTCCTCGCGGCCTTCGTCTCCGGCGGAATATACGGCAGCATGATGCACACCCCAGTCAGGTCGCCCGAGCTGCTGGCCGCCGTGCTCATGCTCACGTTGGCCAACACCGCCTCCGTCGACGTCACGCGGATGGCCGCCGAGCTCAAGCTCACAGCCACGGACGGCGGCCGGCTCGTCGTCGCCACGGCGATCTTGACCAACATCATCTGCATCGTGGGGGAAGGGGTCTTCTCGTGCATGAAGCTGGCATCCAGCAGGACGCCGGGATACAGCGCGCCGGAGCGGCTGGGGATGGGCGTGCTGGCTCTGCTCAAGGTGGGCGTCGCGCTGGCCCTGCTCCGGCCGGTGGTGGCATTCATCAACCGGCGCAACGCCGGGCGCCACCGCATCGGGAACTGGGAGCTGGTGCTGCTGCTCGTCGCCGTCTCCTTCATCGGCAACTTCCCGGAGCACGCGGGGTTCGATGGGATGCCGGCGAGCTTCCTGCTGGGGCTCGCGTTTCCGAGGGAAGGGCCCGTGGCGAGGAGCGTCATCGACGCGATTGCCTACCCGCTGCACGCCTTGGCCCTGCCCTTCTACTTCGGCACCATGGGCATGAGGATAAACTTCGGCGCCATGTCCGGAGCGATCGTCGTGCCCGCGGTCCTCGTCACTCTGCTCGGCCTCGTCGGCAAATGCCTCGGCACCATGGGCGCCGCCAGGTACCTCAAGATGCCGCTCGCCGACGCCCTGCGCCTCGGCGTCCTGCTCAACGTCAAGGGCCACGTCAACATGATCGACATGAGCTTCGCCAGCAAGGAAGGGGTAACGTACGCACAGCCTATCTAGCTAGCCACCACAATGCCGGCGCCGCCACTGATTCGTGGTGCTTGCAGATATGGGCGGAGCAGGCGCTCATGGCGATGGTCGTAGGCAGCATCATCAGCACCGTCATCGCAGGGCCGGTGTTCGCCGTGCTGTTCCGCAAGGAGAAGGAGGCGTACGCGTGCAGCGACCAGGCGCTCGATCACCTCGCGCCGGACAAGGAGCTGCGCATGCTCGCCTGCGTGCACGGCGCGCGCGGGGCGCCGGCCATGCTCAGCCTCCTAGATCTCCTGGCGACGACGCCCCGCGCGCAGCCCACCATCCATGTCCTCCACCTGTTCGACGCCGGCCGCAAGCACGTCGGCCCGAAGCGCTACCACCAGCGGGTCCAAGACAGCGGCAAGCACGTTGATCGCAGCATCGACTACGCCACGCAGGTGAACCGGGCCGTCGACTTGTTCACCTCCGTCACCGGCCTCTCCATCCACCAGGTCGACATCGCCGACCGCGGCGCCGCTGTGGACGCGAAGAACATCCACCTCTTCACGGAGGACGTCCGCGCCGGGCTCCTGCTGGTGCCGTACCACAAAGAGCAGCGCTACGACGGCAAGATGGTCTGCCGGAGAGACGACCGCCGCCAGCTCAACCGCGAGGTGCTCGAGCTTGCCCCGTGCACCATCGGCATCTTCGCCGACCGCCCGTTCTGGAGCGGCGGCGCCAGCTTCCAGCTGCCGACCAAGATATCAAAAAGCGAGGAGACGATGACGACGGCGAGGAACCAAGGCGACCAGAAGGTGGGGACCCAGGTTGCCACCGTCTTCCTCGGCGGCCCCGACGACCGCGAGGCGGTGGCGTTCGCGTGCCGCCTCGCCAAGAACGACGCCGTCAGGCTGACCGCCATCCGCTTCGTGCTAGGCGTAACGCAGGACCTCGCCAACGATGATCGTCGCACCCCAACGACAAGCGCCGACCACAGCTACGACGGCGGCGAGGAGGTACTGTCCGTCGTGGTCCACGACGACGGCTTTGACGACGCCGGCGTGAGCGACCACCCCGACGAGCGCTGCATGTCGGCGTTTCGCCGCGAGTACGTGGCGAAGGAGCGCGCGGAGTACGTGGAGAAGGCGGTGAGCGGGCCAATGGACGTGGTGGAGGCGCTGCGCGGGACGGCCGGGGCGTTCGCGCTCGTCGTGGTGGGGCGCGGCGGGCGGCAGCCGCCGGAGCTGGTCGTCGGGCTCGAGGGGTGGGCCGAGTTCCCGGAGGTGGGCCCGGCCGGTGAGATCCTCGCGTCGAACGACTCGCTGGAGATGGGCTCCGTGCTCGTCGTGCAGCAGAAGATGCCGCCGCCGCTCCCGTCGTTTCATCTCGACATACCGCCGGCGATCTGACGCACTCACACATACAACGTACAAAAAAAGTTAAATCAGTGTAAACTTTGAGGATTATTATAGCTGTGTATATTTAGAGCGTAGAATACAAGATCAACTTTTCTATCGAGTAAAAAAAAACAACGAGATAATTAACAAATGCACGGTCGTTTGTCGCTTTCTCAAATTCGCGCGCATTCGTCGTCGTAGTTGATCCCAAATTTTTGTCTTGTTTGTGATGGGCAAGTAAAAAGGGGTAGTTGATGCCGCCACGCCTTCGCTTCAGTTTTCGTCTACCGGATTTTATCTGGGATAGTCTATCAGTAAGAATCATGGTAATATCAAACCATATCATGCTAATGTATATTCTTTCTAGTAGTTTAAAATTTTATTAAATTGTACTCCATCCGTATAAAAAAAATATAATTCTTAGAATTCAAATTTTATCCCAAAATAAATTAATTTCTATCTTTTTACCTATTCTTAATCCGTAAATCAAGAAATTTTATCACTTCAAAACCCTTTACCTATTCATATAATAATACTATATTACTCCCTCCGTCCGAGTTTAGAGGGCACCTAAGTTTTTAACTGGTGTCCCATAACACAAAACGCATATTCAAATTTGCTCAATTTCTCTCGAGATTAGCCCTAGTTAATGTTGCATACATGCAGCCGTTTCTTTATCTGCATGTCAGCTTTGGCAAAGCCTGCGCATGAAGCATGGAACTTCGTGGGTCATGCAGACGTGCAGGGCCCTCGGGTATTCCTTCACGTCCAACCGAAGCGGCGAGATTAAATGCTCATGCATGCAATTAATTAGGGGTACAACAGTAACAAACTTGTTTATGCGCCTTCATGTTGGCCTTAGCAAAAATTGAATCTTTCAAGATTTGTCCTATCTCAGTCTCCATAAAATATTCTCGTCAATTCCTTGATTTCCAGAACATTTACAATATTCTGAACACTTCTCTAATCGATCGGTAAAATATCCTCCATTTTCTGAATCCCATAAAATATTCTCCATTTTCGGATTCCCAGAAAATGTTGCCAATACTACATTAATCTCGAAGTATTCCAATATTCAAGAAATCCCCAAATATTCTAATTTGCTAATCTCCACAAAAATATCTCCATTCTCCAATCCCCAAAAACATATATACATATAGTTATATTCCGATATTCGAATATTTCAAGTCCCGGATATTTCCACAATTTCTAATTTCAACATATACCTCAGATTCCGCAAATGTCCCCAAATTCTAATTTTGCAAAATTGGAATTTTTCGGAGAAACCCCTTTTTATTTTTCCTCCATTTCAAAATAGTCCGATTTCCAAAATGTTCCAGTATTTCATATAAAGAATATTCGAAATAATCGTTCAGAACCCTAAATCCTCTAATTTTCCAAATTTTGGGAAATTTCCAAAAGATCCCTCCCTTTTTTCTCCTTTTTCTTTCCTTTTCCGTCTTTTTTTCTCTTTTCTTCTTTTCTTTTTTTTCCTTCTTCCTCCTCTCTTCTTCCTTCTTCTCCTTCTTTCTTCTCTCTTCCCTAGTCGCAGGATGCCGAGCCTCAGTCAACCCCTGCCGCCCCTCAGCTCGGTCGACCTACGCCGGTGCCTCCCTCCTCCTCGGCCTGGCCCACCACTCCGCGCCGGCCCTTCCTGGCCTGCTCCGCTGCTGCGCCGCCACCGTGCACACCTCGCGACACCAATCTCATGCCGCCGCAGGACTGCCGCGTGCCGCCGCTCCTACGCCCTAGCTTTGCCCCTCCTTTTTAAATAGCTCCAATCCGCCGCCACCGCGCCTATCCAGTGCCGCCGCTGCCCTTGCAGCCCTAACCGCTGCCGCCCCTGCTTGCCTCACGCGCCGCCTCTGTGAGCCGATCTACCGCCGCTGCTGTCCGCAAGCCGAGCGCCGCCACTGCGGGCAAACGCCGCCGCTGCCGTGGCCGTTCGTCGCCCTCCACGTCCACCGCCGCCATGGGTGAGCTCGCCGACGCTTTCGCCCTCTCCCCTTCCCCTGCTCGTCGTCGGGATGTCGTTCCGAAGGCTAGCGGGCCCGTCTATGCCGCCTCCACCTTCTCCATCCTCTGCCACTGCCGCTATCGTGCCGAGTCGTCATTGACGCCATCCCCACACCGCGTCGCCGGTCCTCGCCGTCGATGCCATCCTCCTCGGCCGTGCGCCATTGCGCCATGGTGGGCGCAAGTTTTTTGCCCCTGAACCTACTGACATGTGGGCCCCTCCGTCAGCTCCCCTCCTCGGTGACCAACAGATGGACCCCACACAAATCTTTAAAATAAATCTCGGCCGTTGGATTTCCTCCGATTCAATCCGTGTTGTTAGATTTCCATCAAAGCCCTGAAGCAATTTCATCCGTTCAATCTTTCAGCTCAAATCCAAGCCCTTGATTTTCATTAACTCGGTTCAGAGCCACGTCGGCTCTAGCCAGTCCATCTCGGCTGCCACCTAACCTTTCTGTCCACGTGACATCCATCTCACCAGGGATCCACCACTCCTCTTTTCCCCTCTGGTCCGTGAACCTAGTCCAAAGGAGCTAAGCCACTAACAGTGGATCCCATTCCAATATTCTATCAGAAATAATTTCTTATTTAATTATTTTTCGAGTGAATATTCTAGGGAATATTCCTTTTCTATTTCTTTCGGATTTTCTCTGAATTCAATCTTCCGGAAGCCATAACTTTTCCGTCCGAACTTCAATTCGACCCATTCTTCTTCCTAAATTCATCTAAAATCATGATATATCTATTTATGTACTTTTATGTACTGTTTATTTAGAGTTTCTTAGGATTTTTCTTATTTTAGTGTAGTTAGTCGTTTCTGCCGTTTCGAAAGGAAGTGAAGTTCGCGGAAGAATCCGAAGAATCAAGCGAAGACTTTTCTATTGCAAGGCAAATCACATGACAATCTCCTTGAGCATGTTGATTCTATTTGTGAAAACTATTTTATTTTAACGATATTGCATGCAGCGTTTTTGAATGTCATTATTATGGGTTATTTATTTATTATCCTATATCACTTGCTTATGGCTGTGAATTGATATTGATACCTATACCATGATACCTAGGGTGATTAAAGCTGACTAGCTGGATCACTATTTAATGGTCTAGCTAGATTGTTTTAGGATTTGCTTAGCTAATGCATAGAAACTGTAGCGTCATTTTATATGGGAAACTAATGATTCGCTTATCGATAATTAATGGATAATGGTTATTGTTTCACGACAGTTGGTCGTGGCTGGTTAATTAATATGACAACTAAAACTTGACTGATGGTGGGTTGTGAGCACCAGGATTGTGATGATGCTAGTGGTGCTCATGACAATTAAGGACCGGTTTGCGGACTACTTGTTGCGAAGCAATACTCGTGTTAACCATAAGCAAGAATGGGTAATGGCGGGAACCGCGGTGTGATCCGTTCAACCGGAGGCCCCACAGTGTGTTGTGGCTGCGTCAATAAATCCATGTTTTCGGCGTTGGATCATCTCTCTGTCTAGGAACCTAATCAGTTCCTGCCGGAGACTGATGGTCTAGCAGGTGGCACTCTTGTTGTACGAGTTTCATGGAGGGTCCTGTCACAATCTCTATTCGGGTACTTTCAAGTATCGCGACGCATGACTAACATGATGTTGAGATTATGCCTGTGGGTAAAATGGTATACCTCTGGCCAGAGTAAAACAGTTTGAATAGTGTGCCTGTGGTTAATGGGTGAGCCTAGCAATGTTTTCTGTGATTAGTCCCACACTATTCTATAACTATGATAAATAATGAGAACTTGATAGCTCCAATTTAGATAGTGATGGTTTGGACCTGAATTGCATTGCAGTGCTGTTCAGTGATTGGGTTAATATTGATTAATGACTAAATTGTACTATTTTCAATGATTTTAAATGTAAGTGTTTTAAATGTTGTTTATGCAAATAAGCCATCCTATGCCTATCCTTTGGAATCCTTATTGCATTATTTTGCATTTTTAATGTGGCTTGTTGAATACGGTGGGTGGTACTCAGTCTTGCTATATTACAATCATCAGAGTGAAGTTTTACAAGAATGAGAAGTTTGGTGTCTGACTTATACCCCAATTGAGTTGTCTATGGCTCAGTGCTGCTGCTTCACTAGGATTTTCGTTCCGCTGCAGTTTTCTTCGGTGTAAGGACTAAGTGCCTCTTCTATAAGTATTTATCGTTATTTTGTTTTGGTTATGTTTATCAAATTGTCGATTTGTGTACCTCGGCTGATTCCTGGACGAGGATTTATTGCACAAATTAGCTTTGGAAATTTTGGTGAATTTTCGGGCGTGGCACATCTGTAGGCTTTGCAGTCAGTAAGGCAGATAAATGTGTATACTATCGCTATAGTGGGGTGAGAGAGTTATTCTGTGCTTGTATATCAATGACATACTGATTTTTGGAACAAATATTGATGTGGTAAATGAGGTTAAATCATTTCTATCTCAGAATTTCGATATGAAGGATTTGAGAGTAGCTGATGTTATCTTGAACATCAAGCTAATAAGAGGTGAGAATGGGATTACGCTCATGCAGTCCCATTATGTGGAAAAAGTTTTGAACCGTTTTGGTTACATTGATAGCAAGCCTTCTCCAACACCTTATGATCCTAGCTTGTTGCTTTGCAGGAACAGGAGAATAGTTAGGAATCAATTGAAATACTCCCAGATAATTGACTCACTTATGTACCTAGCTAGCGTGACTAGGCCTAATATTTTCTTTCCTGTGAGCAAATTGAGCCAATTTACTTCTGTCGGAGGAGGAAACTCCAACCGCGGGGAGTCTGGAGATCCCCCCTTTTGAGTTCAGCCAGGGGAGTTGTTCATAGGACGGCAGCGGCGTCTGGGAGATGATCGATGCTCGGGCGCCGGGGGCCCGGGCTCAGAGATGGCACGCAAGGGAGACAGGAGGAGGTAGACAGGTTCGGGCCGCGCGGAGGCGTAATACCCTACTCCTGTGTGTTTTGCTATCTGGGAGAATGTGGTTTGCTGTTTACAAGGAGTTCGTCGGCCCCGGAAACTCTACCGGAAGCCGGACTCGGAGAAGAAGGAGCCTCACTCAAGCTGAGGTAGAAGACTAAGACCTCCACCAGGAGAAGTCGAAAATCCAGAAGAAGTCCCTTTGCTGTAGGCTCGGATCCTCCTTTTATCGATCAAGGGGAGTCCATAGTGCCCAGTATACATGAGAGAAAGCTAGCTACGATTTGTCTTGTCACACGCACACGGCCGCCTGCCGCGCCGCGCCGGAGGGACGTCTAGTCGCTGCCTGGCTCGGCTGCTGCGGGCGGCTGGAGTTGGTCTGCCGCAGGTGGCTAAATCATGGAGATGTGACAGTGCACGCCTCCGCTGCCAGAGTGTGGAGAATCGAGGCCCCCTCAGTCGAAAGTTCTCTAACGGTACTAGGAGGGGGCCACGGAAGGCCATCATGATGGCGCACGCATGTCCGATCGGGAGACAGGTGGGAGACGCCCCGTCGCTTCGCCATTAATACGGGTAATTGGGGAGCTAATCCGCTCAAGCCGGCCTCGTGCCCGGGGCGGAGAGCTCATCGAGCCCTCCGCGCACACAAGGCGCCAAGCTCCTCGGGGACGGAAAATGTGAGTCCCGGGCCCGGGAAGCAGCGCCCGGGACCAGGGATGTCTCTGTAACGTGCCCCGGTGTTGACGCCGAAAACCGCCGGGTGTGCCAAAAAGCTTGCTGACGATCTGGTTCGGCGTCTGGTGACACGCGAAGGCCTGGGAGATCTGCTTAGCTCCAGTGCAGGTCCTAAAATATTTGAGGTTCGCGGGCGTGCCAGTCAATTTGACCTCGCAATTGACAAGGAGATGAAGAAATTAGATTACTGATCCAATCGGCCAGCAAGCCGATACGGATTCCTTCCAGCCGATGCCGCTATGCTCGTGCCCGGGCCTCTGCCTGTACTCGCGCCCGGGTCTCGTGCTCGCGTCCGGGTCCTTGTTGGTCCTCGTGCCCGGATCGGCAGCAATTGCGCAATCGGCTATCGGCCGATACGGGCTGATATAGACTCCTCATAGCCGATAGCCGATGGCACCTGTGTATCGGCTAGGAAACCGATAGTGCTATGAGCAAATAGACAAGATGTCAGTATAACATGTGCATCGGCTAGGAGCCGATTATCAATAGATAAGCAAAATAGTAAGCCAGCCGACTGCCGAGGAAACACATATGCATCGGCTAGAAAACCGATGATAATATAGATGACCAAAACAGTATGGATAATACAGTCGGCTTTATAAAAAGATAACCTATCGGCTAAGCACTCCGATAGAACGTCGCATATACACCGATCAGCCCGACAAGGATAAATCTATTATTATCGATCTAGTAGTTCAAACCTAACTGATGCAGCACAGATCGATAATAGTAAAGGAACCTCAACGAGCCGATAGACCTAATGCAACTGTGATGAAAATAACTTACCGGCTATACATTCCGATAAGACGCTTGCGCAAAAACCATCAGCCTAGCAGGAACGATTTATCGCTGGCAGTTCAGTAGGTCGGACCCAACCGATGCAGCACGAACTGATGATAAATCGCCCCCAGTAAACTGATAAGATCTACGCACGCGTGATGTGGTATACCTGATCGGCCTAAGAGGTCGGACCGAACCGATGCAGCCGTAGACAGATCCGATACACCGTGGTAAGCCGACTACCATAGACCGACTAGAATATCGGACCTAACCGAGGAAGTCCTAGCCGATTGGTAGTCGGGGTAACGAGACTTACCCTCTCGCAGGAGTTCGGATCTAACCGATGCAGCCCCGCTCGAGAAGCAAGAACCCGTTGGTAAAGGGTGGCGATGCGCCGAATTTGATTGATCGAGAGATAATTTACAAGGTACCCGGGCATACGTATATATACCCCGAGTTATTACAGTCCTTATAGGACACGAAACAGAAGTTTCCTAATTATAAAAGGAAAAACTACAAACCCCGATCAGATACGAGATCAGGTTTCCTAAAAATCATCAAAACTACCTAATTAGTAGATAAGGTAATTGACTGCCATGTCGTGGTCTTCACGATTTCTTCCTGAATCTGGCTTCTTCTGATTAGCTTCCAACAGCTGATATATCTTCTTTCCTTAACCAAATCCAATGCGAACCGTGCCAAATTTTGGCGTTAACACCCGGGACCAAGCCTGTGAGTCCCGGGACGGGGGGCGAGACCCGGGGCCCGACCATGGAGCGTCCCGGGACCGGGGCGCGAGACCCGGGCCCGGGAAATCCCAGTGATGTGTCCCAGGGGCGTGCCCCGGAAGGGAGCTGTGGGCCTCGAGCCCGGGAGCGAGACCCGGGCCCGGGAAGTCCCAGATATGTGTCCCGGGGGCGCGCCCCGGAACCGAAGCCGAGGCCCCGGGCACGGGGGCGAGACCTAGGACCGGGGATGTCCTCGGGTCCCCGGTACTTGACCGAAAGAAGGCTATAGCCGGCCGTCGCCGGTGCGGAATGTGGCCCCGGAGGAGTTGACGTGGCCGAAGATCCACGCGTCCCCGGAGAATGTGGGACCCCCATTCCCGTTTTGCCGACAACTTCTAACCCGAGAGATGATCATTGGCGTGCGCTTGAGCGAGTTATGCGCTATTTGAAGGGTACTATGAACCTTAGACTTCATTATACTGGGTACCCGTTAGTACTAGAGGGCTATAGTGATTCTAACCGGATCTCCAATGTCGATGAGATCAAAGCCATTAGTGGATATGCTTTCACACTAGGTGGTGCTGCTGTTTCATGGAGGTCTTGCAAACAGACTATCTTGATGAGGTCAACCATGGAAGTTGAGCTTACGACACTAGATACTGCTACTGTTGAGGCAGAATGGCTGCTTGATCTATTAATAAATTTACCTGTGGTTGAGAAGCCTATGCCGGCCATCCTTATAAACTGTGACAATCAAACTGTCATTACTAAAGTGAACAGTTATAAGGATAACATGAAATCGTCTAGACATGTGAAGAGACGATTGAAATCTGTCAAGAAATTGAGGAACTCCAGAGTTAAAACATTGAATTATATTCAAACATCTAGAAATCTGACAGATCCCTTTACTAAGGGACTATCATGAAATGTGATAGATAATACATCGAAGGAGATAGGTATGAGATCGATGTGAGTTATACTATGGTGGTAACCCAAACTGTATGATCGCAGATCTCGTGAAATAGGATCTCGGAAGAACAAGCCATTAGTTAACTAGAGAAGAGTACCTTTAACCCTCTCTAAGTGAAGATGCATGTACTCTCATAAGCTGCAAGACAGGTTGATTATGCCTTAATGTGTTCTATTGGCTTTAAATAGTAAAGATGTTGTCCTGCAGAGTATTCTTGAAAGAGCATACCTATATGAGCCTGATTGTTAGTCGCAGTCTATGGAAATTTTGGGTAAATCTCATAGGAAGCTCATGAAAAGACCAAGTAGTATGACTTATACGCTCCAACTGAGGAGTAGCCGATAGGTGGCCTAGTATCAGTTAAGTTTCTAAGTGAAACTTGCTCGCACAAAACTTGCAATTCAAGGCTTAGTCCACCGTTCAAGTTGTGAGTAAGTGTGGCTTGGAGATCTAGACGGATGTTCAATCTTAACTAGTCTCCATCGAAACACTGTTATAAAAACAGTATGTTAGAAAAAGTTAAATCTCTATGTGACTTTGAGATTTAGTGGAGGATTGTTGGAGTTGTTAGTAGGCCTAGGGCCCAATTAGAGAATAATTCCTAGAAAAATCTCAAAAACCCACCTCATGGGAGGCATGCATGTGAACTTTAGTACCATCTTGCTTATTCTAGGAGAGGGAGACCTCCTTAAAAGGATGAGTGCTCTTCTAGCCACTTGGGCAATGTGTGGTGGAGAGAGTTAGAGAAACACATGTACGTGCTTGCTTGTCTCACCAGGTGTTCGCACCAAAAACCACCGGGTGTGCCGAAAAGCTCGCTGATGATCTGGTTTGATGCGATTGAACATACGAAGGCCTGGGAGATCTGCTTAGCTCCAGTGCAGGTCCTAAAATATTTGTGGTTCGTAGGCGTGCCAGTCAATTTGACCCCGCAATTGACAAGGAGATGAAGAAATCTGATTACTGATCCAATCGGCCAGTAAGCCGATACGGATTCCTTCCAGCCGATCGCCGCTATGCTCGTGCCCAAGCCCTCGCCTGTACTCAAGCCCGGGTCTTGTGCTTGCGTTCTCGTTCCCGGGTCCTCGCTTGTGCTCGCGTTCTCGCTCCCGGATCCTCGCTTGTGCTCGTGCCCGGGTCAGCAGCAACTGCACATCGGCTATCGGCCGATACGGGCTGATGTAGGCTCCTCGTGACCGATGGCCGATGGCACCTGTGTATCGGCTAGGAAACCGATAGCGCTATAAACAAATAGATAAGCTGTTAGTACAACGTGTGCATCGGCTAGAAGCCGATGATAAAATAGATATGCAGGATAGTAAGCCAGCCGACTGCTGAGGAAACACATATGCATCGGCTAGAAAACCGATGATAATATAGATGACCAAAACAGTATGGATAATACAGTCGGCTTTATAAAAAGATAACCTATCGGCTAAGCACTCCGATAGAACGTCGCATATACACCGATCAGCCCGACAAGGATAAATCTATTATTATCGATCTAGTAGTTCAAACCTAACTGATGCAGCACAGATCGATAATAGTAAAGGAACCTCAACGAGCCGATAGACCTAATGCAACTGTGATGAAAATAACTTACCGGCTATACATTCCGATAAGACGCTTGCGCAAAAACCATCAGCCTAGCAGGAACGATTTATCGCTGGCAGTTCAGTAGGTCGGACCCAACCGATGCAGCACGAACTGATGATAAATCGCCCCCAGTAAACTGATAAGATCTACGCACGCGTGATGTGATATACCTGACCAGCCTAAGAGGTCGGACCGAACCGATGCAGCCGTAGACAGATCCGATACACCGTGGTAAGCCGACTACCATAGACCGACTAGAATATCGGACCTAACCGAGAAAGTCCTAGCCGATTGGTAGTCGGGGTAACGAGACTTACCCTCTCGCAGGAGTTCGGACCTAACCGATGCAGCCCCGCTCGAGAAGCAAGAACCCGTTGGTAAAGGGTGGCGATGCGCCGAATTTGATTGATTGATTCATCCTTTACAAGCTACCCGGGCATACGTATATATACCCCGAGTTACAAGAGTCCTTATAGGACACGAAACAGGACTTTCCTAACTAGAAAAAGGAAAATTGACAGACCTGATCGGACAAGAGATCAGGTTTCCTAAAAGATAAAACTGTCTAATAGATAAGATAAATAACTGCCATAACGTGGTCTTCACGATTCCTTCCAGGTTTGGTCTCTTCCAGATGAGCTTCCATTGGCTAACATGGCTTCTTTCCTTAACCGAACATGGATATGAATCGTGCCAAATTTTGGCGTTAACACCAGGCCGGGCCGGGCTTGGCTCGGGCACGAGGCCAAGGCCGGGAGGACACGTGCATGCGACATGCGCTTGAATGGTCCGTCAAAATTGGCTCCTCATACTTGCGCAGGCGTGGCTTCGTTTTGCAGTTTTGGTTTTTCTGCATCTAACGGATATTCCAGTGTTTGTTTTGGAACTCACCGGATTATTCAGTGCGTTGGACTGGTGTGGAGTCCGGGTAGGTTACGCGCGACTTATTCGGTTCGGTTACGTGTTATAAAAGGCGTCCTGATCACACGTCTTATATATACCAAACTGCCACCTCCACGTAACACACGTGAAATCAATCTAGTGTTTTGCCTCTCCTTTGTACTGCGCCGCCACACGTCGTCTACTCCGTCTCGCTCGTCGGCGTGCATCGGCGATCGGGAGAGCAGGTTTCTAAAACCGTCGTCATCATAAAGTCCTGCACCGGGAGAGTACGAATAAGGTTTTTAGGAAGCACACCATGTGACCGCTCGTTGTTTGTTTACCACGACTCGTCTTCCTCTATGTTCGGACGCTACATGTCATCGTCATCATCCTGTACCATGCATTGTACGTACGGTGCGTGCTACTGCTCCGAGGGTATCTGCTCCGAGCTCTCTTCCTGAACAGAATCATCGGTACGCATTTATCATGTTTTACGTATTCGATCTATTCATGTATTATTCCGTTGCATACATGTTTTGATTGTCTAAGATGATTCTGCTAGTTTATGTGGTTAATGTTATGATTTATTTATATAATAAATTAAATCTACATGTGCTTATTTTTCCAACATTTTCTTTTATGAAGCTTCACTGTCTTTTTATATTCAAAAAAATCAGCAATGTCGTCTCATTCTTGCATTGCTCGCTTGATTCAAAAATATAGTTATTTCTAGAACTTAAACTTTATCTCAAAATATAACTATTTCTAACTCTTTTAATACTATTATGTCTATTATACTCTTATCAACCACTCCGCGTTTATCAACCACTTTACTCTCCCAAATTTTTTTCATTAATAAAGGGTAATGTAGTCTCTTCAACATATTTCTTAATCTCAAAAAAACTAGATATAAAGCACCTCCTGTCGGTTTCTGCTCCATGTTTTACCCAGGAGAAACTTTGGTGCTCAAAGAGCGTAATCACTCGGTGCTTTCTGGATATGCGTTGCTCGGTCGCATATGTTCATCGTTGTGAGGCATATCTTCACTATTGTGTGCGAAGCTCATCTCATTTCGATAGTTGTTAGTTGTTACTGGTTGAAAACCAATATTTAGTTAGCAACAAACTCGCAAAACTTCTATAATTCATATGTATATTGTGCACTGGCATATGAAAGTATATCCGATTATCTTTTGCTACTACTCTTTCCGTTTTAAATTATAAATCATTTTAATTTTGGTTAGAGTCAAACTACTCTAAGTTTGACTAAATTTATAAAAAATATACCAACATTTACAATAACAAATTAGGTTCATTAAATCCATAACTGAATATATTTTTATAACATATTTTCCTTATATTGAAAAGATTATTATATTTTTCTATAAACTTGATTAAACTTAAAAGAGTTTGACTTTGACTAAAATTAAAATAGATGTTATCATCTAGTACTAATAACAGTAGCACTCTCATACATTTTAAACACATGGGTTTCATAAAGAATTCCTCACTCTATTTTTAAATATATAACGTTGTTGATTTTTAAACGTGACATTTACTATTCACCTTATTTAAAAATTTGATACAAATATAAAGAATGTAAGTCATACTAAAAATCCCTTTAATGATAAAATATATTCCCTCCGTTCTCTTTTAGTTGATACAAGACTAGACAATTATTATGTTTCACTATTTTACTTTTAGAATATTATATAGTGCTATGACTATTTTGCTTTTGGAATATTATACAGTGTTATGTATAGTAACTAGATGGATAAAGAAGTTTCTAGATTAGTGTGGGTGCATACATAATTACTATTATAGAGATAAAATAAAAAACTAAACTTTGGATTCTATACAATGCTAAGTATTTAGAAATAACTTTTTTTTTCAAAGTTGTTAATTAAAGAAAAATGGAGAGAGTATCACAACAAAACAAATGCACTTACATTTTTTTTTCCGAATAAGAAAAAATAGTAAAATATATATACAAAAGTTAAGGCGTCGTATATTTAAAAACAGAGTAATACTCCGTATTTTGTAGCGAAGGAAACAATACGCTTATATATTTAAGCAAGAGTATCTGGTGGTCCCTCCTCCGTCTCTCTTCCTACCCTTTCCACGTCACCTCTGCTGCGCTCCAGTTTTCTCCTCTCCCACACACACGCCGTCGTCGTCGACTCGTCGGCGACACGCAGACGAACCGAGCGACCATGGCGACGCCGACGCGATCCAGACCCGCCGCGCCCATCGATCCTGAGGCCGTGCTCTCCCACAGGTTCCCTGAGGTAGGTAGCCCGCTGCCCGCCCCTCTTCCTTCTCAGTTCGCCTCCTGTCTCTCTCCGTTTCGCGTTCTGATGCCTCCTCTGTCGCGCGCGCGCGCAGGTCTCCTTCGCCTACGACGAGAGGTGAACTGCGGAACTCGCCCACCGCCTGCTAGACGGAAGCACCCGCGCCCCTCCCGGTTGATCTGATCGGCTCCTGCGTTTGTTTGCCTCGCAGGGATGTAGCGCTGTACGCGCTCGGGGTCGGGGCGTGCGGCAGGGACGCCGTCGACGAGAAGGAGCTCCACTTGGTGTACCACAGGGACGGGCAGCCACGTATTAAGGTCTCCCTCGGTCAATCCCCTCTCGTTTTAGTGCGAATTCGTTGTTCTGACGCTCTAGTTGTTGGCGATTACGTCGCTGAATTTGGTTTGGGGGAAATTGGTGTATCTGATATAATAGTGTTGTACTGGCATTCTAGATAGCAATTTGGAATTGTGTGTATGGTAGGCTTGTAGAATCTTAGTTAGTAAGCAGGCAATGCTTTTCTTAATCAAGATGCACATTTACAGACAAAATTAAATTGGACCTACAATGACATATTCTGCTTTACCAAAGTTTTGATGGATTTTCTACTGTTACAATCAGTGTCTTGTCTTAGTTACTTTTTTGTTGGGATTTGGGAACTAATGCTTGAGTATACTACTTAGCTGAACTCCATCCACCTTAGAGCAATACTATATGCTTGACAGCTTGTTCACTTTGGACGATTATGTTGGCCATTGATATCATCAAGGTGTGACTGTTGAGAATGACGTTACGAGCTTATGGTGAATAAAGAGTCCTTTATTCTTGTTCAGTAACCAGCAATTCATAATTAATACTGTTGTTTTATTGGGTGAGATGGTGAGAATGAAACTAAAGTAATTTCTCAAGAATTTTGTTTAGCCATGCCAAGAGTCCATGTTGTTCTCATCGTGAATATAAGGAATCAGACATGTATTTAATGTGACTTACCAACACATTGCACTTCTATCATTCACATGTCATCTAAACTCTGGTCCATGTGTCATTCACAATAATGTGACTGTTGAGAATGACGTTACGATCATTCAGCTAAAGTGATTTCTACATAATCTAGAAAACGGTATGAAACTAACACATTTATTATTTCTATTAAATTGCAGGCTCTTCCTACTTTTGCTTCTTTATTTCCTAACAAGAACAGCAACGGGCTTGGAATTGTTAATTTGCCTGGTCTTAAGTAAGATGTTCATCACATGATTACAGTAGCTTATGAGTTCTACTTTCCCTCCATGCCATGTTTTGCTACATTAGTTTTGGCACTTCTTATCCATCTATCTATGTTTTTAGCAGCTCCAATATGTATGCTACAATCACTTTAGCTGTTCGTTTTATTGTTTTTCTTCAGCTTTGATGCAAGCCTTCTATTGCATGGTCAACAATACATAGAGATATACAAGCCAATTCCTTCGTGCGCCAGTGTAAGTAACTTTCCTATCCTTCTCAGCATATTTTGTTTTAATATTGTTGTGCTTAGAGCCTGAGATACATGGTATAGGCAATGACTGACTGGGGCGATACTTATCATATTTATGGTCTAAAAGTTGGCCAGAGGGTATTTAGTGACTTCATTACCAAATAATTTGTCCATGTGGATGTATAAATATGAACTATCTTCCGTAAGTTGAGCTCTTTTAATTGAATCTGTGCACTCGTGTTAGCTATGATCAATTTACCATAAAGGCAGGATAGTTCACATGGAGATCAATCTCTAATGTTTTGTCAAAAGGACATATATCATTTTGCTTGTTTCTTTTTTTTTTTTTTTTGCCATTGATGAAAGAACATCGCCCAGTAGACAGTAGACTCATAAGTTACTACAGAGCTGAAGATTCCTTTAGCTTATTGATATCAGGATGGAAGAACATTCTTGAGTGTCCCCCATCCCTAGTGGCAACTTATGGGTTCCTTATTTTTACTTCTTCAGGTTGTAAACAAGGTTAAGGTAGCTGGCTTGCATGACAAAGGTACTAAATTCAATCAGCTATGCACGTTGCCTTCTTATTCTGATAATTACTGCTTATCATCTCTCTAATCCATGCCACTGCTAGATCTGAAACAAAAGCTGAGCATTTTCATAAAAAGAAAGAATGAAGCACAATAAACTGAAATCCTCTCATGGAGCTCATGTATAACCTATTGTCCTGATAACTTGTTCTATTGATCCTTTAGGTTTGTGCTTCTTGCAATAGAAGGTTTGCAACTGCAAATTCCATCTATTATAATAATCATAAGCCATGGTGAAATTTTTTTGTTCTTTTCCAGTTCCATCCTATGCAAGTATCAGGTGTATTATTCATTTTGTCCATCGGCTACCAGTGATCATCCACACCAGCAGGTGTTTGGTCAGACCGTCAGAGTACTACTGACCAATAGAAATCACTTTTTGATTGGCTGCCATTTGCATCCTTTGAAATCTTCGACCACATCATAAAAAAAATCCTATACCCACTGATTTGAAGCAAGCAAAAAGATCTGGTCCTCAAAATTGGGAAATGGTTTCAATGAGACTACTTCCATATGCAGGGAAAGCAACTATTGTTGAGATCGAAACTACAACCCATGCCAAAGATTCTGGTGAAGTTTTATGTATGAATAGGTTTGTGAGATGGCCTTAAGATTTTAAATACTCCAATTTGATTATTATAAAACACAAAGAAGCAATGCAGTTAATGCTTAATGCAGGAGTACTATCTATCTGCGTGGTGCTGGAGGCTTTTCTGATTCTTCACAACCATACTCCTATGCTAGTTATCCCACTAACCAGGTTTCTCGCATTTCTATTCCAAATTCAGCGCCCTGTGCAGCATATGAAGACCAGACGCAACAATCCCAGGCATGTTGCTCATTCGACATGCATTCTATGTGTGTGTGCAATTATGTTTCTTTGTCGGTAATAATACTGGTGCATAGCATCTCAAATAGACTATAGTAACCATTTTCTTATATGGTCTGTGTTTTGATGAGTTACTGTGTTCATTGTACATAAATCATCCAAAGTACCATAATTTGCATGCACTCTTCAAGTGTTTTGAGTTCAAAATCTTTTGGCGAGACCAATTCTATTTGCAGAAGAACAAAATTTTCAGCATATAACTTGAATATTGCTTTTCAAAGTCTGATCACTTATCATTGTTCATCCAGGCACTCCTGTACAGGTTATCTGGGGACTACAATCCTTTGCATTCAGACCCTATGGTTGCACAGGTTGCAGGGTATGTATGCCACTGCCATTTGCAGTGTTTCTTTTGTACTTTTTTTTACCAGGATCAACGTATTTATATTCATACATGACATTTAGGAACTATGCATCAGATAAAGTTTCCAGTGTTCAGTTGTTAGCAACATATGTGATAGAAGCTAACGAGCATCCAAGTCTTTGTTTACTCTTGTTCTTATTAAACAAGTCTATATAGTCCTAAAGAACTTGACAGACAATGTTCTTATAAACAATAATTTATTCCCTAAAAAGGCAAACAATGTTTCACAGTAGCAGTGAAAGGGAATAAAAGTAGCAGTAAGAAACTCAAATCCATCGAGCATGGTTATCCCTTATCAGATTTATTGGATCTTTTCACACAAATCAAAAAAACTCACGAGTCAAAATAGTTGTCACAAATATTTTATTCATATTGGGATGACTTAGGCTTCAGTCATGTGTCTCAATAACTCTCCTCTATGCTTTGTGTTCATATCATCTGTAAAACTCTTGACTTGATGTTTTACCTACTGTGGGATCCTCGTTTACCCAGAGTTTAGCTTTCTATGCATGAAGATTCTATCTGATAAGGACTTCTGTAGGTTCACTCGTCCAATACTGCATGGTCTTTGTTCCCTTGGGTTTGCGACCCGTGCTGTCATCAAATCTTTCTGCAATGGAGATCCAACAGCAGTGAAAAGCATCTTTGGTAGATTTCTCCTGCATGTCTATCCTGGAGAAACTTTAGTCACTGAAATGTGGCTTCAAGGCCAGAGGTAAATATATTTTTATTTTACTTAAATTTCTGTAGCTGCTGATTTCTCGCCCACAAACCCATGGAATGATTGGCTCTTGTAGGGTGCTTTATCAAACAAAGGTCAAAGAACGTAACCGCGCCGTGCTTTCTGGATATGTGTTGCTCAAACACATCCCCTCATCATTGTAAGTGCTGTATCATATACGTGACTGGATATTATAAAGAAACTGGTGCCTGCTGCTTGCATTAGTTTGGTAGGGAGTAGTGTGTAGTGGTCAGAAAAGGTAAAGCTTTCTGGGACATAAATCAGGTAAATGAAGAGCTGGGCTACTGCAAGTGGTGGGTTGCCATTGTAATGATAACAAGTGCTCTGCACGGATCTGCAAATGATACAATGCCTAATGTATAAGTATTTGTTATTTCCTTTTCTTTGCATACACTTGAAGATTTGATAGAAGACGCCAGGGCCCTGCGTGGCATGTCGAAAATTAATCATTTCCTACAAAATTCATATGCTCTAAACGGGACCTAAATCCTACCGGGTACGCGAGTCCATGACCAGTTGTGTCAGCATTGTACTAGTAGTAGAGTTTATGTTAGGCTGACGGTAACCTGCAAATGTAATCACCCGATTATGGGTTCATCTGTGTGGCGTCGTGTAGCAAGTAGAAGTAGCCATCCAGCCATTTCAGACTGTTGGTGTCCAAGTCCCAACGATGCCCGATACTTTTTGCGTCATACTGCTATACCGTACACAGTGTGTAGGGAATACGTGATGATGAATTGAAAAGGACTGACCAAAAGAAAAAGGAAAGGATGTAATAGCTGGAGAAAGAATCTGTCAAGCATAAGCAGAGCAGCTGCACAGCTCTTACGTTGGCATGTGGTGTGAAGCTTTTCTCAAGTTCCCACCTGGCTATCTCTGTAGTACTCGGGAGCATACTTCCTCCGTCTTAAAATACAAAACCTAGTATTAGATGGCTGTCTAAATTTATAGTACTAGGATATGTCATATCTAATACTAGTTTTTTTTTATTTTAAGACTGTGAGAGTAGTATCATACTACAACTGCTCACCATATGGCAGTATGGCGCGGTATTCTTCCTTTTGTTTCACGGTATCAACAACCAACTGCTCGTGAATTTGCAAAATTATAGGATTTTCGCTCGAATTTCATAGGCAATTCTTCTATGAAATCAGCTACAAGATCAGCAAAGTATAGGATTTTCACTCGAGTAGAACTGAATGCATGCTGTGAAAACGAGAGCTGCAAGTTTTGTGAAGAAAGATGGCTGGGTCAGAAATGGTCGTCTGAAGAAAGATGCTTGGAAGTCTCACTGCACATTTCTGATCTAACGATGGCATAGAAAGCATACCGTCGGAGATAGGGATGGGGAAGAAAACCTCGAAACTCGTGGCTCCAATCAGACTCGTATTGAGCTTAACTCATATAAGTTCACACTTGTAGTCGAGCGAACCAAACTAGACTTTTAGCTTATAAGTTTAACGAGCCAGATTGCTAGATGCTCGTTTAGTTCGCTAGAACAAAAGATCACTATATCTTCATATACTTTGTACTTCTAAATTAGTGCTTAGTCTTTTAATATTACATCTAAACTATATGTATTTAGTGAGTTCTTTTTATTAGTTAATGTTTATTATTATGTTAATATATAATAAATAGTAAATTTAAAACTATAAAAGTGATATATATGACATATAGTCGTTAATGAGCGTAGCAAGTTCAACGAGCCAGCTTAAGAGTCTAGGCTAAGCTAGGTTTTTAGCTCGATAAGATTAACAAGCCGAGCTGAATAGGCTCATTAAGATAACAAACTCAAATGAGCCAAGCCATTACAAGCCAAGGTGGTTATCCACCCCTAATCGGAGACTCCGAGCTCATTGGGTATTCCAATTGAGTCAATGCAAACAAACTTATCTATCCAACGTTCCACACAAGCACTCATTACTCACTTTATTCTAAAATATAGCAAGTTTTAGTCTTGAACACGGCTATTAAGAAGAGTGGTGAAAGGATTTGTTTGTCTCCTTGGGTGGGTCACTACTACAGATTTGGTTTTCGTAGATAGACCCCCTGGAGGTCGTAGGCAGGCCAAGATGAGGCCCGCCTGCGATAATCCCGATCCGGGGGGTCGCAACGGTCTGTCTATAGAGATTGGTTATCGCAGGCGGGCCACTAAGACACCCGCCTGTGATAATGTATCTATTATCGCAGGCGGGCCACTTAGGCGTCCGTCTACGAATAATCGATTATCATAGGCAGGCCCCTAAGTGGCCCGCCTGAGATGTCCTCCCACATATATATCTGTAACGACCCCTTTTTCATTTCCCCTGTTGGAATTCGTTTTTCTGAATTCGAACTCCTCTCCTATTCCGTTCAGCTGTGCCCCAGTTTTTCTCTCCCTGGCCAGCCGACTGCCTTTTTCCCTTGTGCCGAGTAGATTCCTACTTAGTTCCTGAATCTTGCCCTTTTACCCTTTGTCCACTCGGCCATCTTTGCCGCCGAGTAAGCCCTTGCAATCGCCGACTACCTTGTTAACCCGTTCTGTCTTGCCACTCCGACTGCCCTGTCCACCCGGTCTGTTTCGCAGCAGCGCCGGACTAGCGGGAAAACCTCCCGGTGTCTAACCTCTGGCGACGGCCTTACCATCATCTTTTCCCCGACCTGCCCGCAGCCCTGCTCGGACCAGCAGACAATAACCCGCCGCACCGCAAGAACCCGCTTGGACCCATGGTTAGTCAAAGGCTCTGTTTGCGAAGTCCCACCAACCCGTCCTTGCCACGACCTGAGTGTCTCATCGCCGCTACAGCGTCTACCAACTCCACCGGCCACGCCCAATTCCTAAGTCAATCTCTGCCTTGACGTTGCGTCACCTCAGCCAACTAGCTATAGCCTTGCCAGCTTATCGTGACTCCTTTTCTCTATCTATCACCCTGCGCCACCGTGTCCCTGCCTCGCGCGCCGGCTATAAAAGGCCATCTATGCCTCTTCTTTCCCCTGTTTTGCAACCCAGCCGTCTCTGCCGAACTGCCATCACCAGCTTCACCGCTAAACCGTCATCTTCCTCCTTCCCAGACCTCGAGCTCCATCGCCGCCGCTCGTCGCATTGCCCTTGTGTTCTTCCGTTTGGAACGTGAAGAAGAAGAAGAGCGGATGAAGGAAAACCGAGCTAGTCTACCATCCGGAGTTCCTAACCGGTGAGCCTTGTTGCCCAGTCCACAAGCTTACCTCAGCCGTCTACGATAAACCTTCATCCAACTACCGCAATGTT
Source organism: Oryza meyeriana var. granulata (assembly GCA_003991445.1). NCBI lineage: Eukaryota > Viridiplantae > Streptophyta > Magnoliopsida > Poales > Poaceae > Oryza > Oryza meyeriana. The sequence continues at coordinate 271,190 of RYFJ01001639.1, forward strand.
CTTTTCCTAGTGTTTTACCTCTTTTCAGCGTATCAGTAATTATCTCTTCTGCGTATTCAGATCCTAAACCGGCAGACGATCTAGAAGCCGTCTTCGTCGAGGAAGAGCTTCCGCAGGAACAAGGCAAGCCCCTTTGACCATATTGTCTCCTATATGTGCAAATTATGTTGTTTGCAAAATATGCATGCTTAGTTTACACTTTAATTTGATTGGCCTCGGTTTGCAAGCGCAACCGACGGACCTACCCAGTAGCCGCACTTATTTTGATAGGATATTGATGTATTTCTCCCTTGATAGCCCCACAAATGGCACGTTGGCAGCATATCCTTTGGGTGCGATTGCCGAGTAGAATGGCTTAGCCCTGCAGCGATTGTATTGTCGTTTGGAAAACAATGGTTTTTGCTCAACTGTTTGAAAACCCGGTACCTTGCGTATCGGCGTGTTAGGAAATAAATGAAAGTTTATGAAAACCTTGTTGTACAGAGACAGTGCCTGTGTGGCCTGGCTATGTATTAACGATAAGGACCGTTTTCTTTGGGAATTTGCATCCGAGCATTTTACAGTGAGACCATACGGGTAGAATGGAATGCCCCTGGCCGAGTAAATTGTAGGTTTAGAGAAGTCTGGTGCCGACTGGAGTGGACTCATCTGAGTTGTGGCTCGTGAGCCCTGGTGCTGACGGTGGTTGAAGCCGACCTGAAGCATTGATCCTGTGTGGATCCTTCTGCTGGCAATGGATAACCCTAGATTGGCTTTGGAAATGGCCTTGTCACGAACTTTCGATACCGGCCAGTACTTGGTGTAAGTTTTGTGTCGTATGGGTAAAATGTGCACCCTCTGCAGAGTCTAGCTGAACTGTTCGAATAGCCGTGCCCACGGTTAAGGGCGGTGTAAGGTGATTCCCATAGCGTAGATTTGGTTGCCAGTGATTTGTGAAATTTTTTTTTGATGGGAAGGGAACCGTGACCAGGGTTTGCCGAGTGGCGAACGGAAGGCCTGTGTGGCCAGAAACGGGACTGTGTGACCCGGGGTGTTGAAGCACCATAAGCAAGTGCGTGAAAATTTAACAGGAGTAAAGTCTTCGGGTTGTAGCCAGAAGACGATAAAGAACAGATTACCTGGTTGTAGCCAGGGCAGCGAAATTGTGCTAACTGGTTGTAGCCAATGAAGCGAATGAGCTGGTAACCGGTTGTAGCCGGAATTTCTAAAGGAAGCTGGGAACCGGTTGTAGCCGAGTCTCAGGGTCAACGGTGGTCGAGCCACTCGGAAAAAACAACAGACCTAAGGAGTGGTCGAAGCCACTCGGGTGTTAGCCGAGTTATGAGGTCACTCGGTTAATTACCGGAAGATAAAAATAGAAATACATGATTCAGTAACTATAAGTGGTGAGTTGTTGAAAAGCAACTTGCGGATTGGATCGAGACGTGAGCCTCTTTCCGACAATTAAAAATTGGACACACTAGTATTTGTCAAGCAAAATGTTTCTAAAGGCTGTTTTCGCAAATAAGACTCATATCCCCCCCTTGTCTAACCAACATGACATCTTTCCCCGGCTTGCTGAGTACGAAAGTACTCACCCCTGTTCCTATATATGTATATGTTATATTAGGTTTTGGAGAAGAAGACGAAGACTCGACCGTTGCCGAGTTCTTCCAGGACCAAGCCGACTACGAGGATTTCTGAGGTTTCGGGCCTAGCTCCTAACCAAGCATGTGGTATTGTCGTGTTCCATCGCCTAGTAGTTTTTCCCCTGCTTCCGCCCTGTCTGTACTGTATCTCGCTAGTTTATCCTATTCTTGCCGTTGTCCATCTGGGGCCTGTCCTGGATGGCAACCTTTTTATGTATCTTCCCAGTATGTATTATATGTACTCTGTTATGTATTTAGTGTACTCTGAGTTTGTATCACCGATGACTATGTGTGTATCCGATTACTGATCCAGGGATCGGGTACTGTATGCACATGGTGGGCTCCCGCCGAGGTGGGGGTGCCACAATATCTGTCCAGCCCGACCCCTTTTTCCTCAACCCGACGTTTCTCTCTTCAAAATTTGCCAAAAGATTGGAGGAAGCTTTTGAACTTGGATTTTTTGGAGGATTTGCCTACCAAAGGTTAGAATCATGTTTTCCTACTATATTTATGAAGTTTTTCTTCAATTTTAGGGTTTGGATAGTGTGAATTTGACTTGAGAATGGTGGTTTTTTTTTGACCTAGATGTAACAATTTTTACTTTTGTTTTATCATGAATTTGAACCAAAATATCTATGTAATATTAGTGCAATGGTATGTCTTAATCCATATGTAAATGATTTTAGTTCTTTGCAATGCAAAATGAGGAGATTTAAATGTTCATGTGAACTCCTAGATCTATTTGGAGAGAGCAAGAGAGTGGGGTTTTTTCTAAGGGAATAGGTTTTTTAATTATTTTTTCCTCAATATTGAATAGCTTGTTTTTTACGGTTTTTAGATATTTATTTTAAAACTGGATATTAATATTTGAATGTTTGATATTATCTAAATTTGTTTAAATTCTCATATAGATAGGACATAGATGTACAATATGCCAAGATTTCAGTAGTCATACATAAAGGAGGTTTCGAAATTTATTGAAGCGACGAAGGCACATGCTTTGACAATGGATAGAAAGAAAATACATTGTTCGTGTGTCAATTGCAAGAATCAGAAAGCGTGGATTGTTCCAGACATAATCAGGTCATACCTAGTGAAGCGTGGATTTGTCATGGATTATAAGGTTTGGTCCCATCACGGTGAAGATGCATAATGGCCCCGTACAACTTCAAGTAAGTTCGCAATTTCTTCTACAAGAACTTTATGAACTATTAACTAAACATGCTATTATTTGCTTGTAGCAACCACTACATTTTATTCATAATATGCCCAAAGGACATGCAAGTCATTCTCTGTGATCCGGTCGATTACCCAGAGAATGATTATATCGAATTCCTCATCCTTTTGAACCTGTAAGGAATTTAAATCGTAGGTATATACCTCCTGCCTTCGTTATCTATTTTCTTATACTATGTCAATATAATTTTTCGAACAACTCACACAGATGGTACATAAAAAAGGTGGGGCAATAAAACAGAAGAGGGAAAAACTGCTTGTCAAAACAAAGTGGCCGGTAATGAGGCGAACTATATATTTTATGTCTCAAAATGATTATTCATATTTAATTTGTGTTATTGCTACTCCTTGGACAGTGCTACAAACAATCCAAAGAGACTATTCTCTGCGAATATTACGTGTGCGAGATAATGAGGATCCACGGTAGGTTTACATCACACGTCGATAATGTACATATATACTTAATTAAATATGTTAGTATGGACACACGTATTACTATTTGTAACGTCTCGATTATCTTATTCCTGTTGCAGTTATGTCAATTAACTAGGCCAGCTCAGACGATGAATAAAACAACACTTCTGAATCTCTTTGCCGACTTGTGCCATTTCATCCACCGAGACATATGCAACACACTTGGTCTGTTTTTTGATTCTGAGAGTGCATATGCGAGGGATGACAAGTAAAAAAAACTTCAAAAGCGGGAAAAAACATATGCTTCTTACAAATGTATGAAACAAAAATTCGTTCACTGTGTAGACATATTTGTTATGAATAATTATATTACGAAGCACATTGTGTAATAATTATTAATTAGTGAATGATAATTAATTATTCATGTCAATTACTGTCAAACATATGTTGATGTCAATTACTAGAGAATGTGTAATATTTGATTTGGAGACAATTTTAAATAATCAATTAATTAATTTATGGAATAAACAAAAAAGAAAAATATTTTTTTCTATTTTTTAAATTAAAACTGCATGCAGATATCTTAACTAGGCCGCATGCGATAATCTATTATTGCAGGCGGGTTCCTTAACTGGTCCACCTGCGAAGATGTGTTATCGCAAGCAGGCCCTTTAAGGCACTCACCTGCGATAATCAATCTTCGCAGGTGGGGCAGGCCCACATGAGAAAAAAGGTATTTTCACATACCCCTTCTCTCAGGCGGGCTGGTCATCCACCTGCGAAAACCCGTTATAGCCGTATGGAAAAACGGCTTCTGTAGTAGTGGGTGATATGTGCGTCTAGACTAATTAGAGTGATAATAAGGCCAATAGAAAGTATACGTAGTTTAGTGATAAAAATCATATTTTTTTAAGTACTAAGTTGTTATATTTCGAATAAAATTTAAATTCTAAACGATGCTATATTTTAGCATGAAGAGTGTAGATGAAATCACTATTCCATCTACGAGAGATGGGCAAGTAGACAGTGGGGTTTTCATGATGGATAGCTAGCACATATGTATTCATTTGTTCCAGCACACCAAATTAGCAATTACGTATGTATAGTACGTAGAAGCTCGGCCCCGGGGCATGTTGGCAAACAATTGTGGATTGTGCAACACAGCTAATTTGATCCACTGTTGCAGAAAATCTGCAGCACATGCCCGCTCTTCGCCGATCTAATGGTCCACAATAATCCAAAGTCATGGCACTGTTCTTTTGTCTCTTCTTCGTCATGTCGGAGGATCCAAAGTACCGAATAGCAGTTACTCCCTAAGTTCTACAATATACAACCATTTCTTGATTTCTTTACCATAAATTTAGAGTTAGGAACAAAAGATTTTAGTGTTCTTATTAAATGAGCAATGGTTAAGGGTAAAAAAGAAGTTGAGTAAGATAAAAAGAAATTTGAATATAAAGTAATTGATGTGATAAGTAGTATATAGGAATAGTGCTAGAATGCTTATATTATGGTTAGTATAAATTTTAAATGCTAGAAGTGTTTATAGCATTTTAGTATAAAAGGAGGAGTAGTACGCTCCAACCATTTTACGAGTAGTTTGTACTCCATCCTTTTCATATTACAAGATGTTTTGGGTAAAAGTTTGATCATATTTATAGTAAAATATAACAAAATTTACAATACCAAATTAGTTTCGTTAAATCTATTATCGAATATACTTTTAAATTATATTGTTTTGTGTTGAAATATTACTCTATTTTTTTATAAAGTTGATTAAATCTAAAGAAATTTGATTTAGGATAAATACAAAACATGAAAAGGAGGAAATAACAACTAAGGGCCCATTTCTTTTAAGATAAAGTACGGATCAAAGCTGATAGGTGAGTGAATTTATTTACGTGGATGAGTTAAATATTATAGTATTATATATCTAACACATACTTATATTATAACAAATGGTTTAAGCAATGTCGAGGTAGAATGTTTGTAGAGAGAGAAATAGTATATTCTAGAAGTGTGGCACGAATAATTCATAAATAATCCATCCTAATAATTCAAAAGGACGGGTCTAAGATGGTACTCTTTATGTTTAATTATATAAGTATTTCTAAATTGTTTAATATAGATTATTATTAAGCGAAAAAACTTTAATGTCCCTCGTTTAATACGGGGTAAATAGGGATAGGAGAGTATGTAGTTAGGACTAATATAAAAAAAATTGAGTAGACTACGATTGATGTAACAAATAATAATATATAAACACTTATATTTTAAACAAAATTTAAATATTTAAAAACTTATATTATTGAACGAAGGGATTAATTTAATCTGTGTATGGATGAATCACTGTTCTTTGTTGTAGGCTGAAGGAAAGGCTGACGGTTTCAGGGAAGACGATCCGACTGCGGAGCTGCAGTAGCCACGGCAACGGCATGCATTATTCCCACTACTGCCAGTGCTGGAGGAGATGTGCTAACGCGATGTGAGATATGCAGCAGAGTCTGTACCTCTACCAGCATAAATAAAGTACAAAAAAAATGACAGCTACTCACCGGTTAGTTTCACGAATTAATTTACGGTCTTTGTTTTGGCTTGTCTACTCTAGTAGGCGTAACCTCTTTGCTTCACTGGCTTTTACAAGAGTTGTTAGAACGGCGCAGACCGTATATATGCGCGCGCGCACACACACATATATATCCTACAGTTGCAGAAGATCAATGGGAGCTAAGCTATGGCTAGTTCTAGCGATGCTTTGTTCGGTTGGTGGTTGCCATTTGATCCAGCAGCGGCTCCTGTCAAATAATGCATGCCGTCGCAATGGTTTTGGAAAGCTTTTAGCAGCTACAATATCTATAACTTTTTGTAAAATCTCTAGCGCTACCAAGCCTGCGTTCGATAGTATCGAACGGCTGAGCTAGCAGGTGGCACAGAAACCAGAGCAAATAATTAACGTATGATTAATTAAGTATTAACTATTATAAACTTGATAAATGGATTTGTTTGACTTTTTAAGATAAACTTTCATCTAGAAAACTTTTTCACAAAACACATCATTAAGTAGTTTAGGAAACGTGCTAACGAAAAGAATCTCTCTAATCAATGCCAATGCAGCGGGCATGGCGATCGGGGCAAATGCCTTTGGCCTTTTGGACGACAGGCAGACTACCCTACAAAGCTATAGCTCCTACCCTCCTTGTCGGTCGGAATATGCATCTATGCCATGCATACCACAAGACCGAAAAGGCTCACGCGAGCGTTCGCGCGCTCACCTGCCGTGCAATTCTGTCCGAGAGGATGAGCGATTTCACTCATATTTCTATTTTCAGCCTGGTAACATGTCAGCCTTTTCTTTTTTTTCTTTTTGCCCATATGCTTTTCTTTTTTTTGCTACTTTTCCCTATTTCCTATTTTTAGACCAGGCCAAATTTGATTATAGGAGATACCAAACATTTAGGCCTCACAGCCCACATACATGTTTGTTTTGTTTTTTTAAATTTGTTTTAAATTTATATGTATGAAGTTTATAGGTACTAAATTTATATGTATAAAGTATCTATGCACAAAATTTATATATATAAAGTTTCTATGTATAAAATTTTCAATGTGTGTTCTATGTATAAACCTTTTTCTGGGCCAGACTAATATGATGTTGAATTCGTTTTAAATTTATACAAAGAAATTTTATACGTATAGAATTTATATATACAAAGTTTCTGTGCACAAAGCTTTTATATGTATAAAGTTTATATTCTGAAATAAAAAGGCATAGAAATTTTATATGTACAAAATTTGTAAATTAAGTACAAAGTTTTTTTACTTAAGAATAAAGTTAAAATATCAATTTAAGATTAATTAATTAGGTTGGTCCCGAATCATTCAGTGAAGATATTTTTTAAACAAAATACACCTGGGCTACATATCCGGGTGAAGCTGCTGTAACTAGCCAACTTAAGCATTCAACAGGCTCATATCTTACTGGACCTAGCTCGCGCGTGAAAGTAAAACTCTGAAGATAGACTGCACGTGGGCTGACGTGTTCGCTGGTCTCGCTCGCTCGCGACCAGGCGCATATTAGACCCACCCCCACAAGACGGCCATGGAAAGGAAGATCATGTTCCTACCAGTCACACTACACCACTACAGTAGAGTACTTCACAATTAGAAACTCTTTTGGACATAATTAGAGAGCTCGAGATTCTGATAAATAACCGATGGATACTAGCTAGCGAGAATATAAAAATACTAGATTTTCTGCTTGTAATTTATAATTTATTTTATAGATTCTATAAATATGTGTTTTTAGAATTTATACGAAAATCTAAATTATTTAGATAACCTAAAGATTCTAAAACAAACTAGGCTGCCAGAAACTCTTTCAAAGAGGGGCATTCGTCCTTCGTCTCAAGCCGGGTTTCGATTCCGAAGCATTATATTTCCTTGTGTCGTCCTCTGATACTCTAGCTCGCTCTTTGAGATTACGCAGAGACAGAGGAAAGAGAGAAACTAATAATTATTTAACGTGCATCTAATCTTGGATTAGGCGTCGTGTACTTAAAATACTCCAGTATAGGAGCAAGTCGTAGTACATACACGTGAATGCAAAAGTCGCTATGATGTCTGCCTGGTGCCACCAATCCCTCGCTAGCCTACACGCGTATATTACGTACATACATAGGGAGATCTTCCCGGTTTTTCTCAAGGAACTGAGCAAATTTCGCCTGAATTTCGTATCAACTTTTCAAACGCTGCCGCTCCGTCAAAGCCTCTATTTAGCTCTATATATGTTGTTAATTAGAGCATCCATCCAGATAGTAGTGCTAACTGGAAACATATCTTGTATACACAGATTTTTTTTTTCATGTACAGATCATACACATCAACTAACAAATATCAAAAAAAATTATAGAAAAATTTATACATAATTTAAAGATAAAACTTTATACATAGATATAATACTATTAAAAATATATGTATAATTTTTTCTAATATTTATTAATTAATATATATGGTATATATATAAAAAACTTCCGTGCATAAGGATATATTCCTAGTAACCGAAAGAGCTAGCAGAGCCCACGACATAATGGCATGCATGAAATTAACTAATGATGCATGTGATGACTGTGGTGAGAGGCTCGCATCCCGAGGCCTTCTGGTCTCACTCTTGCGATGATTGGTGTTGGAGTAGGAGACTAGGGAGCAGTACTACCATAGTTTGCGTTGCGTTCACGGCTGCATTTGCATGCCTGCATTTTACCTAACCGGCTAGCCGGCCGGTTGCAACCAAGCACACAACTATTACTCCTACACAAGAGTACACAGGACCACGGTGTACTCTGACCTTGTTTGAATATGAAAACGAATTACTCCTAACTTGCTACTAGCTCCCTTCAATTCTCTCCTTGCTTAACTCCCACTGAGATAGTAGTAGCAGTAGTAGGAGTACATGGTACTAGTACGTTGTATAGGACGGTAGAAGCAGCTACATCTTGTTGTTAAGTTGACCACTACAACGCCACTACTCATTCTCCGCATGCTCTACTAGACTAATATATAAATATATATAGGGTCTATTTGAGGGATGAATGGTTAGTTGATGAAAATATAAGAAACCCATATTTTCTAGCTTCTGATCTTTAGTTCATTTTTTTGATTATACTTGTAAACTATTATAATCTAGGTAAAAATTTAGGTTGTTTAATTGAAAGAGCTTGAGATTCTTAGGATGCGTTCAGTAAAGCTTTTAGCTATTGCTTATTTCCCCATCTTTCTATAAGCATGCTTTCTCAATTAGTGTGTTTTTTATAAAATTTTTTTATGTGAAAATATCTTTAAAAAATGTCTATTTTTTCAAGTTTATAATAGTTTAAGCCATTTGAAAAAACATATCTGAACTGTGCCTTAAAAAAACTACGGCTGTCAGAAGCTCCCCATACGAGCCATATACTCCTTGCACGGCTCCTGTAGTCTTGTTTCGTATTTTCTCTCACCGTTCTCCGTATAAACAGCTAGACCTTAGTAAACAGCAGTGAATTTTAAGTCAAAACACATGCAAGCATATGAGTATTTACGTCGTTGAGCACGGAGCACCGAGGTAGAGGAAATGTACTTATCGGTCCGTGCACAATCATCAGTGGAGCCGACAGGTGGGCCCAGGTCGCACATGGCCCCACCTCACAGCTCCGCCCGGCACGGAACGGAACGGAACGGAGCGGAGGACGCGACGGCGACGTCCACAGACCACACCGCAACCAGCCAAATCCAACTATTTTTGCTGGTCCACCTCAGTTAATGAAGTCACTTTTAACTTCTCCCTATTTTTTTTTGACCCTGTTTTAATACGGAGCATATATTCTATAAAAAATCCTTCCAGTTTCTTTCGATATCTCTTTTGCTGCCATTGCTGGACTGTCGTATAGCAATACCGTACACGAGTCCTAGCCTGCTCTAATTTTTACATTGTACTATACGGTGCTGTATTGCATACAACTACTATACGTCACAAATAACCGAAGATTAATACTCATTAATAAAATAAAGAATAAACTAAACAAAAAATACAGCTCAAATGAGCCCAAAAAAAAGAAAAAAAAAGGGAAAAAGGAGAGCAACCGCATCAGTCATCATCAGTGTGTTGCTCTCCTCTCCTCCCTCCCGTCGCTTTCCCCTCTTCCCTTGGCTTGCCGTCGCATCCACCTCGCCAACTTCCCTCGCGGATGCGATTCCCTCTTCGCCGCCGCCTCGCCTGCGTCTAGCTAGCTCCTCGCCTCGTCGTATTGCCGGCGCCGGGAGGTTGGAATGGCGAGCGCGTCGGAGGACGACGCCGGCTCGGAGCGCTGCTGCGGCAGCTACAGCCCCAGCGCCGACATCAGCGAGTCTGAGACCTCCAGCGACTGCTCCGCGCCGACCACCACCCGCCGCTTCGCCTCCTCCTCCTCCGCCTCCCGCGGCCTCGCTTCGTCGTCCTCCTCCCTCCCGACTCCTCCTCCCTCCGCCGCCGCCTTCTTCCTCTCGAGCAAGCCCGTCGCCGATCTCTCCGGTTTGTTCGAACTCCGCCTCGCTTGCTTGCTTAGATCTCACTCCACCTCTGCTTTTCCCCTCACGAGATGCTTCGTTTGTGCTTGCTGGATTTGCCAGAGGTCGACATGATGAAGGAGCGCTTCGCCAAGCTGCTGCTCGGGGAGGACATGTCCGGCAGCGGCAAGGGCGTCTGCACCGCGCTCGCCATCTCCAACGCCATCACCAACCTCTCCGGTACGCGCCGCCCGCGACACCCACATTGTCGTGATTTGTGACGAGGAAAGTGGAATGACGCGTCGTTTATTGTTTCCAAATCCAGCCACCGTGTTCGGCGAGCTGTGGAGGCTGGAGCCGCTGGCGCCGGCGAGGAAGGCGATGTGGACGCGGGAGATGGACTGGCTGCTCTCCGTCGCCGACTCCATCGTGGAGCTCACCCCGTCGATCCAGGAGCTCCCCGACGGCGGGGGACAGTTCGAGGTCATGGTACCGCGGCCGCGCAGCGACCTCTACATGAACCTCCCCGCGCTCAAGAAGCTCGATGCCATGCTCCTCGCCATGATTGACGGGTTCAAGGAGACGGAGTTCTGGTATGTGGATAGGGGAATCGTGGTTGATGACAGTGGGGGACCGTACTCGTCTTCGTCGTCCTCTTGTGGGCGGCCGTCGGTGCGGCAGGAGGAGAAATGGTGGCTGCCATGCCCACGGGTGCCGCCCAAGGGGCTGTCCGAGGATGCGAGGAGGAAGCTGCAACAAGACAGGGATTGTGCCAACCAGATACTGAAGGCGGCCATGGCGATTAACAGTGATGTGCTCGCTGAGATGGAGATCCCGGAAGTGTACTTGGAGTCGCTGCCAAAGGTAAATAAACACTTAAGATTAGCAACTCATTGGTACTAGCTACTAACAACTGGTGCTGGTAAAAGTGGACCAATGTGTTAAATTGCAGTGAACAGGACTTCTTCTCACCATACATGCTTGCAAATGTAGCTCTATTAGTGAAAGTATGGTGCCTTTATGGCAATGTGGTCTGTTCGCTTGAGCTAGCTGTGTTGCTATCACACTAACATCTGTCTTGAATCCAATTTAGTTCCAATCTTGTTTGTAGAGCCCCCCATTTTGTTCGCAACCAATCAATTCATGTCTAGTAGAGCTTTCATGGAAATTGGAGAAGAAACCAACCATCTATACCCCTTCAATCTTCATAGCTAGAGTTAATATGTCCGACTTCTGATACTGTCAATGCTTCCTTGAAGGCTTGTTGGATGCATGTAGTTAAGTTGCTATTTGCTTGTTGTGGAAAGAGGCAAATTATTGTCTTTTTGGATGAAATTCTTACATCTTGTGTGAGGAGGTCTCAGCGTATTCACATTGTCTTGGTTTACTTTTTGCTGCCTTATTTAGCAAGATGTTTTTAGTATCTTATCTGGTATCTTGCAACCAATATCCCAGTTGACTGAAAAGTTGTGTCTGGCAGATGGTTGTACACAGATTAAGGTGAATATGTTTTTACCAATTATCAGGGGAAGATCAAATTTGATGATTTTAGAATATGGAGAACTTCATTATATAAATTAGTTTAGGATGGAGAGTACTGTGAACTGATACCTTGGCAAGCTTAAATTTGATTTCTTCCCTGTCTGTGCTTGTACACTATCATGTGCAAAACTAAGGGTAATGATGCTTATTCTTTTAAAAGCATTAATTTCACCAATGTAATTCATGTATAAGATGCTAAACCTGGTCAAATATGGTATGTAGACATTGACTGTAGGCATATCGTGTAATGTGCTTTAGAAGCACGCAATTTTTAAATTTCATGCCATCTTTCTTACTTTTTTTTTCTGTAATTGAATGAAAATATTCTGTATTGTGTCTTCTTAGAATGAATATTCAGGCCGCATCTGATATCTTTTACTCTGTATTTATGCGCTTAATACCTTCCTGCTGATCATGGATATTTCCATGCGTCCCATGCATAATAATCTTTTTTTTTTCTGCAGAGTGGTAAATCTTGCTTGGGTGAGATAATTTACCGATATATAACAGCTGAACAATTCTCACCGGAATGCCTCCTCGATTGCTTGGATCTGTCGTCAGAACATCACACGCTTGAAGTAGCAAACAGAATAGAGGCTGCCATCCATGTTTGGAGACTGAAAGGCCAAAAGAAATCCACACCTCAAGCGAAATCAAAGAAATCTTGGGGTGGAAAAGTGAAGGGCCTTGTTGGAGATACAGAAAAGAGTCATGTTTTGTCGCAAAGAGCTGATGGGTTGTTGCAGAGCTTAAGATTGCGATACCCCGGTTTGTCACAAACCTCCCTTGACATGAACAAGATCCAGTATAACAAGGTAATTCCTTGCATTTACTCATATGAAAATGTCAAACAAATGGGTTAAGCTCAGATTTAGAATTGGATGGTCCATTCACCTTCTATTTCCTCAAACCAAGCACACCGTACTTCTAAATCTGAATCATACAAGTATTTGTATCATTAAACCTTGCTTTTTTCTTCACTCAGTTTTTTTTAATATCAGTTAACTTACATGTCAACATAATCAAAATATTCATTTTTTTCTTGTGTTTCTTGTCTAGGACGTTGGACAGTCTATACTAGAGAGTTACTCAAGGGTTCTGGAGAGCTTGGCATTTAACATAATTGCCAGAATTGATGATGTAATTTATGTGGATGATGCAACAAAGAAGTCTGCTGCTGCTGAGTCTGTTTCAATCTTCAATCGTGGCATTGGCCTACCAGTTCAGAAGAGGATCTCCCCAAGCCCGTTCTCAATTCAGAATACACCTTATGCCTCTCCATTTGCTACGCCCACTTTCTGCTCCTCCACTCCAGTTACAGGCAGCCCTGGAAGAGTACAGCCTCCATTAAACAAAAACAACTTACCAGCAAAACTAGAAGTTAAAGTTGAGAAGCTGTTTTCTGGTGATATAGAGAAGGTCTGGACGTATGCTGGGAACCTGAGCGCTAGGAAAGACGCAGGGGATGCCCCAGAAAGGGACTGAAAGAACACCGAAGAAAGTTCAGATTTTAGAGGTGTCTCAGAAAGGTTAACAGGTTTCAACTGATCCTGTTCTGGTCGTTAGCTAGATTTTCCCTGTACAGAAGCAACATGATTCATTTTTTTGTGCTTTCTTAGCGAGCCAAGGGTCGTCTATCCCTACTTACAACAAGTAAAGGATTGGCCCCTGAGTCTTGATCGCATCTGAACAAGTCAGTTTCACGTAGCTGCCTCTGTCGGATATGTGCTCTTCTTGTTCATGTTTATACTAGCTGGTTTAGTTAGCAGCAAGTGATTGACGTTCAGGTGCTGCTGTTTTTTTGTCCCTGGAGGCATCGATTGCCTAACGATCAACTGCATGCAGTGGAATGCTCTTCTTGTACCATGGTCATGTATCATGATTTCTGATGCCTGGTTGTATATGGCACCTACTGAACTGATCTGACGCTCTTCAGTGACTGTGAAGTCTTGCTTACATTAACTGTGATCAGCTGTGAAGACTTGATCACAGCTTTGTTGGGATCCTCCTCTACTACTACCGAGTCTACGAAACCCTTGCCTTTTGCTTTCATTTCTTCTTTGCAGCTGCAAGCAGATTGTCTCTGCCACCAGCTTTGGGATAGCTTCTCCATGGAGGAGGCAAAGAACACCTTGTTCCAGAATCACACGGCGACATTGCCAGACTACTACCAAACCATTAGGTAACAGTAACTTCATGTGCAAATATACCATGGTAATCCTCTTGGATCATCTAGATCATGGCAGCATCTTACTTGATTACTTTTCCCTGGACTTCAAGTCTCCAATCTTGCAATAAAATCGCTGCAATATAAGCTCTGCATTGCAATGCTGTTCGAGGCACGTAGTTTGACTGTTTGACAGTGACCTGACAAAAGAAGAGGCTTGTAGCAATACACGACCAGACCGACATGGCCACCGCCGCGAACGACACGACGCCGACGCCGGCGCCGGCGAAGCCCGGCTGCCCGCAGCTGAAGCTGCTGGTGGACAAGCGGTCGCGGCGCGTGCTGTACGCGGAGGCGCGCAAGGACGCGGTGGACTTCCTCGTTGGCCTCCTCCGCGTGCCCGCGGGGCTCGCCGCGCGCGTCCTGGCAAAGCACGGCGTCGCCGCCCCGGGCTCCCTCGGCGCGCTCTACGCCGGCGCGCGGGCCCTGGACGACGCCTTCCTCGCGTCCCCTACCCCGGACCGCGACGCGGTGCTCGGCCCGGCCGCGCTGCCCTCCGCCGCGCTACCCCTGCTCGGCGAGTCGCTCCCGCCACCGCCGCCGCCGAAGCGGTACTTCAGGTGCCCCGCGTACGCGCTGCCGTGCCGCTCCAACCCGACGAACGTGACGGACGTGTCGGGCCTGTCGTGCCCGTCGTGCCGGCAGCCGATGACGGTGGAGATGAGGTGGGCGCCGCCCGGGGACGCGCCCGGCGGCAAGCCGGCGCAGGCGGAGAAGGAGCCCGGCGGCGGGTACGTGAAGGAGGTGGTGACCTACCTGGTGATGGACAACCTCACGATCGAGTCCATGTCCACCATCTCCGCCATCATGCTGCTCAAGAAGTTCGACGTCAAGGACTGCTCCGCCCTCGACGAGATGACCGTCGACCTGGGGCCAAAAGAGGTAAACTTCCGGCGATCCTTCCGCCGTAGAGTTTTCTTGTTAACTGTGTATCGTTTTACTGTCCAGTGTGTGAAGCTGCTGAAGGCGTCTCTGGAGTCGACGACGGCATTGACGGATGTGTTCAGCAGCGGGGTCTCCATTGATAGGCTTTAGTGAGCAAGCGAGATCGCCGCTGCACGCACGCAACGAAGACGAAAGGCGTCGGGAGAAACCGATGAACGGGAAAGTATATTCATCACGCGAGTAGAATATCCACTCGTTGTTTTTATATGTTATCAAAAAATCATTAAAAAATTTTAAAAAATTTAACAAGATACTATTAATATGTGATATGTTACTCCATAAACATATAAGATTAAATTTGGCTTATACAAGTAGACATAAAAATAACAAATTTAACTGTACTGCACACAGTCAAATTTATTATTTTTGTTTCTACCTGCACGAGCTGAATTTAAACTTTGTATAGTGATATATTATATATTAATTTATCTTATTAAATTTTTTAATAACTTTTAGATGATATACATAAAATAAGAGGATATGCTCTCGAAGGATGAAAAATCACTTTTCTGATGAACTTGTACATGCGAAGGAATAGGCCAATTGACATTTCACCCTGTGTTAACCACGATACATATGTGATGTTATTTGTGACACATCTTTATCTTTATCTTTATCTTTACCTACTTAAAATATTCAAAATGTTTCTGTCCTCTGGCGTTTTCGTCCGTCGCTAGACATCTGTGATGTTATTTGAGGTTAATTGATTTCTTCACGTTGACGAAGCCGAGCTAGCTGCAGCTAAAACCAGTTTAAGTTGTTTGATCGAACAAAATAAGAGGCATTGTTTGATCGAACGTGGGTGAACTCGGCTACGACATCGCCATAGGCTGCGCGTGTAAAACCAGTTTAAGTGGGGTTCGAACATGCTTATAAGCTATATACAAAACAAAAAAATATAATTAATTAAATATTAACTATTAGAAACTTAAAAAATAGATCTATTTTATTTTTTAAGATACTTTCCTATAAAAAATTTTTACAAAGAGAAACGTGCTAACGAAAACCGAGATATTAACTTAGAAACTAAAAAAAATCAGAACACAACCTTAAACGGCCTCCTGGGTACGTGGAGCCGGCCGTCCTTGTCTCCCAAATCTCATGAGCCCCCTGACCGACGCATGCAATACCATACTACATGTTACAAATAAAGATTGGTTGATAATCAATTAGCACATGTTAATTGTGCTTGTTTGTGATTAAACATCTCTTTATGAGTGAAATCTATTTATACTATGTTCATACCCCTTTATTCTCTATAAATATTTGTAATTATTCTACATACTAACTGATTGAATACATGAGTTCGTCTCTCAATTCTTTCGATCTCTACTTCCAACACGTTATCATGCACGCTAGAAATTATACTGAGTTTTTTAGAGAAGGCCAACAAAGAAGTACAAAGAAGAAGCGAGACCAAATTTTGCTAAAATCGGTAAGAATCAATTTCGTTCTTTCTACCTTTGCCATCGCCTCCGAGCGATCCTTCGGCAAATCCTATCACCGTTCTTCTTCATCATTGGCAATACCGAAGAACCACGGCCATGCCCACCACCGACCTCATGGCTTCCGCTGTTCTAGCCACCTGACGAACCCAATCGCCTACATCCCTGCAACGCGAAGAGACGCCTTTGTTTTGTCCCTGCACGGCTGGAGGCGGTGAATAACCACGCCAGAACCCTTCCACAGTGCCTGACTGCCGTTGATCTATCGCCTGGAACCCCGTGACCCGGATTCGCGCCCATCGTTCACGCGCTACCGGCAGGCTTCATCACGGCGAACTATGGCGGCTGCAGTCTAACAGCAATGTTGCAGTGGCGGCGGCACGCAGGCGTTACGGCAGCCAACAGCGCAGCAGAGGCAGCTGAACCGTTGCGGCGGCCGAACCGGCATGGCAGCGACCTGCCGAGAGGCGGCCGCAGCTAGCGGCGGCGTCCCAGCCGAACCAACGCGGCGGCGGCACAACGGCGCAGTGGCCGGTGAGGATAGCAACGGGGCGGAGCACGGTGGCCTAGCGGTGACGGTGGCGCAGCCCCGCAGCGCAGCAGGGCAACGCATCGGCGCTGGTCGCCTGAAGGCGACGGCGGTAGTTGGCTCGCCGGCGGCCCGCAGTGCAGCGACGCGGCATTGGCTTGCGGACAGCTTGCGTCCAACGGCGGCCCGCAGATGCAACGCAGCCTGCGGCAGCGTCCTTAGAGCAGCAGCGCGACGAGGCCACGGCGGCTGGAGGCGGAATCATGGCGGCGGCGGCGGTTTGGGAAGAAACCCTAACTATTGCCCCAAACCACCAATTTGTTTTGCCGGCCTATATACGGCCCAAGCGCCTGCCCGAACCCCCCCCCCCCCTTTTCCCTGCCTCACGTGGGCCAGGGCGGACCCACACTGTGTAACGCATGTGCGCCCGACCTAAACAGGCCAGGTTTAGACTATTTTGTGAAAAAAAAATCCCTGGATTTCTAGGAAACTACAAAATAGTCCCTGGTAAGTATTACTATTTAGTACTATTTCTGCTTTAGCCCCTAAATTTTCACAATTCAATAAAAAAGCTAAATAAATTGACATACATTCTGGGTCAATTTATGATTTATAGTCCTTAGACTATTACAAGAATTACACTATATTTTATTTGCCTCATGCAAATATACATTCCAGACCTATCAGTCTTCAGAATCAAATTTTGTTTTGGGTCCTTTGGTTCAATATAAATTATAGGGTTATTTAATTTACATACTGTAAATTATCATTCCAGATCCTATGAGTACTGGAAATTATGTAAATGTTTAAAGTGAATGTCGCATTAGGAATTTTCAATAATATATACATATTTGGGGATTTATTTCCTTAATTGCAATTGATTTATTTCTTGCAATCTTACTCATATATTATCCCATTAATTAAGTTTCAACAACTTAATTCAAATCGGATAACATGCAAAATATTAACGATTACCTCCAGACACATATTGAAAAATTTCAATATCTTATGAGTATAACCCAAAATAATGTGAAGCCTAATACATCTCTTAGCAATGAGTTATCTTGTCCACAACACAGGATTTACACCATAATTGGTGTTTACATCACTGTTATATTCCATATATGAGGTTTCACCAATATTGTAATTGACCATATTTGAATATTTGCAATTTCTTTGATTTTACAAAATTCAAATTCAAATTCCGCTTAATTAAGCCCTATGTGCTTAATTCTATTGGAATTTTAACATGCAAAAATCTTAATAGTACATACCTCCAAGTTTACTGAAAAATTACAAATATTATGTGGAGACTAAGGCATTTACTACAACTTTGTAGATTATGATATTAGCAACGAGCTACCTCGTCCACTAATTTAGTGTTTATCAAAACAATGTAATTACTCGGTATTTATAAATATAACTCAAAACTATAGAGTCTAAGGCATCTACTACAAATTACTATAGACTATGCCACTAGCAACGAGCTTTCTCGTTCATATTGTTATATTCCAAAATTTTAAGGTATACACTACAATGTGATACAGTATACATCTTGTGTCCACATATTTTACATCATATTACAACATTACCATACTATATTAATTTACTACTTATAAATTAATCAAATTTATGGTAAACCATGTAGGAAATCATAGGCAAAGAATTTAAAATTCTTACACCAGACGGTCAAAACTATTCAACATGGTCGAAGGACATTAAGATCAATCTTTCGTCCTACGGATTTCAAGCGGCAATTGAACCTCCTCAGGAGAGAAATCCACCACTGTTAGATCAAGAGAAATATGGTGCCTTATACATTATAAGAAGCCATATACACCCAGATATCAAAACTGAGCATTTCTCAGAACTAGACCCTCATACTCTGTGGCTTGCACTCAAAGCAAGATTTGAACCTATCAATGCGGAAAAAGTAGAAAAAAATATTATCTACTATGTTCCCCGCTAATAGGATCTCAACAGCCACTAGAAGGTTCAGAAAGGGTAAAGGCATTCCCAAGAACAAAAACGACAAAACTGAATTTTGTCGCAAATGTGGTTACTACAACCACGTCACTAAGAAATGCCACACCCCAAGACATCTGGTTGATCTATATCTTAAATCTGTGGGCAAAGATAAACCTGCTCAAGAGAAGAGATCTGAAACAAATTTCAGTCTCCAGCCCAACAACACCGAGGAAACTAGTTGTTCACAGCAGTTTCTAGAGGAACTCAGCAACAACACATCTCTTCCATAGACGGATGATCTCATGAGCATTAAAGACAAGCTTGTGGAATTCACTTCCCAAGATATGACTGAAGACCTCAATTAGTCTCTCGACTACATAGATACTATGTTGACCAAGTCCTACTATGTGTTGTAATATAAATAGTTGTCATCTATATTGTACGCTACGAAGCTACAATACTATATCGAACATATTCGGTATTGAATAAAGTCCTATCCTATATATCTGACAAGAATTTCTTATAAAATTCTTCTTTCTATATATAGATTTACGGTAGTCAATCCAATGAAGGAGCAATTATGCCTTATGGATAATACTTTCACAAACTCTATACTTCGGGACACAAATATTTCTTGACTCTTGAAAAGAGATAAGAAACTGTGTTCAACATCGCCAAACACGATGTAACAATAGTTGGCTCTGGTCGTGCCACTATCCCGATGGGTATTCAGTTGATAATCGAGAATGCACTATTGTATCTCGATTTTACTCGTACTCCAATGAGTTATAGAGATATTTGTCAGAATGATTTTTAAACTGAAATCCAAGATGGCAACAGAGAGGAATATCTCCTCTTAATCACAACGGATATGGCAAACAAGTATTAGGAAAGATTATATGTTTATCCTTTGGATTGTACTACATCAAACCCATACAACATATTGCGTACAAGTTAATTTTCCAGAATGTTTACATATTCTAAACCTGGCATAATCGCCTTGACCATCCCACCATACGGATGGTACGGAAAAATATCGGCAATGCTAATGGTCAGATTTTCCCACAATTTTGGATTTTATGTGCACTGTTTATGCCACAGGGAAATTAATTTTGAGAACTCTCTTATCTCAAAATTAGAGCTGAGCTACTCAAAATTCCTTGAACACATTCAAGGTATAGATGTGATTCCATACAACCATTATATTGACTATTCAGATACTTCATGGTTCTAATTGACACATCTACATGATGATCCTACGTGTGGATTTTATTCACACAAAACTATGCATTTGTCAAATTAGTTGCTCAAATTATTAAATTATGAGCACAGTATCCTGAACATCGAATTCAATCAATTCGAATGGACAATGCTACTGAATTTTCCTCAAAGTGCCTTCATGATGATTGTATGGCTAATGGAATTCAAGTTCAGTACTCCGATCCATTTGTCTATACACAAAATGGATCAGCAGAATCCCTCATCAAGAGAATCAAGCTCATTGCAAGACCATAACGAAATTACAATTAACCAACCTCTAGTTGGTGACATGCGGCCTTACACACCGCATCATTTTAAATTCGTTATACTACAATCATACAGCCTCCTCCATTGCAATTTGTACATGGAAATTTGGCCTCAGCTAAAGATTTCCCATCTGCGAATCGCCAACGTTTTGCATGTACCGATATCACCACCATAGCATACATCATTGGACAGTGGGGACCAACATAAGGTATCATTATCCGTCTATCATAATACCTCAGGTCTTTCCACAGGGGATTTATAAACAGCCCATGTGCTATTCACATTGAGGACAATTTCAGACATTAGAGGGAGATATATACTACATATAAAATACCAGGAATTAAAAATAGAATGTCAAATATTAACATTCCATTCTCTCATTCCACGTAATCAAAGAATCTGAACCAAATAGTTCAGAACATCTTATATTTACAATATATTGCAAATATTCTGCCAAAAGCATTTACTTATTATAAAGTTGTCACAAAATCCCGCACCAGAAAGAGTGGAAGTACCAAAACAAACCACTCAACTTCCAGAATCAAAAATAAAAGGGGAGAAGCTAATGGTCATAAGGGATACAAATTTTTGAAAACTTACGCGGATATAGAGGAATATCATTCCTCCAATCAGTAAATGCAAATCAACATCAAGTTGATTGAACCATCATGGATATTTTATATCAATACCTATGGATATTTATGATCCAAAAACCCAACAAAATTGCGTACAAATTTCAGGTGCTAAGTCATAGGAACGCCCAAACTCTGTTGTTTTGGAAAATAACATAGAGTTCAAAAGGATTGATATTTTCACAAGCTATATTGGTTTCATTGAATTAATCATACAAAGACTACAAATTATCGACATATACTCCTCAAAATTGTCTTACACTTTCAACTGGATTCAGACCAAAAGTCCTAGGCAGAGTGTTAAAACACTCAAATTGGGTCAAATCAAAGGTAGCAATTAAGGATAATTACTCTCACTCAACAATGCAAGTATTACCATAGTAATACATTCTACTCATAATGCTTTCCTCACAAAAGCAAGGTGGTGAGATAATGCGAGCTTGTAGTATATGGTTTCACACAGAGACCAAGTATAGCATACCGTTGATATGTGTGGAAATCGCGTTCCCATATCTAATTATTGGTAGATCAAATAAGTTTGATAGATTCAGACAATTAAGCACCCAATGGACTTCACAATCTGAATTAGAATACAAAATCGCAATATATATTGTGTACAACTCAAGTCACCTTATGAGTTGAACAATTAAGTTGATTGTAGTATAACTGACTATGTGAGTTCCTTACATAAAAGGTAACTCTAATCATAATGATTGTCTATGTGTATTCATAAAGAAATCTTCATTTGGATTTTCCATTATCTCAGCATATATTGATGATCTTAATATGATCAGAACACATAAAACAAACAAATAATCATCTTAAGAACAATTTTCTTATTAGAGAAATTGACCTTTAAGACGGATTCTGAGATGAAATATTTGGTTAAGACTAAATTACGCTTAAGTCTATAACTTAAGCATATAAGTCAGTCCATCAATAGGCTATTGATATTGTCAACCAGTATCTAGATGATATTGGACAATCATATCCATAAATATTTGTGGTCAGTCAATCCCTAAGAATGGATCAATATCCATTTAGACCCTGGAATGATATACTCTAGTGCCATCAAAGCGCTTATATATCCTGCATATTGCAACAGGCCTAAAATTACATTTGCAGATATATTGCTAGCTTAAAGTAACGCAACTCCAATAACACCATTGGGTGGGAGTCAAAAAGGATATCTATAGATATCTTTGTGGCACAAAATATTTTGATTTATCATCTGATAAATCAAGCTAAGACCATAGTGGGATATGTACAAACTGGCCAACTAATCCCCAGAATGACAGATCACGTACTGATTTCATAGTGGTATAGTTTTCTCATAAGAGTCATTGATATAGACTCCAATGGTTACTTCCATCCATCATTCCGAAGTTTTGCATTCATATGAATGACTTCGTCGAATGATTAATCACATACAATAGTTATTTAATATTGATTCCATTTGAATCACCTATCATTATCTACAAAGATAATGATACTTATGTTGATCAAATGCAAACAGGTGTATAAAGAGTAATATCATCAAGCATATTACTCCTAACCTATTTCACCCAAGTCAATTACATGAGAGTGGGGAAATTAGTATCTTGCGAAGTTCTATGACAATCTCATGGACATATTCACTATATCCTGACCAACTTCCACATTTCCGAAATGTGTTCAAGAAATTGGTATGGGATGACTATATTACTTGCAAGAATCAGGGGGAGTAATCTCCTTGATTATACCTGTTCAAAGCAATATTGTACTCTTTTCTCCTCTATTAGGTTTCTCATAGAAGTTTTTCCCTATTAGGTTTCTCATAGAAGTTTTTTAATGATGCAATATATTAACGTAGATATATATCATATCTCTATTTTCCTCACAGGAGTTTTTAAAGGGATATCAATAATATATAATAACTTCTGATATTTTTCATATATGGTTTTAGGGGAAGTTATCCCATATTATGATCCAATGATTATAATAAAAGTACTGAAATTCTCATATAAATTTTTGCTTTCTCAAGGTTTCTCAAAGAGAATTCACATATATGCCATACCATTTTCTCCTTATATTTTTCCACTGAGTTTAAAATGAGTTTTAATGGCATATCTATACAATGGTTTCTCCTCAAATTTTTCCACAGGATTTTAGAGGAGTTTTTTCAAGAGATGGATCAAATGATGATTACCAGAAGTAATTTGATTAAGGGGGAGTGTTACAAACAAAAATTGGTTGATGATCAATTAACACATGTTAATTGTGCTTGTTTGTGAACAGACAACTCTTTATGTGTAGAACATATTCACACTACGTTCACATCTCTTCATCCTCTATAAATATTTATAATCATTCTACACACACTAATTGATTGAATACATAAGTTCATCCATTAATTCTTTTGATCTTTGCTTGTAACACTGCACACACGCCTACAGCTTCTTTAGTTCCACCGGCTATCTCTCTGCATGTGAAAAAAAATTGCCTCTGCATTTTGGTTGATCGCATGGAATGGCTCCTCAACTCCTCATTCACAACGTGGGTCGACAGAGTTAAAACTCTATCCAATGGTGTTTGAGTTTTCAGCCGTGTGATTGTCCTGTGACAGTCTACTACTCATCCCCTTGGCTACCGGTGTCTTCCACCTCACCAGCGCAAAGTATAGGTGGCCAAACGGGTGGACCGGGCCGGCATGGCCCGTGTAAGCACGGTTCCTATAGCGGGCCATGCCGTGTCGACCCACGTGCCTCCACCCCGGCCTAGGCACGGCACGCCGAGGTCGTGGGCCGTGCCGTGCCGGCACGGCCCGTCAGTGGCCCACCGTGCCCGGGCCGGCCCGGTCCGCCGACGCCTGCCACCGCCCTCCGCCGCAGCCTCCGCCTCCCGCTCCGCTGCCTCCCCGCCTGCGCGCCGCCCCCTCCGCCGCCGCCTCCCGCGCGCGCCTCCCTGGCCTCCGCCGCCCTCCGC
Organism: Oryza meyeriana var. granulata; assembly: GCA_003991445.1. NCBI lineage: Eukaryota > Viridiplantae > Streptophyta > Magnoliopsida > Poales > Poaceae > Oryza > Oryza meyeriana. The sequence continues at coordinate 295,264 of RYFJ01001639.1, forward strand.
TGCCACCTCCCCGCCTACGCGCCGCCTCCTCCGCCGCCGCCTCCCGCACGCGCCTCCCCGGCCTCCGCCGCCTGCCGCCGCCGTCGCCCTCCGCCTCCGCCTCCCCGCCTCCGCCGCCTCCGCCCTCCGCGGCGCTGGCAGGAGTGGCCCACCGAGTAGCCAACTCCCGACTGACTGAGTGAGAGTGACTAAGATGAGTAAAAAAGGAAAAAAAACTTAAAAAATTTGAAAAAATTAGAGGAGTTGTAAAAAAATATGAAAAAATGTAAAAAAAAAATTATCTGAGATGAGTAAAAAAAATATGAGGGTATTTTTTGATGATATTAGAGGAGAAAATTTTTATATTTTTTAAACAAGCAAAATAGAAGAACATATATAGTTATGTAATTTAATTTCTACATAGATATAGGGGAAAATTACGCAATGACCTTTATTGATTTTGATATTATACAGCTGTCTCATTAAAAACTTAATTTTGAGAAAACCATGACAAAGAAAAAAGAGTACAGCTAAATGTCAATACTCAAAAATAAAAAAGATTACTCTAGTTCCTCATTTTGTAGGTAAAGATTTTCGAGCTGCTCAGCCAAATCTTGGTTCTCCGTGGTGTGTTGGGCACGTTCTTTAGCTAGTTCCCAGTTTTTAACCGCAAGTAGCATTTCTACCATCTCACTGCGAAGATTTCTTGTTCTCTCCTCAATAATTCTTCCGCAAAGACTGAAGGCCGATTCGGATGATACCGTAGACACAGGCACCGTAAACACATCCCGTGCTAGCTTTGAGAGCACGGGATATTGGGTCTTGTGATCATTCCACCATTGAAGAACGTTGAGATCTTCCTGGTTGATCGAGTCGCTGTCCAAGTAGCTGGACAGCTCAAGAGCTTCAAGCAAAGCGTGTGCAGGACTTGCTGTGGCCGAACTTCCACCACCAGTGCTCGAAGAAGAAGAGGAACCACCCCAAATTCGGCCCCACTGTAATTTCTCTTTACCTGGGACAGGGACGGGTGGGGCTCTTTGCACGCAAACTCCCTGAAACTTAGTTTCATACTTTCAAAATACTTCATACAATTTTGTCTTAGAATCAGAATAGTAGTTAGTGTAATCAATATTCATTGCATCCCCAATAAGATTCAAAATATTTAGAAACCCCCGTATTTTACCCCTAGGATTAAGAATAAATGCAAAAGCATACAAGTATGGAATGTCCCTCCAGTATTTAAGATATTTTTGTTTCATGTAAAATACTACAAGTCCTAGTAGTTGGTCATCTTCATATTCTTTTAATAAAGTGGCAATCTCAAAAATTTTATGCAAAATTAAATTAGCAGTTGGATAGTAAACACTAGACAAAGTAACAGTTGCATCATAAAATGTTTCAAGAAAGTAATAAAACATTTCTACAATATGCCAAGACTGTTCTGTCAGTAGCGGTTGCCCGTCACTGGTAATAACATTCTTAGACTGCAAGAAAACAGTTAGTATATCTTTGTAAGGCAAGACATGTCTCAACATCAAATAAGTCGAGTTCCACCGATGGTCCGCATCCGTTTGGAACTTGCGTGGACGCTTGTCCGAAGCGATGCATAATTGCTTGAAGGTCGCAAGTCAAGGATTAGAACCATTCAGCCATGTTATGGCTTCACGGATAGAATCGAGATATACAGTTACTCTTTTAAAACCGGATTTAACTATAAGATTAATAACATGGCAAGCACAACGTTAATGTAAAAGAAATGATTCAGCATAAACATTGAATAAAGGCTGCAAAACTTCCATTGCTCTGGAATTTGCAGCTGCATTATCTAGAGTCACTGCAAATATTTTATTTGTGATGCCAAAATCCTCACAAACTCTAGAAATTCGTTCAGCAATATTTTCTGCATTATGTGAAACATCAATTAATTTTAAACCTATTACTCTTTTTTGTAGTTCCCATTCATCATCAACATAATGAGCAACTACACTAATATAGTATTCCTTAGCTCTACCACTCCAAATATCAGATGTGATACTAATAGAAAATATGCAAGTAGCAAATAATTGTTTAATATTATCCCGGCCTTGGGTTGTAAACATTCACAAGTCCGGGTTGTAGTTTGTCTACTAACAGCTTGAAACCTAGGATTATGAGCAGTTTTAATGTAAGTCTCAAATGCAGGAGACTCACCAAAATTTAGGGGTAGATCCTGTCTAGCAATTAAATGGGTAAGGGAATCTCGTGCTACCTGAGGATCATACTCCCATGAACGTACTGTACCGTCCGGATTGAGTACCAGTTACTGCTATCTTAGCTGGTAACCTTGCTTTTTCGCACACGTCTCAGCATGCCGCCTCAAATGCCCTGTTCCACTAGAAGATTTTTCAGAGAGTTTAGTCTTACAAATTTTACATTTCGCGTAAGTTACCTCCCTTCCATCCGTGGCGGTCTCCTTGATCTCATCAAAATGTTGTCAGACGGAGAAAGTTCTTGATCTCTTTGAGCCAGGTTGCCGTTGATAGGCTCCTGCTCGCAGTTCCGGATCCTTCTGAAGCCGCATGTATTTCCTCCGATGTTCTTGCGGAGTGTAGAGCCAACCCGGAGTCGTCTCCTTGCGACATCGACAATAGCTCGGGTCGAAGTCGCTCAGTTAGAACGTCGGGTAGTTCGGATCCATCCTGCAATATAAATAGAGAAAATTAGTATTAAAAAAATAGTAGGAACAAGAAGAAAATTAGAATTTTTTACCTTGCAGGAGCACCGGAGGCTGCAGCTATTACCTAGGAGAATGTGAGAAAATTTTGAATTTTAGACAAAATTTTGTCTAAATCAAAAAATTTTAGCAAAGAGAGGAGAATAGAGCACAAGAGGAGAGATTGGGAGGTTTGGATGAGCAAAAATGTGGCTGGGGTCCCCCTATTTATAAAAAAAAAAATTTCACAAATTTTTGGATTTTTTGATATTTTTTTGGATTTTTTTTGTCCTGCAACGGCTAGATTCAAAATCACCGTTAGGACACGTGTCAATTTTCTACTGGGCCAACGCGGCCGAACACTGCAGCAAACGGTCATCTGTATGTACAATGTCACAACAGGCAGATGTGCAGTCACTGCAGTGCAACGGTCGCCTCGCCTGCCTCCTCCTCCTCCTTCGCCTCCTCCCGCCGCCTCGGCCTCCCGGCCTCCTCGGCTCCGCCGCCTCCTCCCCGACTCCTCCTCCCGGCCGCCTCCTCCCGCCGCCTCGGCCTCCCGGCCTCCTCGGCTCCGCCGCCTCCTCCCCGACTCCTCCTCCCGGCCGCCTCCTCCCCGACGCCCGCCTCCTCCCGGCCTCCTCGGCTCCTCCACCTCCTCCCGCCGCCTCCTCCCGGCCTCCTCGGCTCCACCGCCTCCTCCCGGCCGCCTCCTCCCCGATGCCCGCCTCCTCCCGGCCAGCAGCCGCCTCCCCCGCGCCTGCCTCCTCCCGGCTGCTACCTCGGCCTCCGCCGGCGCCCTCCGCCGCCGCCTCCGCGCCCGGGCGCCTCCTCGGCCTCGGCCGCCGACGCCTGCCTCGGTCTTCGCCTGCCGCGGCGGCGCGGCCTCCGCCGCTGCCCTCCGGGTGGGCCGTGCCGGCCCGTGCCCCGTGCCGTGCCGTGCCGCACCGCCGGCCCAGGCACGGCATGGCTACTCGGGCCGTGCCAGCATGGCCCACGGCCAACTATGCCAGGCCGGCCCAGAGCACGGTTACTGTAACATCGTGCCCGGGCCGGCCCAACAGGGCACGGCCTATTTGGACATCTCTAGCACAAAGCAAATACATATGAGATGGTTAGGAGAGGAGGGGTACCTATGGTCGTATGTGTCTGATGGCACGTATGTCTCTGTATCTATATTTATCTATATCTATACTACTTAAAAAATTAGCAGTGTTTTTATCGTACATTGTTCTCTACTACTTAAAAAATTAATAATATTTCTATTGTACGTCATCCACTTAAAAAATTGGCATCCGTCACTACTTAAAAAATTGACAGTATTTCTATGTACGTCATCCATCACCGGCTATGACCATATCCATGGCTGCCCGGCTATGATGGCTAGCTCTTGCTCTCTCCTACACCGGTTCAGCTCTCCACTTTTGGCGAACCATCACGCAACAACAGCGACAAGCTAAGGTATTTGCATATACGAATCGTGCATTACATTGGCACACATCAAACGAATTAAAGTTTCCTTGGCATCTTCAGTTTTTTTGGGTGGGAATTAACGAGATGCATGTGTTATCCCAAGGATTAAGCAAATAAGTTACCGTATTCGCAAATCCTGCACATGGATGAAAATACGATTTCGTTTCCTATTTATTATGCTCTACCTTCAATTTTCTAAAGAAAATGACCTGATATAATTCTAGATAATGTGTGGCCAGTATCCTTTCTCTGACGAGAAATGTGGTGCAGGGCCTCCTCGCAGAAGTGAATCCATATACTCCCTTGGCTCGAGAGTAACTACCCATCATCACGTTCCAAGTATATATGCTCGGGATTGTATGAAGCTGCTCGACTTGCTTGTTGAACAGCTTCATCGTACAGATATATCTACAGCCCCCTACGGTTATTAAGCACCTGATACTGCATAATAATCTTAATTATGTATGATTTCTTTAAGTATGATGGTTTTATTCTTAGATCTCGAATGTTCCTCACTATATTTTGGACACAAATTGTAAACTAAAAAGTAGTAGTACTTCAACAAAGAGACCATCCAATCTCACAAAGAAAAAACATAAAATCATCCTAAAGGGTTTAGATAATTTTTCCTATTGCAAATGCAGGGGTATAAGTGCTAGTAAGGGAAAAAATTATAAATATAATTACGTACAAACTTGTAGAAACACGAGGATGGCTAGTTAGCGCAAAGGGTGCCTAGCACACACTTCTTTTCCCTTTTTAGTAGTAGCACTTTTATACAAAACTTTCAACTCAAAATCATTGGTCAACCTAGGCCTTAGAGACGTCGCAGTCTAGCGCGGCCCATAATTTCTTTCAAAATAAGGCCTAATATACTTCCTTTCTAAATTAGCCAATTCTAGAGTAAGGCCTACTAAGAAAGCCTACTAATAACGTGGAGGTCCAACAAAAGAAACCACGTGAGTCTCACCGCCGCTTCCTCTCCAATCACGCTGCCACCTTTCCCCTGCATCTGCCGACTCATCGGCGATCGTCCACGCGGCGAGCATACGCCAACTAAGCCGAGGCTTCTGCAAGATAGGATACTAGGTTATATATCATTTTCTATCTGACAGTATTGTAGGATCGAGATTCTATTGTAAAAGTACATATTTTTATATAGCATTTATAATATGTTATATAAATATAAGCCTATAATATTGATTTTGATAAATTTAATAGATATTTTTATAAATTTAAGTGAACTTATCCATATTATTTTTAATCCATCTTATTTTAAATAATATTTTCGTAAAATCATAGGATCGGAATACTACGTTTTCTTCGTTATGATAGTATAGAAGTGAATAGTACTATAAAAATTTAGCATACGGTAACCTTGGGCTTCTGGATTCGCCGTCGCACTCATCCCGTTCTCCGCGGCGTCGCCGGTGATCCACCGAGTCGGAGCAGCGGCATGGTCGGAATCCGGAAGGTTCCGGCCAGAAACCGCGTGGAGGCGAGGAGAGAGAGGAGCGCGCCCACCGTATCCGGAAGCTTGGTTATGTGGGTCTGTTGGGCCGTGCTTGGTTGCTCCACCAAAGCTGGGCCTACCTTTACTTGGGCCTTTGAGCAGGGCCCACTATGATGAGGGACGTTTGCTTCGAGCTCCGATCGGTCGCCGGACGAGGATCGGACGGCTTTTGATTCGACCAATCGCATCTAGTTTTTTTTAGTGTTTATACAATATTTAACACATACTTTACTAGAGACTTGAAGGAATAAGCCTTCGGTGTACGAAGTTTATGCATAAAAACTTTATATATAGAAATTTCTGATATAAAATATTGTACGTCTGTGTATAAACTTTTGAATCCAAATTAAAATCTGATATATAAAATTTCGACTGTACCAACATACTACTAGAAAGAAAAAAAAACGCAGTGCCAAGGGTGAAAAAAAAGGAAAGCGCGATGTTCGTGAATTATCCTGACTGACCTCGTTATGAAGGGGAAAATACAGACCTGATGCAACTTGCAAGAATGGCCTGCGAAAGGAGTCATCAGATTCCAGAGAGAGCACTGGGATGGATGGCCAGTGGTTTGTTCTGAGGCAAAAGATATGGCAGCGATTTGCTGATGATCTTGCGCTTCATCACAAGCCATCATCCATCCATCGATCAATCGATTCCAGCCATCGCGAGTAGTCTCGTTTCTCGCATCCTGCAAAGCTGCGAGAGCCAGTGAAAAACTGGAAAGTGGCATTGCATTGCAGCACATCATCACAATATCACATTGACGCAAGCGATTTCGATTCCTTTGTGCTCTCTTTGTCTGTCTGGCTGGCTGGCTGGCTGACGGATTTACGATTTTGCATCCGCGCGGCGGACTCCTTTCCGTTGCGTTGGGAACAGCGAGAGCTGCAAGAGGAAATGCCCGGTTTTTAACACGCGTTCAGATCGACCAAGCAGCACTACCAACCAGCCACAAAACAATTCGGGTTTGAATTCGAGTACGTTTGGATTCCATTTAATTGTTGTTGAAAATGTATACTCCTTTAAAAAGACTCTAACAATAAAATCTATCATCTCATCTATTTACATGGTTGTTTTTATATATTATTCTTTGAACTTCTTAATCGCATATAAAATTAAATTAAGAGAAGTATACCACATAGAAAAATATAGACAACATATTTCATTAAAAATATGTTTTTATTTTATTTTAGATAATATTATGATATTTTTTCTATAACAAAACACATGCATTTAGCTAGGATAAGAAAAGAGAAGAAGTGGCATCGCCTATGCGTACTTCCTCCAGTTTCATATTTCCTGTCGCTTTGTACATAATTTCATTTATATTTTTTGAGAACAGCTACGGCCGGTGTTACCACCTATCTGAACTTTATTGATCAAATTTTTACAAGCTGAAAATACAGGGGGCGGAGGTAGAAGGGAGGGCTATTGTCTTATTACAGAGAGTCTATTTATCATGGAGTGATTATTTAGGTATCTATTTTCTATTCCATCTGAGGCCTCATTTGATTTAAATTATTAAGTGAATTATTGCCATGAATTTTCAATTTAATTATAGAGATAAATTAAATATTTTGTAAAATAAATTTAATAAATAGTATAAAAAGTGGTCTAAAATAATATAGTAGAAATTTTTTTTAAAAAAACAATCTTTTTATTTTTTAAAGTGTAGAGTTAATAATCCGTTTTAATGCTGGTGAATAAACCGTTCAAAACAGGGCAATATCTTTGAACTTTGCGTTTCTACCGCGTTGGAAGCAACAACAACATTAATTACAAGAGGTAAACTATCTAAGGCTGACTTCGAAGCTGCCTATTGAGGGAAAAAAAGTCCTTGTTTTTTTAAACATGTTTCTTAAACAGTAAACGGTGTGTGTTTTTTTTAAAATTTTTTATATAAAAGTTGCTTTGAAAAATTATATTAGTTCATTTTTCAAGTTTAAAATAATTAATATTCAATTAATCTTCTTCCTCTTTTCTCTTTCTTCACCTTCAAACTATCCCTAAAACATTCACTAATCTCTCCAACGACATAAAATTTCATAATAAGCTTCACTTTGTGGGCTGGATGAAAATTTCTGACGTCGAAGTGTTTTGAGAGTTGGATGCAAATATGCAATGGCGTTAACTCTGCACCCACCAACCACCGTAAGAAACTCCATTTAAGGCGGTAACAAGATAGGCGCCATCTGCAACTTTGCCCCTTCATCTCACCTAGCTATTATCCTTGGTCAAAAGATTAGCACTTATCCTCTTCCCAATAATCCTCCCAATCTTGCAAACTCTGCAATCCAACACCAACAGCACTGGAGCAGTAGTACTACTCAAACAGTAGTTGCAGGCAGCTGGTTGGAGTTGATCACAGGAAAGAAATGGAGGTGATGGAGATGGACGGAGCAGCCAATGCAGCAGCCGCCATGGCTGAGAAGCTGTACCCACCGGCTCTGCTCTCCCACGAGGAGGTCGCCATGGACAGAGCAGCCTTCATGGACACTCTCAGGCGCTTCCACTCCTTCATGGGCACCAAGTTCATGTACTCCATCCATTTCTCTCATTGCTCATTCTTGCTACTAATACATTGCAATCAACCAGTAATCTATCATACATGTGTGTACTTGTAGGATCCCTGTGATTGGAGGCAAGGAGCTGGACTTGCACAGACTGTATGTGGAGGTCACCAGCAGGGGTGGCCTCGCAAAGGTCAGCATTTCTTCTTGCATTGAATTGCAAATGGTGAATTTTTCTCTCTATGGATGATGGATGTCTGCATGAGTGTGAAGGTGATGGAGGAGAGGAAATGGCGGGAGGTGATGGCGCAGTTCAGGTTCCCGCCGACGACGACGAGCGCGTCCTACGTGCTGAGGAGGTATTACCTCAGCTTGCTCCACCACTACGAGCAGGTCTACTTCTTCAGAACCCATGGCGCGCTTCTCCCCCCTGCGGGTTCGTCTCATCCTTCTCTGCTGTGATTATCTCTGCTCCATCCAGTTCATGCCCAACAAGAATTGTTTGCAAGATTTGGTTTTGGAGAGTTTGGATTGAGCCGCTTGATGTTGTGCAGCGTCGGCGCTGACGAAGACGCCGAGGAGAAAGGTGAGACAAAGCTCCGATCAGCCGGCGGCGGTGGCGCCGGAGACCGTGAAGAGAATGTCACTCCCGGAGCGGCTAGGCGGAGGTAGGTGGCTGAAGATGTTCTCGCCATGGATTGCATTTCATTGCTTGATTCCCCAATGATGATCTGGTGCTGCATGCAGAGCCCTGCAGCCTCAGCGTGACCGGATCGATCGACGGCAAGTTCGAGCACGGCTACTTCGTCACCGTCAAGATCGCCGCCGAGACGCTGCGAGGGGTACTCTACCGCGTCGCCCCACCTCCACCACCTCCTCCGGCATCAGCGCCAGCCGCCGCCGCGCCACTCTTCTCAGCAGCAGCCTCGGCGCCGGCGCAGCTTGGGCCGCCGCCGCCGCCACCACCCAACAATGGCGGTGCGGCGGCGAGGAGCCGGCGCTGGCGAGGGCGGAGGCAGCGTGACCCGGCGCAGCCGAAGCCGAACAGGAGCGCCTACAACTTCTTCAAGGAGAAGCACCTGGAGCTGAAGGCGATCCACCCGCACAGAGAGACGGAGTACAGCAAGATGATCGGCGACGCCTGGAACCGGCTCGGCGAGGACGACAAGATGGTTCGTCAACCACACTGCCATTTTCCGCGCTCATGGCATTGCTGATGCTTGAGTTCTTGACGATGATCAATCACCCGCCTCTTAATCTTGATGCATTGCCATTGCCAGGTTTACTACAGGTACAGTGCAAAGGACAAGGAGAGGTACAAGATGGAGATGCAGGAGTACAACGAGAGGCTCAAGCTTGCGGCGTCAACAATGGCGGATGGATCAGCTGAGACCAAAACTGCAGCTGAATGATATGATCTTGTGGGCAGAAGCAGATTACTTACTGAAGCAGTTGACAGTTAACAGCAAGAACAGTTAGAGCAGCTAATTTGTTTAACCATGATGGCCACCAGAAAAACACCCCTAAATAACTACTTATAAATATGTATATTATGTCAATCAGATGTAGCTGGTAGTTATAGTTGGATGGCCAAGTAGATTTCCCTGTAGGCAAGGTGAAGTTGGAACTGAACTACCAGTGCAGTCCTATGTCTCACTGCCTGGTCTGTTCCAATGAAGTTTCTCCCATTTTTGGTTTCAGTTGAAGGGAAACAAATGGTATGGACTAAGATTAGCTAGTTGTAGTGATATATACATGTAACATTAGCTACTGATCTTGTTATGACATGATTGCCTTGTGTTAGTCTATGGACCTGCTAAAATGGAGCAGCATGATTTGTCTGAGGTCCGAACACAGGCCTCTGCTTTGCTTGATTCTTAAATGGATCTTCACCCATCTTTTAGTTTGAGCAAGAGGTAGCTGTTGGAGGCCTACATGCTACTGTAGTGATGGTGCAATATCACTTGGTAATTAGAGTATCAGACATGTCCGTAAGCAACTAAGAGTTAAAAACTTCGAACAGACAACCATAGCGCACTGGATGCTATGATATGAATGAGCATAATCATTTTTCCTTCAGCAGCTACTTAGGCTGTATTTAAGATATTTTTTTGATTGTTCATGTGGATTTTTTTTATAAACACGGTAAATTAATATTTTAAAAATAAATTTCATAAATAATTTAGAATATGTGATCTAATCAATATAGTAGAAGAATGTTTTTTTTGAGAAATCGTATTTTTAGATATGTGAAACAAATAATCTGTTTAAAAAATATGGAGAAAAAGCGGAAACGATCGCAGCCTTAATACCAGAAGCCGCAGAGAATCAAATTAAATGCAAGATATGGGTTGCCACAACGGACGATAAAAAAATAAAATGAACACTGTTGCAGTTACATCATTAACAAAAAATATCAGATAAAATGTAAATACTTTTACAATCAAGCATATCACTTGGCTAAACAAGAGAACCATAGTTCAGAATGGCAGTGGCATCATCCAGGCATGACAAAGGGATGGCCTTATTACATGAAAAAATAGAAGCAAGAAAAATAAACAAGGTAAAATGTGCAACGGCTTCTCCTTACTTGATATTTATTCAGTTGTGCACTCCGGCATCGTGCATAAGTTGACGGGTTGCAATTCATCGAGATGGATTATCTTTAGTGTCTCCCGGTGTGGTGTCATTGGTTGAGCCATCTGTTTTTCTAGAGTTCCCATTCATATCTTCAGTACTTGAAGTTTGTCCCTCGGATCTATCTGAAGCCTGTGCCTGAGACTGACTACTGATACTTCGATTACTATTAGCTTGGGGATCTCTTTCTTTAGGGTGCTCCGTTTCCAAGGCCGGCCTCTCAAGTTCTTCACCTTGAGTACTGCCTTTGGCTTGTGGTTGCCGCGTATGTTCTTCAGAAGTCATCAAGCTATTCTCAGATTTATTGTATGTTTGGATGCCACTTGATGTGCCCTCGGTTGATTTGGAAACACCTCTGCCCAGTGGCTGAACCCCTGAAGCTTGTTTTCCTGATTGGTCTAAAGCTTCCTCTTGAGATATTCCATTGTTCATCTGATTCATGTTTTTGTGGAGGTTTGTTTTTTCAGGCTCACCAGTTCCAGTGTTCTGTTCATCAGTTTCTTCAACTTGCTCTTTGCTGCCCTGTGGTGATTGTACATTAGCTTGGTAAGGTTCACCAATTCCAGTGTTCTGTTCCTCAGTTTTTTCGACTTGCTCCTTGCTGTCCTGTGCCTTTTGTTGGTTCCTGGCTTCTTCAGTTACTTCCATGCTTTCCTTGGATGGTGAAGGCTGCATGTCTGCAGGTGTTGCTGGGATGCTAGCGCTTACTCCGTTGGCCTTGTTGTTGTCATCTTTAGATGATTTTGTACTGGACTGGTCAGTTTGTTGTTGCTGCTTGGATATTTCTTCAGTTACTTCCATGCCCTTGGGTGATGAAGGCTGTATGTCTCCCGGTGTTGCTGAGATGCTAGAGCTTACTCCATTATCCTCTTTGTTGTCGTCTCTAGATGATTTAGTACTGGACTTGTCAGTTCGCTGTTGCTGCTTGGATACTTCTTTGGTTGATGTCCCTTTAGAGTTTTCTTGAGAATTTGATGGTGCCATTTCTGCAGAGAGCGCTCCAGTACCAGCATCATTTTCAGATTGACCAACTAATTGGCTGGCTGAGACAGAGAGACTGTCGTTTGGTAGTTTGTTCGTCTGACCATCCTGGGAGATGGTGGTTTTCTCATCGCTTGAAAAATCAAGAGAAGCTTCACGTGGAGAGTCACGTGGAGAGTGAACAGAATCCATATCTATAATTGGAGGACAGTGATTTCAGATTCATCAGTGGTGTAAGTATGAGAAGCTTGTCCTAACATTACATTGCAGGCATAATAGAATTATATAAGGATAATATTATGATGAACTGATGGTGGACCCAAGGTGTAGGATCACAATTTAAGATTCTGGACTAGCAAATTTCCTCTGTGATCAACTTGATATTTGAATCTTTAAGGGCTTCCACCCTTAAGTTGATTAGCTAAAACAAAAATTTGTACACAGTGAAGAACTCAACAGCATATTACCTGTCGTCGGAAGAGGTGGTTTCACTGCATTAGGGGCAAATTCTTGATTTTTCACTGAAGGATATGTAGAATCCGAACTTGATGGCTCTCCAGAGCCTGCTGAAGATGGTATGGTGTCTTGAATAGTAGATGGTTGTGATACAATGGTTTGATCATCTTTAACAATTTTAGACACCTTTTGACTTGATTCAATAGACGGGGGCAGCTGTGTATGAGTTGAATCTTTGTCTGCAATGCAACAGATGGAGTTAGCTGTGGCAGAAACTTTAACTTTGATCACCAGTCATAAGAAAAAAATATATAGCTTTCCGAAATTTTAATAATCGTAAGAACAATTGTAATATTAGCACTAGGCCTGGTCTAACATGGTTTCAGTAAAGGGAGCATCGATTCCCCATACAAAAGAGAAACCGAGTACCTAGTTGAGTGAATTTCTCTTCACCAGGGATTAAATTAAATGGTGCAGTACCTTGTGGAGCATCTGGGGCTGGTGCAGGGCTCACCATACGTGCCTTGACTGCCTCATCAGTTGTGGATGACCTTGGTGAATCAAAATTTTGCAAGGAATTAGCTGGCGCATTCTGAACAGATGTAGAGACACTACTATCCTCAATAGGTGGTGCTTGGTTTCCTGCAAGAGGTTGTGCCTCTTGATTATTTGAGGAACTTGTTGATGGCACATAGCCACCAGTAGGAAGAATGTCACCATTGATTTGTGTTGAATCAGGCCCAGTGTATTGTCCTTTGCTAGATGGTAGTTCCATCTTCTCATCAGCAGTAGCACCATGTACATCAGCAATTCGTCCATTGTGTTGTTCAGAAGAACCTTCATCACGAGAGACCTGATCTTGGCTCACCATTGGTGGTTTTTCTAACTTACTAGCATGAATATCGGCATGAGAGGCTTGTTCTTGAGTTGTACTTCTCTGTGGTGCATGGGGTACTTGTCCTTGAGTTGGAACAGGCGGTAGTGCTGAATAATCAGTTGGTTGGTTATCAGGAGAGATTTCCTGGATTTTTCTTATGGCACCTAGATTATCCGGGGTTTGTACTTCTCTTGTGATTGGTGCAGATGTTCTGGCTTCTTGATGAAAAATTGTTTGTGGAACCTCGGGTTGATCGGCTGCAGAAACATTAGTATCTTCTTTGCTTGGTTCAACAGATGAAAGGGGTTGTGTGGCACGAGCTGACTCTTGATCTGAAATACATTACTCAAACTGTTAGTTCTGAGGAAGTTTTTATAATCCAAATCTCTTTTGTCAATATTAAAGAGAAATTGGTTACCTGACATAGTGGATTTCTGCTCGGCATGGACTACTTCAGCTGCTAAGGTACCACCAAGATGGGATTCCAAAGTCGATCCTGGCCCAGCAGTGGGTGCCATGCCTTCTTGATCAGTTGAGGTTGGCTTGGTCTTTTTGGTTTTGTCCAACACATCAGTAGGAACATCATGTTGTGATGCAGAGTCAAGTGGAGACTCAGGAGGTGGTTGCGCTTGAGTTAATTCAGGTGGCGGTGCCCCTTGATCATGTAAAAATCTTGTGACAGGCTCATCACCATTGGTATCACGTTGAGTGTCCAGTGTTGATGCTAGGCTCGCCATAGGTTTCATGTCTTCTTGATCAGTTGGTTTAGCTTTGCCTGAGGCCTCAACAGATGCATTTTGAGTTGATTCAGGTGGCTGTGTCCCATTCCCAGGCAAATTTCTTACTGTTGGCGGATGAACATCATAATTAGTTTCTGTCAAGACAGAAGCATCTGAGCCTTTTTCGCGACCAGATGTAGATGTGGTTGCTTTCTCGCCAGTAATGGCACCACGTGAATCAGTAGTTGACTCCTCACTAAAAGAACCATGTTCTTGACCTGAAACTGGATTATCAATGAGATTACCATTGGGAGACAATTCCTGAATTTTCCTTGAAGCATGCTGGGTATCTGGAAAAAGAGATTTTTCTGCATATGGAGCAGGCGTCATACCTTCATCAATAATTGTTTCTGAAGCCTTGGCTTGATCAGATGCATCGACAGCAGTCTCTTCTTTTGTTGGCTCAGCAGAGAAAGGCGGTTGTGCAGAATGAGTTAAATCTTCATCAATAATGCAAGAAACAATGTTATTACTGGCATAATAGCAAATCTAAAGGGTGTCTGTCACTGTTACAACCAGTAATTATCCTTTGCTAGAATACATTACATTGTCCACACTACACGCAGCAAAGAAAGAAATTTGTTACCTGGCATAGCAATTTTTTTATCATCAGGAGCTACTTTATCTGGCACAGTAACATGTTGAGGGTCTAGACCTGATGCCGGGACTACTGTAGGTGACTTGACTTCTTGATCAACAGAGGGTGGTCCGGATGACTTATTTTTGTCCACGGTTTCATCAGATACATTTTGGGTGTACTCAGAGTAGTTCAGAGTCTCAAAAGATGGTGGCGATTCAACTTTTCCAGGTAGCTGCGGCTGCTGTTCCCCTTTATCAATTACAGATCTTGTAGCTTCACTTGGGACTGGCGCAGGCTGACCAAAGGTCATCTGTTTCCCCTTGGTTTCATCAGCTTCGGCAACATCTGTCTCTTCTTTCCTTGATTTACCGGAGGAAGGCAGTTCTAGGTACTGGTCTGAGTCTTGATCTGAAATACAATATAGAACCTTAGTCTTGATCTTAAATACGGGAAAGAGCCTTAGTACTAGGAGGACTATTGCTATTGTGAGATTTATACGGTGAGTAACCAGTATTCAGTTATTTTAACATTCTGTTCACCATAAGATACTTCATTCCTTGTTTTGAGTGTGTATCATTTGTTTGGGGATTGGCTAAACAAATTCAATAGGAAGGAAAGCCAGAAATGCTTGATGTTTCAAAAACAAATTGCCAAAAGATCCCTCAGAGTTAATTCACTCCTGGTGTTACTGGATCTCGTCCTGGGCTTTGATGCAGAGAATGGAGGAAAGAGCTGATATGCTGCTCTAGGGGGCCAAGTTGCTCAGCCAAGTGGCAAGTGAAATCTTCAACACCGATCATGAATGGAGATC
This sequence comes from Oryza meyeriana var. granulata, assembly GCA_003991445.1. NCBI lineage: Eukaryota > Viridiplantae > Streptophyta > Magnoliopsida > Poales > Poaceae > Oryza > Oryza meyeriana. The sequence goes on from RYFJ01001639.1 coordinate 310,549, forward strand.
AAGGATGGAGCGTCTGGAGGGATGAAGGGATTCGGAGGGGAAGATGATCGAGCTGAAACTGGACAGCCATTGCGCTAGTCAATTATGTACATAATCTATTATGTTCGATAACCTGAGTGAAACTTTTAGTTAGGCCAGCACAGGTATACAGAAAGGGATGGCATTCTGAGATGCTTGGTTGGGGTAGCTGTGGTGCTTTAGCTGGTGATGTCTAGAATTCTGTAAAACTCTATGTTTGGTTTCCTTAACGGAAATTGGGGGTCTGCCCTTTTGCTCAAAAAGAAAAAAAAATGATATTTCACTGGATGTCATACCTTGTTGAGTGTCTGGGGCTGATGTTGGGCCCGTTATATGTGTCATGGGTTCTTCAACAATGGCACCATGCGAATCAGAAAAAGGTCCTTCACGTGGTCCAGAAGTGCGTCCAACATTAGGAACTTGTTCTTGGCTTGGAATTGACCCATCAATGTGTTGATCCTTTGGAGCAACTTCCTGAACTTTCACAGAATCATATTGGACATCTGAAGATGGATCTTTTTCTTTGCTTAGTGCAGGCAATATGTCTTGTTGACCAACTGTTGTTTGTGTTTCCTTGGTTTGATCAGGTGAAGCAACAGTATTCTCTTCTTCTTTTGGCTCACTTGACAAATACTTCCGTGCAAAATTAGCAGAATCTTGATCTGAAATGCAAGAAACAGTCGTCTGTTTAGTATCATAAAATGTTGTTTTTCAGGTAGTTATTCTTGTGTTAAATCAGCTATAGATTTTAGATATTGTACTGTACTTCCACAATAAAAAATTCCATTACCTTCTAAGGCTATTTTCTGTTTGGCAGATGCTATGTTATCTGGTATGCTATCATATTGATCATTGAGAGCTGATGCGGGGCGCATTCTAGGCATCTTGGCTTCTCGATCTGTAGAGGATGACCTAGCTTTGTCTAAGTCACGGTCATGCATATCTCGGGTGGATATGGAGTCATGTACATCCATGAGAGGGGCTGGTCCAGGAGTTTCTGCATGTTGTTGTGCTACTTGATCAGTTAAATATCTAGTGAATGATTAGTCATTATGGTTTGGTGAGAGATCAATAATTGAATCTAAATTTGAGCTTAGCTAGATGGAGGTATCATTGGTTTTTCATCAACAATGGTGCTATGTACATCACCTGTTGGTCCTCCATTTGTTTTGGAAGCAAGCTCTGGATGAGAGACTTGTTCTTGGCTTGGAATTGACTTGTCACTGAGTTGATAATCAGGATTAACTTTCCTTGCACCATCATATACATCTGAAGATGGAGATTCTGATGTTCCTGGTGCAGGTGAAATGTCTGGTTGACCAAAAGTTGTTTGCAAGTCTTTGGCTTGATCAGGTGCAGCAGACAGAAATGGTTGTGCAGAGTGATCTGAATCATTAATCTCTTCATTCCTTGGCTCATCGGATGAAGGCAATTGTGTAGAGTGAGATGAATCTTGACCTACGTCAGCAACATCACAACTTCTTCAGGAAAATTTCAACAATTGAAGGGAGCTTATCTGCGACTAATCTGTGCACATGTAGATGGTGCGCTAAATGGCTACAATAAGATGTTTAGATAACTAATTACCTGCTGAAGCCAATTTTTGTTCAGAAAGAGCTACTTCACCAGGTGTAGTAGCATCTGGAGATGCTGATGGCTTCATGGAATGAACTTTGCCATTGGCGTCAGCAGGTATATCTTCAGTAGGCACCGATTCGTGAGACGCAAAAGGTGGAGGTGTTTGGGTAGCAGATGGTGTTTGTGCCTCTTGAACTGGTAAAACACTTCTGGGAGGCTCACTGCCACTGGTAGGATGAACATTACCACTTGCTGGTGTCAGATCAAGCACAGCATCTGAACTTAGGCTAGCCAAAGGTCTAGAATTCTTTTCATCAACAATGCTGCCATGCGTGGGAGGAATTGATCCTTCAGGGGGTTCAAAAGAATGTTCAGCCTGGGAATCTTTCTCTTGGCTTGGAACATCAGGAGCAACTTTCTCCTGACTTGGAATTATCTGCGAAGCATATTGGGTATCTGATGTTGGAGGCTTTCTACTGCCTGGTGTCTCTTGTTGAACAATGGGTTTTGGCAATGCCTTGGTCTGTTCGGCAGCAGCAAGAACAGTCTCTTCTGCAGGATGGACTGGATCTTGGTCTGAAATGCAAGAAGCAATGTTAGTATAGAGTATTGAGGAAGCTTCTAAATCTGTTATAGCTTTTCCACATGAAATAGAAATCAAATACCTGACAAGCCAAATTTCTGTTCAGCAGGGGCTACTTTACCCAGTGAAGAATCAGGTTGAGTGTCCCTATCTAATGTTTGATTAGATGCAAATGAAATGTCCTCTTGATCAGTTGAATGTTGCTCGAGTTTCATAGGACCGACCAAGGAATCAGCAGGTACGTCTTGGTTGGATGCAGAGTCTAGAGCATCAGGATGTGTTGGTTCTTGGGTTGCTGACGATTGTGCCCCCTGACCAAGTAAAATGGCCGGTTCATCCCCACTGGTAGGATGAACGTAACCATGGGTTGGTGTTGCATCAGAACTAGCTTCTAAACTCTGAGCTTGCATAGATAGAGATTTAATTGTCTCTTTGTCAACTACAGCACCATAGGAATTGGGTAGTGGCCCTTCATGTGGTTCAACAGCAGGTTCAACATGAGAACCTTGTTTTTCACTTGAGAAAAATGGCATTGTTGACTCATGAGTGCGGTGATCATCAGGGGCAGGTTCCTCAACTTTTTGTGTAGCAAGTTGGGCATCTGAGAACGGAGAATCCATTTCTCCTCGTGCGGGTGTTATGCCTTCTTTATCGGGACTCGTCTGTGGTGCATGGGGTACTTGTTCTTGAGTTGGAACAGGCGGTAGTGCTGAATAATCAGTTGGTTGATTATCAGGAGAGATTTCCTGGATTTTGCTTATGGCACCTAGATTATCCGGGGTTTGTACTTCTCTTGTGATTGGTGCAGATGTTCTGGCTTCTTGACGAAAAATTGTTTGTGGAACTTCGGGTTGATCGGCTGCAGAAACATTAGTATCTTCTTTGCTTGGTTCAACAGATGAAAGGGGTTGTGTGGCACGAGCTGACTGTTGATCTGAAATACATTAATCAAACTGTTAGTTCTGAGGAAGTTTTTATAATCCAAATCTCTTTTGTCAATACTAAAGATAAATTGGTTACCTGACAGAGTGGATTTCTGCTCGGCATGGACTACTTCAGCTGCTAAGGTACCACCAAGTTGGGATTCCAAAGTTGATCCTGGCCCAGCAGTGTGAGACTCGTATTGTTCCCTATACACTTGTTCTTGATTTGAAACTGGTTCCTTGCTGAGACTGTCATCAGGAGTAACTCCAGAAATGCCTGGTACATGCCATATGTCTTGATGACCCATGATTTTTTGTTCAGCATCATCAACAGTAGCCTCTTCTTTTCTTGACCCAACAGAAGAAGTTGGTTCTGCAAAGAGAAACAGGAAGCGAATCATGTACAACTTCAACAGATGACCTTGGATAAACTGTTAGTGTGAGGATGTTATGGTTCAACCAATGGTTGCTAGAAGCCACACACTGTTCCTCCACACTAATAGAAAATTTTACCTGATGGAGTAATTTTATGTCCAGCAGGGACTACTTCATTGTCTGGTTTCAGTGGCTCAATCTTACCAAACGCATCAGTAGATGATTTTTGAGCAGGCACAGAGTCAAGTAGCTTCTCACGAGGTAGGGACGATTGATATGCTGCCAATGGTTGCTTCTCTTGCTCATGTGAATGTACTGTGTCCTCGCCAACTTCCCGAGCTTCCTCACTTGGGACTGGCGCAGGCTGTGTGATTTGAAGACCAAAGGTCATTTGTTTTGCCTTGGTTTCATCAGCTTCACCAACATCAGGCTCTTCTTTCCTTGATTTAGCAGAGGAAGGCAGTTCTGGGTACTGGTCTGAGTCTCGATCTCCAACAATGGCATCACGGGAATCAGAAAAAGGTCCTTCACGTGGTTCAGAAGTGCGTCCAACATTAGGAACTTGTTCCTGGCTTGGAATTGACCCATCTATGCGTTGATCCTTTGGAGTGACTTCCTGAACTTTCACAGAATCATATTGGACATCTGAAGATGGATCTTTTTCTTTGCTAAGAATGTCTTGTTGACCAATGGTTGGTTGTGTTGCCTTGGTTTGATCAGGTGCAGCAACAGTATTCTCTTTTGGCTCAATTGACAAAGACTTCTTTGCAAAATTAGCAGAATCTTGGTCTGACATGCAAGAAACAGTCTTCTGTTTAGTACCATAAAATGTTGGTTTTCAGGTAGTTATTCTTATGTTAAAATAAGCTATAGACTTTATAGAGATTATACTGTGCTTCCACAATAAAGAATCCCATTACCTTCCAAGGCTATTTTCTGTCTGGCAGATGCTATGTCATCTAGTGTGCTATCATATTGATCGCGAGGAGCTGGTGCTGAGTGTATTCTAGGCATCTTGGCTTCTTCGACTGTAGAGGATGACCTAGCTTTGTCTAAGTCACCATCATGCATATCTTGGGTGGATATGGAGTCATGTACATCCATGAGAGGGGCTGGGGCAGGAATTTCTGCATGTTATTGTGTTACTTGATCAGTTAAATATCTAGTGAATGATTTTACTATGGTTTGGTGAGGAGTCAATTGTCGAATCTAAGATTTGGGTTTGGCTAGATAGCCGTATCATTGGCTTTTCATCAATAATGGCACTATGTACATCACCTGTTGGTCTTTCATTTGTTTTAGAAGCAAGCTCCATATGAGAGACTTGTTCTTGGCTTGGAATTGACTCGTCAATGAGTTGATAATCAGGACTAACTTTCCTTACACCATCATATACATCTGAAGTTGGAGGTTTTGATGTTCCTGGTCCAGGTGAAATTTCTGGATGACTAATAGTTGTTGGCAAGTCTTTGGTTTGATCATGTAGAGCAGGCGAAAATGGTTGTGCAGAGTGATCTGAATCATTACTCTCTTCATTCCTTGTCTCATCAGATGAAGGCAATCGTGTTGAGTAAGATGAATATTGATCTGAAACAGAAAAGCCAATGTCAAGAACATCATAACTTCTTCAGGAAAATTTCAACATCTGAAGGAAGCTCATCTGCACTAATCATCTGTACACATGTAGATGTTGAACTTGGCCACAATAAGATGTTAAGGTAACTAATTACTTGATGAAGTTAATTTCTGTTTAGAAAGAGAGAATTCACTAGGTGTGATAGCACGTGGATAACCTGGAGATGCTGATGGCTTCATTGATTGAACTTTGCCAGAGGTGTCTGCAGGTGTATCTTCAGTAGGCACGTATTTGTGAGACGCATATTGGGTATCTGATGTTGGAGACTTTCTCATGTCTGGTGTCTCTTGTGGAACAATGGTTTTTGGCAGTGCCTTGGTCTGTTCGTCGGCAGAAAGAACAGTCTCTTGTGTAGAATGAACTGGATGTTGATCTGAAATGCAAAAGGCAATGTTAGTGTTAGCGTTTTGAGGAAGTTTCTAAGTCTGTAATTGCTTTTCCACATGAAATAAAAATCAATTACCTGACAGGCCAAATTTCTGTTCAGCAGGGGCTACTTTATCCAGTGAAGAATCAGGTTGAGTGCCCATATCTGATGTTTGGTTAGATGCAAATGAAATATCTTCTTTATCAGTTGAATGTTGCCTGAATTTCTTAGGACTGACCAAGGAATCAGCAGGTATGTCTTGGGTGGATGCAGAGTCTAGAGTATCAGTGTGAGTTGGATCTTGAGTTGCTGATGATCGTGCCCCCTGACCAAGTAAAATGGCCGGTTCATCCTTGGTAGGACGAACATAACCATGGGCTGGTGTTGAATCAGGACTAGCTTCTAAACTCTGTGCTTGCCTAGATAGAGGTTTAATTGTCTCTTTGTCAACTACAGCATCATAGGAATCAGGTGGTGGCCCTTCATGTGGTTCAAAAGCAGGTCCAACATGAGACCCTTGTTTTTCACTAGAGAGAAATGGCATTGTTGACTCATCAGGGGCAGGTTCCTGAACACTTTTGGAAGCAGGTTGGGCATCTGAGAGTGGAGAATCCATTTCTCCTTGCGCAGGAGTTATGCCTTCTCGACCAGGACTTGCCTGCGGTGCATGGGGAACTTGTTCTTGAGTTGGAACAGGTGTTACTACTGAATAATCAGTTGGATGATTATCAGGAGAGACTTCCTGGATTTTGCTTATGGCACCTTGGCTATCTGAGGTTTGAACTTCTCTTGTGATTGGTGCAGATGGTCTAGCTTGCTGATGAAATATTGTTTGTGGTACTACTGGTGCAGGTGGTTCTGCTGTTTGCTTAACAGATCTTTTGGTGATCTCATTGGCAAACTGAGCACTTGGAATTGTCTCTTGGCCCATTGGTATTGGAATTTGATCATCACTAGACAAACCAGTCATATCATCACCAGAAACAGGAGTTACATCTTGCAATGTCTTAGATGCACGCCGCCATTGATCAATGGTTGATTTCGTAGACACATCTTTATCAGGAGCTGCTTCCTGTGATGTTTCAGAGGCATGTTGTACTTGGGAAGTTGGATCCTGGCTTGAAAGGGGCGGTACCTCTTTCTGATCATCAACAATGTCTTTTTTCATTGGATATTCAGCGCCATAGTCATCACGAAATTTTTCTCTGGGCGGTGCTGAAGCAGTTTGTTTCTCATGAGAGGCAGATGGAGAACCAGGAGCTGATTGATGCTTTGGAGTAGAATAATCTGCTTTCCCACCAGCTGGGAGGGTTTGAGCTTGTCCATTGCTGTCTTGTACAGCTACAGAGTCCTTCTGGTCAACGAAAGATGTTTTCTCCACCACAGCAGGATCCCAAGAACCTGTGCGCTGTCCTGTGGGTGCTGAGGCTTCACTTCCTTTGGGCATCTCCCTAAGTCTCTCAGTTGAGAATGCTTTTCCTCTTGTTGTGGCCTGAGTATCTTTTCCGGATTCTGCCTGTGAATGTGCTGAACCCATGCCTCTCTGATCTGTAAATGACGATTTAAATTCCTTTAAAACGTCTTGTGCATCTGACTGAAATTGTGTTGAAGCATCCCCTCTTTGATCAGCAGCTGGCCTTCTAGATTCTTCATTGGCATGTTGGGTATCATGAAAACCAAAAGATTGCACTCTGTCTAATGTAGAGACAGGACCTCTAGTCTCTTCAGAGGAGACCCTGGATTCCCTGGTGGTATCCTTAACATCTGGAGACTGTATTGTCTCATGAGTGAATGACACTTTGGCTCCCTTAGTAGCAGCACGAGCATTATCAGGCACAGCCTGCCTTGATTGAGAACTAGCTTGCAGAAGTTTAGGAGATTGCCCTCTAGATGTAAAATCATCAGTCTTTGTTTCTTCAGACATGTCTCTGGCCACCATTTCCTTTGGTGCAGAAATGGTTTCTCTGCTTTGGCTTCCTTTATCCCAGGTATCTCTGTGCCTGCCTCCATCAAAAGTATCTTGAGCTTTTGCTTGGGCCTCTGCATCAGTTCCACGAGAATCCATTTCAGGCATACTGAATGCTGCAGAATCAGGAACCTTTGTTTCTTCAAAAGTGTCTTTAGCATCTTGAGCTGTCATTTTCAATGACGTAGAAATGCTGTCTTTAACAGGCTTTGTGGTGTTTTCAAGTTCAGGATCTCTCTTTTGAAATGGTGCGGTAGTTCTGCGAGCATCATCTACTTCTTGCTTTGGGAGGGAAGCAGAAGCTCTCAGAGAATCTGAAGGTCCAGGGGATGATGTGGAGTCAACAGCCTTTGGTTCTCTAAAGACTTCCCTACTATCTTGAGGTGCTTCCCAAGTTGGAGGAGTAGTTCCTATAGATATCTTGCTGGTGTCTTCAGCACTTGGATACTTTGTTGGCGAAGATGGAGAAACACTAGGAGAATCTTCAGGTACTGCTTTCTTTGATGGAGTGGTTGCAGCTTGGGGCATATCAGAAGGTTGTATGGTAAACAGCACAGAGTCAGTGGTTTTTGTTTCTTCAGAGGTGTCTTGCACATCTCGACCCACTGTTTCCTTTGGCTCATCTCTTGGTTCTTTGGTAGTGTCTTCAATATCACGGTACCTCCTTTGGAATGGCATAGTTGTGCTACGAGAATCAGCTGCTTCTTGCTTTGGGAGGGAAGCAGCAGCTCGCTGAACATCTGAAGGTTGCTCTCTGGATGATGTGGAATCGACACTCTTCGGTTCTCTAAAGGCATCTCTACCATCTTGAACTGCTTTCTCTTTTGGTGCAGAAGCAGTTCTTCTGGGTTGCCTGCTGGCGTCCTCTACAGTTGGATATCTTGTTGGGGGAAGTGGAGACACACTGCGAGCATCTTTGGTTGCTTCCAGCTTCGATGGAGTAATTGCAGCTTGCTGAGTATCTTGGGGATGTACTCTGCCTCTAAATATCGCAGAGTCAAGAGCCTTTGTTTCTTCAGATCTGTCATGAGCATCCTCACCCACCGTTTCCTTTGGTTTATCTATTGGTTCTTTGGTGGTGTCTTCAATATCAGGGTACCTCCTTTGGAATGGCATAGTTGTGCGATAATCAGCTGTTTCTTGCTTTGGGAGGGAAGCAGCAGCTCGCCGAACATCTGAGGGTTGCTCTCCGGATGATGTGGAATCAACATTCTTCAATTCTCTAGAGGCATCTCTACCATCTTGAACTGCTTTCTCTGTTGGTGTAGGAGCAGTTCGTCTGGGTTGCCTGCTAGTGTCTTCTACTGTTGGATATCTTGTTGGGGAAAGTGGAGGCGCATCGAGAGCATCTTTGGCTGCTTCCAGCTTCGATGGAGTAATTGCAGCTCGCTGAGTATCTTGGGGTTGTGCTCTGCCTCTAAATATCGCAGAGTCAAGAGCCTTTGTTTCTTCAAAGCCATGTTGAGCATCTTTGCCCACCATTTTGTCTCTAGGAAGTTTGGTGATATATTCAACATCAATGTGGTTTTTCTTGTGTGGTGAAATTGTACCACGTGGTTCTTCAATTTCTTCTTGCTTTTGCAAATGAGAATCACTTGTCTGATAATCCAAGGGTTGAACTTGTGGTGATACAGAATCAGACAACTTTGTTTCTTTGGCACCTTGACCTCTCATCTGTTGTGGAGTGGCGTCTTCTGATTTCATGGTGGTGTCCTGAAATGGTGAAGTTGAGCTGTGAGCATCATATACTTTGTCCTCTGGGATAGGATCCGCAGCTTGCCAAGCATCTGAAGGCTGCTCTCTGGTAGATGTGGAATCATCAGCTCTTGATTCTACAAATGTGACTTTAGCATCTTGGGCTGATATTCGCCTTGATATAGAATCAGGATATCCACGTTTCTTGCTAACAGCTTGAGCACCTGCATATCCCTCTTGGGATGGTGGAGTCAGGCTGCGAGCATCGTTAGCTTCTGCTGGCCTCAAGGGAGGAGTTGCAGCTTGCAAAATATTTGAAGGTTGTTCTCTCGGCAATGCAAATTCGCCAGGCTTAGTTTCTTCTAAGCTGTCTTGAGCCTCCATTCGTGTTGGACTAGAAGCAGTGTGCTTCGATATCTTGGTGCTATCTTGATCACCATAATCTCTTTTCTTGAATGTTGAAGCAGCAAATCGTGGATCTTCAGCTGCTGGTTGCTTTCGTGGAATAGCTTGTTGAGAATCTAATGTCTTTGCTTTGCATGATTCAGAATCAGCCATTTTTGTTTCTTCGATGGCATCTTGATTCATCTGCCTTGAAATGGGGGTATCTCTAGCTTGCTTCCAATTATCTTGATCATCTGTATATCTTGTTTGCAATGGAGCAATTACATCATAACCATCTTCATTCAACACTTCTTTTGGTGGAGAAATATCGAGTCCGCCAGAACCCAATATTTGTGCTTTGGATGGTGGAGATTCAGCTATTTTTTCTTCTTCAGTGCTGCCTCGGGCATCATAAGGCACTATTTGCGTTGGTTTAGGTCTTTCCCTAAACCAAGAGAGACTTCCAGATTTTGCTTTCTCTGATGGCAAAGGAGCATCATGTGAAGCATCCATAGGTTGCAATCTAGATGGTGCAGAGTCGTAAGTCCTTATTCCTTGACTGCTATCATGTGCATCTCGATCCTTTGTTTCCCTTGGTGCAGAAGCAGTTTCTCTTGCTCTCTGGGTGGTAGGGAAGGTACCCACGCTTGGGGCAGATGAGGTGCTTGTTCTTTGAGTACTTTGGGCTGAGTCTGGTGGAATTTCTCGATGGGTAGTAAAGGTAGTTTGTTTGCTTGGGGAAGCTAACGATTTATCAGGAGTTACTGTACTTTGGCTTGAGGATACTGGTGCCTTCTCAGATAAAGAATCAGCAGGAGGCTGCTCTTCCTGAGGAACCATGGGAGATGCTGAGACAGTAGCAGGAGGAGGAACCAAAATTGTCTGAGGCTTTATGCCAGTATGCTGCCGGGAGTACAGTCGAATTCTGCGTCCAGTGGCTGTACGATGCTCTTTCTGCCACTCCTGCTGCTTCTGTTTCTCAAGTTTCTCCAATTCGTGCTGCTGCTCCACCTTTGTCATATAACTCAGTACCTGCTTCCAAGAATCCCGGGTAAAAATATCATTCCACCACCTCTGCACATTCTTCCTTGAGTCATAGAGATAGACAAACTCGCCAGATGCTTTGATGTAGTGGGAGTTTGGCAGGTGTACAAGGTCAGCGAGGGTGAATTTGTTGCCAGCAAGGAATTCACTCTCACTGAGCCTTTGCTCATAAACTTCCAGAACCTCCTCTAGCTTTGCCTTCTGCATCTCTATATCATCATCTTCATCATCCAGGGGAAAGGCCAAGTGGCAGAATAAGGCCCGGCTTGGAGGGTTGAAAGTGTGCTCCTCATGGTGGAGCCATTGCTCGATAGAAGCCCTTTCGAGGGCATCCTTCCCAAGGAGGAATGGATATCCATGATGTTCATAAGTTTCTGCAATGTAGCGGCAGATTTCTCTGGATTCTGAAATAAGAAGACTGATGATCAATTTGGACTGAAGGATGAACTGTATTGTTCTGAAAGGCTTGTTTTCAGTAGCATAACAAAAGAATATAACTTGGAGAATGGAATGTAAGGAAATTTCAGATAAAGTGTTAGTGCCAAACAGTAGTTGACTTTTGAGTTATATTTGAATCAACACCGGTAAAGCATTGTTATAAATGTGCATTAACAATTATGGACCCCCTCAAGAATTGTCAACTCAATGTGGGGGTGCAGTTGAATTTTATTTTGTTTCCTGTTTTTTCCCCAAATAAGAGTTAACTGCCCCCACATTGGCCCATACTTGTAAAGGTTTACAGCTTGCATTATCTTTTAGGATTAGGATATTGTTTTTGAAAATATAATATTGTCTGGACAAGTGTAATACTGTAATGCCTAATAGGTTTCTATTCAGCCTGTACTATATTACTGCAAGTCTGTGCCTACAAATACACTAGATAAAATCCTTTGTTGTCCTTAAATCAATTAAAAACTCGCATGAACTGTGTGAGAAGGAAATGATATTATATGAATTTTGGCTAATTTACCCATCACATCTTATATAGTTATATACCTGATTGCGGGGACATGTTTTGTTTCAATTTTAATGCATGATTGTGTGATTAAGTTCATATACAACTAAGCACATCAGTTCATCTGGTCTGGCATGCTTGCAGCCAAATGTGGATCTTTGCACAACAACCTGTACCTTTGATACTATTAGCCACACAAAATGGGCATTTGAGATTTTTTTTTTTTATGCCATCTATCTTTCAAGAACAAACTACCACAAAAAAATACTATGTGTTATAATTAGTGTTTAACTGATAGATTCTCCTGAGTAAACATGTGAATTTCTATGTTCTACCACTTTGTGGAAGCTATATTCTGGAGTCTGCTTTTATGCCACAATCATCAGATCTTATCTAGTTCTAGTTGTTTCAGTGCATAGTGTGAGGACTAATTTGCTGGCAGAATGTATGCTTTCAAACAAGATGGTTGGCCCTCGACCAAGATAATGAGGCATTACTAGTCATATACTCGTTAACTACCATGTCCAAATAAAATGAGATGTGGTCTAGTGGATGAGACTTTCATCTTTTTCTAAAAATCAAGAATAAATTTTTATGACAAATTCATGTATGTTGTTAACAGACTATAGAAAATTGCTGCCAAACTATGTGGTTTTAGCATGTTAGTACTCCTCCCATTCCAAAATAAAGCAACTTCTGGAGGATGGCACGGTTATTAAGCAAGGAGGTGGAGTTAAATGGGGGATGATTATGATTGGTTGAGATGAGAAAGTAAGTAGAGAAATTAAATAGAGATGGTTGTGATTGGTTGAGATGAGGGAGTAGATGGAAAAGTTGCTAATTTTGAGACTATTTTTTAACACAAGAAGTAACTATATTTGGGACAGAGGGAGTAATATATATTCCTAATAACAGCCCAAAAATTACTAGCCTTGTTGCAAGCTAATTAGATTATTATATTTAACTATAGAAAAGGTAAGCTTCCAAAAATGTACATCTGACATGGAATGGTAATCGTTATTCATAAATCTAAAATATTACCTTCCAGAAATGTAGGTCCGTCATAGAATGGAACTGGAGCATGGGTCGTTGCCTGAAGAGTGCAGAGAAAGAGAGGATGATGGTGAGTTTACAATGCATAAGCTCTTGATATGGTGCTGAACAATTACAAGAATTAGAGACGAGTACCTGGAGTCTAAGTAGGCTCTTGTAAGAGCCTGTGTGAGCGTCAAACTTGATATTTTTCTCATAGAGGCATGCGAGCACCCTTGCAACATCAGGTAAGATCATAGATTTCTCATGATACACCTTCACAATAGGTGCTCCAGTACCAAGCCCTGCCATGAGGGCAAAACCTATGCTTCCAATGCTGAAACAATGCGAAATCAAATGTATTAACCCCACTCTCAAATAGAATAGGTTCCCTTCCTCTTGGATCAAGCAAAAAAAAGATGCTTAAAGTAGAAAACTAAAGGATGGGCCATATATTGCAAGAGACCAAAATGGTTGGTTGAATAAAAAGAGAGAGGAGATAAAGGGGGGGAAGGAAAAAAGGCTACGGTAAACAAAAATCAGATTACTGAGATCGGTTGACCTACAACCTATGGATATCTCTTCTGAATAAAAAATTCTAGCAGGCATTCCAGGAATTGCATGTGTTCAACATAGCAAACCTAACTATTTATAGACAAAACTGTACAGCAAACTATACTAGCGCATCCAACGTGTAGACTGCAGAGGATCTTGTGCTTCCTTTTTCCTGCTCTGTAAACTTGACTCCTCAAACATGGAATTTCTTGCGGCTAAATGCAACTTTTTTAAGGAAAAATACTGTAGAAGAGTATCCTACAGTGTATACTAAATACATATTTACATTAAAAAAATCAAGATTCTTTGAATGTGTAAGAGAAATCCTTGCAGCTAAATGCAATTTGGCGTTGGTAAACATGCATGTTAACTTGGCAGTGGTACATGTACGACTGCAAACAGAAGTTACTGTTTGTAATAGGAAGAAAAATGTTCAGTTTATTACTTGCCAAGTAATCCATAAGCACATCTGTTAAGAGATCTGGACAGAAATTGAGCCCTTGGCTATTTGACCTTGACAAGGTTATATAAAACCGAGAAATTATATTTTCCACCCCTTTGATAGTACATATAACTACTGCATCCAATTTTGTTCAGTAGCTCAAGCAGAACTCGCACCTCAAAGGTGAAGTGTAAAACAAGCATAGTGCCTCCGTAGAGTAGCAGGTGATAAAACAATGCATCTGGAGGGGAAGGGTAAAAGCGCTCCACTGTCATGCAGCTGCACTGCCACTTTATTCATTCCTTGCTCTGCTCATCAAAGGAGAGGCAGAAACAGTTACGAGAGCAGAAAAGCAATGCTAACGATGCAAGTTTAGCATCAGAAGGTGCTAACCGTACGAGCCCAAAGGACCTCTGAACGACAGTAGGAATGATTCACGTTGCCTTGTCAGTAGAAGATGCACTAAGAATCTTTATTCTCACGGCAAGGCGAGGACGAAATCTTGGCACAAGAGGGCATGCAACTTCTACTCGATCTTTGTCACGAGCAAAGCTGAGCATGCCGTGCCTTGTTTCAGATCACAACTTGCAGGCTATCTGTATTTTTGTTCGCACTACTACACACCATGATTGATAGAGCATGTGGGCATCATTGTGTTGAGACATCCTTGTTGAACACAAAATTAACAGCCTGACATAGACATAAGGAACAGTACAGCACAGAATATTATATTGTCCAAAAAGAGTTCAGGGCACTCAAGCTGTAAGCAGTAGGCGGTAGAAAGATAAACATAACTAAACCAGAGAGTTTGGAAGAATAATACACGCCCTAAAGTTGGCTTCTTATTCAACTACAAGTTACAACTCGTTAGTAGAAGAATCAGATCAATAATGTACAGTTCACAGCTCTTGCTATGTTACATCTGTAAGCCAAAAAAGTAGGACAGCAGTCAACAGCTTGATGGACCTGCATCTGTAAATTGTTCATTCAGTCGACTGCAGCAAGCCTATATCTCAATGTACTGAGCTACTGGCGCTGGACGTGCCGAGGAACTGACGCTGGTCTTTTGCTCAGGCCCTTCCATATGGACTGAAAACATGTACATCCACACTATTCAGTGCCCACGCCCCCTCAGAGCCGAAAAGAGTCCACCCAGTATTTTCTCCTTGTGCTTTCCATCATGCTCATCACCAACCTGCAACATTGGTTGACAAGAACATAAACCTTCAATCACTTAAGTAAGCATGCATTAAGTTCAATTACAAACCTCCTCTGCTATTCTCTGAAGAGTTTCTAATATTTCAGAGAAATCTGGCCTTTCAGCAGGGTCCTGTTGCCAACATTTCTGAAGAAGCTCAGAAAGTTTTGCATGAGCATTTTTTGGTATTGTAGGCCGTAATCCCTGCAAATGAGGCTTACCATATTAGAAGTAGAAGGTTTCCATGCTGTAATCGCATATATAATTAAGCAGATTTGCTATTGATCAAACGTTTGATATTTTAGATTCTGTCAAACAACAATGCTAGCCGTTGGATGGAACTTTAAGATTCGTGACAGGAGAAGCGAGTTCCAAGTTGCACTTTTAACTTGTTGTAGTTGCGCTTTCAACTTGTTGTAGTTATCATTATTGATTTGTGCAACTTTAATTATAAATTTATACAACTCACTGCATCTAACGGTTCGTATCTTGGCCTTTGGATGCAGAAAAAACCGTTTGATAGATTCACTTTTTTCAAACGTTTTGACCAATAGGCGGTCCCATAATTAAGACTTTAATAATTAAGAGCTTTCACAAAGGCTTTCATAACCAAGAGCATATTCATATTAATAATTCACTAGAATATTAGAATGTCTTTTATCTGTCAACGAGGTAAACAAAAACCCTGAAGTAAGAGGGGCCTAATGATATTTTTGCAATTTTTACTAGTGCATTTGCATAATTTTCTGAAGCAGCGTTTGTTAAATTATTTATATCTCAAACATCTACGTGGTTCTTGGAATAAAACCAACTCAAAGCAAGCCATGTTATCCATGTGCAGTACGCAAAAATACACATGGTACTAATTATCATGGTATCATGCGATTATTTGGTTGGAAGAGTTGAGTACGATTTCCACTTCTAAACAAAATAAGAACAGAAGACTGCATGCAGAAAGAAAAACAATGTTCACCTTCTGAACCACACCTACAGCTGCTTGTAATGGCGTCAGGTACTCATAAGGAATCTGCAAACAATAGATTGTTATACCAAATATAAACGCATTCCGAAACAATTGATTCAAAGTTACGAATGAATAGACTAGCAAGTGACTAACAAAAGTACCTTCCCTGTGAGCAGTTCCCACATCAAAATTCCAAAACTAAAAACATCAGCCTTGTGATCATAGGGCTTGTGTTCTATAACCTACAACAGGTAAAAGTCCATGAGGTTATAATGTGATATACGAACTGACAACAGAAGTAAACTGAAGCTGGTTTAGAGCACTAATGAGATGAAAGCATAAACTGAAGCTGGTTTAGAGCACTAACGAGATGAAAACTAAAAACAACATAAGCAAACTCATGATCCAATTTGGAAGGTGTATTTTAAATTTTACAGCACTAACGAGAACAGAAAAAATATTATGGGCATAACATAAACAACCAAGTTCCACCAATAATAATAATAATAAACAATCACGTTTGTAGATGATAATGCTAGCATGTTAAAACTAAACAATAGTCATTAGGTAAATCACCTCTGGAGCCATCCAACGATATGTCCCTGTTTCTGCAGTCATTACTCCAGATTGAGCTTTAACACGTGCAACACCAAAATCAGCAACCTTAACTGTCTGCAGGAGGGGGAAAAACAGTTTTTCAGGCAAACCTATCCAATTTCGTTATATAAATCACATTCAAAGCAAAAAAAAAAAAAGAGGGGGGGGGGGGGGGGTGGTGGTGTGTGTGTCGTATTAACACTACAGTTCATCATAAAGGACTTCCAAGTTACAACCAAGTAGGATATGATTCCCCTGTAAACCGTGAGTTGCTTTTTAACAGTGATGGCAATGTTCGGGTAGTTAGAACTAAAATCCAGTTAACAGAATCTGAAATCTGAATTACAGGTGACCCACATATATACTGTGGCTACCTTTCAGTTTTTCACGTGAATATTTGTTGAAAACACAGTTCCATCATTTTCCTTTTTTTTTTTGAAAAGGAAGAACAAGAAGTCAGATATCAACGCTTGACGCAAGATTTTCCAAATGAGAGTTGGTAGCTGGAGAAGTACCAGCTGAAAAGAATTTGACAGGTAGAAACAAGAAACTCTAGCTAGCCGAACAGCATGAAGGCAGTGATGCGGCAACGAACTTGTTGCTGATGATACATTTATTTTTCATATTTCCAGGTAGAGGAGGAAAATAAATTCACTGAAGTAAAAATAAAATAGGGGACACAAAGCATTAGTATTATGAGAGTAATTCCCTACATCACTTACCCCACTTTCATCCATAAGGAGATTAGCAGTTTTCAAATCTCGATGGATAATATTATTTTGGTGCAAGTAGCTCATGCCTTTTGAAACATCCATTGCAACTCCAAGTAAAGCAGGGAGCTTGAATACACCTTTATGTTTATGCAGGTAATCATAAATGCTCCCACCTGACATATATTCTGGAAGAGAGAAGAATGCCAGGTTCGCACGTTATTACGATACTCGAAATAAACATACAAAAAACTTGCAGTGCTAGAGTTTTCTGGTTTCATACCTGTGACTATACATAGATTCGGGGGTTTAGTGCATGCACCAATAAATTGTACAACATTCTTGTGGCGAACCTTCCTAAAATCCAATATACCTCAATGAACTTAAAATGTGAATGGAAAAGCACATAGCAGAATTAATGCAATGCAGGTTCATAAGGGTGATGCAGTTACAAGTATTTACAGATAATAGTACGATAGAACAATTCATAAGCAAACAAAAGATTGATATAATAAAATATTGTCAGTAAATAGCAATAATAATTGAATGAACGCATTTTAGCTATGAAGATAAGTTCAATGCAACTATGGCTGTTTTTATATGATAGCATTCATGGTAGAAAAGAAGAAACAACACTTAATGGGATAAAGTAAATACATTGAAGAACAAATAAATGACACAAACAGAGCAGATCTTGTAGCATACCTCATAATATATACTTCCTGGGCAAATTCACGCTGCATGTCCGCATTTATCCTCTCAGGTTTGAGCACTTTAATAGCAACATCTTGACTGCAATATGTACCCCGGTAACTGGGAATAGAAACAGATTGGTTAAGTGACACATCAATGCACAAATTGGGTTTTTTTTTTCTCGATAGTAATCAACAAGCACTCACAGATCACCATACGATCCGGATGCTACTTTATTCCCAAACTTGAGTAGCTTTACATCAATCTCCCATTCACTAGCACCATCACTAGGTATTTCAACATGGTCAGCTGCTGAATTCTCCCCGATCTGCATATTTTCAACCGGAGAAGACCATGAATGAGATGTAGACCATCCCTGCGTCTGTCAATTCAACAGCAAGCAGAAAATAAGCATGTGATAACTAAGGACTGAACCACAATTAAGTAGAAGCTCTGTGGTTCACCTCATCAATCTTGCCAAGTTCTTTCCGTACTGATTCTATTAAATCCTCGGTTTCCTATAAAAATAAACAGATAAACAAATGTTAAACAGTGGGGAAAATATACAAAACAATTATGAAAATCACAGGAACTTGCTGGCTCTTGTTTTTTATACTGATATTTTAAAAAAAATTGTTTGATTGCAGAACTGTTGGGAAGTTAGGGAACACCAACATCACCTCCTTGATATATTAGCATGATCCCACAAACTAATTCCAAAGGCTTTCGCGTTCGAGGAAAAAAAATTCCAAAGGCTTGACTCAGCAATTATTGGACTAATAGCCTTAAAATGCTACTACAATTAGGGATGTGAGTCCACGCCAGGGTACTCATTGACCCAGTAGTTAACCAAAAACTGCACATTTTCTTCATTGCCAATGGAAAAAATGTATTTTGAGTTGAACTAGAGTGGGTCAATGAGTACCCATGGATTGACAGTGGAATAGTGGATCAATACCCCAGAATGATCAACTCCCGTCCATAATTACAATATAAGTTATCATGTAATTATTATCACGTCAACATGCTAGACTTCACCAGGCTCTCATCAAAGCACAAAAGACATCATCATCAATCGCAGACCATAAAGTGCATTTTAATTATATGTTCCACTAAAGTACGTATGCTACTCAATCATGCAAACTCATGTAGTTCCGTATGCCTAGTTATATATCAATTAGATTTGTACAGAGAAGAAAAAAAATTTATGAAGCACATTATGGTTTCCATATTCTCTGATAGCCAAATGCCCATGTCATTTGTCTGGCATGTAAAAAACTGGTGATGGAAAATATCCACCCACTAAAATCATAGAGAAGTGGAGGGGCACTCAAGCTTTTGTGTGTGTGTGTGTGTGCAGTGATGCAAAGACACCATCATCAAATGCGTAGCCAGCATAGTTCCAGCAAAATGTTCATATACCTCATCGTGCCAACCAACAACAACAAAGACATCGAGTGAGTAGCCATCATTTGTTGAAAACGCATGTGCTTCTTGAATGTTTAGACCAAGTTCACCAAGCAGGGATGTGAGCTGGGTGTTTCAGAGAACATGGTATCAGTTAACAAATACAAATTGAATGTTAACTATTAATATTTAATCAAGATATAGACCATGAAACATATCAGTAAAGATCTTGAACATATAAACTGTTCCTAATGGAATCTTCAAACATGCATAGGTTTACCTCGCTGAGAAGCTTTGGCTTGTCAATGGTGGAGAAGGTGATTTCATGCATGGGTCTGTAAGGCCACAAAATACAAGAAAATTATTGTATGCTGAAGGGAAACAATCACTTCGATAAGAGAAATGCAACAATTAGGATTTCCAAATACCAACGTTTACTCCCAGAATATGATGATTTAACTTGAATATGTGGTATTACTAAGATTAAATAGAGGGCACAAACGTAATTAGCAGCAACGACAAACCTGTAATTAACATTATCTGAGGTGCTATCATGATCTTGCCCTTGGGACTTGCTAGCCTCAAGAGCAAGGGCCTCAAGATTTGTAGATGAACCAAAGGCAGGAGGAGGATGAATGCTGAATATAAAATTTACATAGTAGAGTACAATATTAGTCATTTGCAAACTCAAAGAAATATTAAGCAAAGGATGAAAAGGCACAGGTACCTCTGTTGCCTGTTCAACAGCCTTGAAGCAACTTCCTCCCCTGCAGTGTTCGAATCAGCATCAGTCTGATTCCCATCAAGAATTGGAGACACCTAATGAATCAAGGCTTTCCAATAAGGATAATGAATAAAAATAGTAGGCCTCTACAAATGAGTGCTAATATTTGTTAACAGTCAAAAGGAGACTGCAAAACTTGTATCAAAACTAAGATCTAAAATTTAAAAAGTAACACATCACTTAGAAAACAAATAACAGCATTGACACTGTCAATCAATGAAAGCGTATGCATTTGTCATGAACAAGTCAATGTTCA
The DNA here is from genome assembly GCA_003991445.1 of Oryza meyeriana var. granulata. Taxonomy (NCBI): domain Eukaryota; kingdom Viridiplantae; phylum Streptophyta; class Magnoliopsida; order Poales; family Poaceae; genus Oryza; species Oryza meyeriana. Next base: position 330,711 of record RYFJ01001639.1, read on the forward strand.
AGGGACTTGCCACAGAAAATGTAGATGTAAAAGTCCATATTACTTTAACACCAAAATGCACATCACCACCCACAAGAACATAGATATCTGGCTATAATTCGAAGTAGCAAAAGGGCAGCTTAAAAGCTAATCAGGGAAGAAACTTTCCCAACTTTCTGACTGAAAAGCCAAAGTACAACCAGATAAAATCCCAATTGACTCACGCAGTGCAACCTTCGTGCTGATGACTTAATCACGGAACGAAAACGATTTAAAAAGGAGGAAATGTCGAATGGAAAAACTGACCCCCAACCAAGCAATTATCAGCAAACAGTCAAACCATATAATTTTGTGAAATTAAGTCAAACTATATAATACTGCGAAATTTCGCGTTCTGAATTGCCTACAGTAATTGCATCAGTGGAGTTGAGAATTGCTTCCCAAAAAACTATGAGATGGTGACAAAGTCGTAGGAACACCTCACCTGCACGGCCCGCACGGCGAAAGCCGGACGCTGCGCCGGATCCTTCGCCTGCTCCAAGAGCCGCTTATGCGTCAGCACGTCCTCCGCCCTCTCCACGTTCACATCCATCGCGTAACTGCGACACCAACCAAAAATCAACCCCAAATCAGTTCATGCCGCCACAGCTGCCGCAAGCAGCACCAACACTGTCACACTCGATTCGCGCCGCCGCACGCAGCATCGACGGGGGGAATCCCTCGCCCGCGCGAGAACGCACGCACCGTGCGGGCAGGCGGTTGAAGTGGTTCCAGAGCTCGTCGTCGAACCCCTCGCGCCGCGCCTCGGGCGCGCTGCTGTCGTGGAGGCGCCGGAGCACCTCAGTGTACACCTCCAGCTTGTGCCGCTGCTGCTGCTGCTGCTTCCTCGCCTGCGCCGTAGCCGCAGCCGCCCCGGCCGACGCCGCCGACGACGACGACGTGGCCCCGCCACCGCCGCCGCCACCGGCCGCCGCGGCGTGGCTGCCGCAGCTCTCCGCCGCCTCCTCCACCGCCATTAGCGCCGCTCTAGGTCTCGATCTCTCGGAATTAGGAAAGGCAAGCGGACGAAGAGGGCGAGAAAATATTATCGTGCGCGATTTTTTCAGGAGAACAAAAAAACGGAAAGGCAAGCGGCTGTGCTGGCGGACGGGGAGAGAGATATTGCGGTGACTGGTTGCGCAGTCTGTTTATATAGCAGCCACCTTTGCCTGAAATTTCTCTCTCTTTTGGAGAAAATCTTTAGGGCATCTAAAATTTTTAAATTCAAAAAGAGATATTTAAAAGCCAATTTAAAAAATAAACTAAGATGAAATAAACGAGATGCTTGTTTGCCTACAATAGTTTGCTCTACGGGTGATAAACTATGAACAATAAATGAAGCAACCAAAAATAAATTATAGGTAAAACTTTTATATATGTTCTTATAATTTAAAAGCCAATGCTGAGAATAAACTACGATGAGAAAAACTTAAAATTAATTTAAAAATTAAGTTCAAAAATTTAAATATTAACCATGACTGATAAGACAACAAGCAGTATCCTTGGTGGCTAAAAAATACATAAAAATACTACTGTTATTTTTTCGAAATGAGAGAAAAGCTGGTCAAAGTTTAGTTGATTTTTGGAATTTCCAGGCTGCAACAAAAACGGGGTGGATGGCCAATTCGGTTTTGGATTTTGGCTGGTCAGGCTGTGTCTGGTTCAGTGTGCCATGTGCTTTGCTACTAAGATAGGATTGTATATTCTTCAGTCCTGTTCTTCGCTGGATCTCTAATTCAACGAGGAGAAGCTGAAATGGGCTCATCATCTGGAGGCGGCGATCCTGACAACGTGATCTTTGTTTTGAATATCTTTACCAGTAAAAAAAAGAGATTAAGCAAACCAGGAACTACCACGCAGACACAAAATGTCACCGAAAGCACCAGATATGTATGACAGCATAAATAATAAATCTCGTATTATCGTTTCATTGACTTACTATAAGTTTGATTTTCCGCAGCATTTTCTCATCGAACATATGAAACACACTCAGCCTTAGGGTGAGTTTAAATCTACCTAGGAATGAACTACTCCCTTATTTCTGTTAGCACGTTTTTTAAAGTGCTAAACGGTATGTTTTATAAAAAACTTTTTATATAGAAGTTGTTTTTAAAAATTAAATAAATCTATTTTTTAAGTTTGTATTAATTAAAATTTAATTAATCATATGCCAATGGTTTGTCTCGTTTTTGCTTGTGCTGAAAATTCAGGCCAACCATTGGAATTGAAGGCAGCCTTAGTTTGAAGGTGAGTGATGAGGAAGAAAAAAAAATCACGCAAAACGAGATGAGTCATTAGCGCATGATTAATTGAGTATTAACTATTGTAAACTTGAAAAACAGAATTATATAATTTTTTAAAAAGCGACTTTTATATAAATTTTTTTAAAAAAACACATTATTTATCAATTTGAAAAACGTGCTCACAAAAAACGAGGTGAGTTGTCTTCCTAACCTTCAGATCTAAACCATACCTTATAGAGATACACACAACTAAAATTACACACCACTTTATATTTTAGAAAATATACTAATAAAAATCGAGATATAACTAGAAACTAGAAACGCATAAGAACACTAGAAAAAACACATCAGAACACTAGAAAAACGAGAAGAAGAAATGAAAAGACGATGGCGGTCGCGCGCGAGGAGCCGACGGAACTGACGGGGGCTCGGGAGTGATAAAGAAAGCGCGCGGAGGAGGGAATATGCCGCCGGCAGTTGGTAGCCGCGTCGTCGTCGTCCTCCTCCTCCTCCTCCCCCCCCCTCCTGCGCTTCTTTTTTGGCGGGTGGATAAGGAGGATTGGTCAGCACCTGCCCCCACTGGGTCATTAACAACTAAGCCTACAAACGCCTAGATAATGATGGTGATTATGGTAGTAATGATGTGTTATTAGTGGCGTCCATGTGAGCCGAGTCAGCAAGATTTGGCACTGGGAGTTGGAGTTCCACTGCTGTTTGGAAATTTTCATGGCCGGGGATCAAGCCCATTTCTCTCTGAGTTTATGCCCACAGTTCAGGCAAGTTCAGAGTTTTTCCGGTACCACATTTTAGTACGAGCATGCTTGTTGTTGCTGTTAATATTGCGAAAATTCAGTTCTGCGTTTTTGTTCTGTTGTAAGTAATCAGTATGGAGTATTAGTTGGTATTCAGTTCTGCACTCTGTTCTGCCTCTTCTTTCTGCCACATGATCTGTTCTTTCCAACAGGATATGGTGACCACAAGTTAATATTCCAAAAAGCTGTGAATCTGTTTTTGGGCTTCCTACAGAAGCCGGGTCAATAGATCTGTCTTCTTATAAAAAGTTAATATTTTAAAAGATTTTGCAAAAGTTCTTTTTTTCTTAAAGTAAGAAGCAATCGGAATGTGTATCAAAACCAGGGTGGGTTTCTATTTCTTAATAATTGTCACTAGACCACTTATCTTTTCTATTGAATATTTATAAACACTAGACCACTTATCTTTTCTATTGAATATTTATAAATACTAGAAATGATGTCATGTTAGTAAAGTAGGATATGTTCTTGAATATAAGCATTAACTTTTTTTCATTTTGGTCTAATAATTTAGGAGTAATTAATAATCAAAATTTAAACATGAAAGTTAAAATCATCGGTTATTAAGAAACGGAGGGAGTAATTTATAATGTTGTGCTGGAAAATTTCAATGGTTCTGAAAGTGCACATTCTATACTGTGGAAACTAAACTATATAGGAGTATACCAGCAGCACGCGTTTCTTCCGATCCGCTTGGGTCAGTGAATCATCTGTTGGTTCTGTCCTAATAAATTCCTCGACTTCAAATAAGAAAAAAAAAATTCTCCAGACAAAGACTGCAAAGCGATGCAACATTTTCCACAGTGCAAGCACACATCATCAATCGGATTATAAGGGACTGTTTAAATTGTTGCCACTTTTAACCCTACTGAGATTTGGTAATACTAAATTTTGACATATTTTAGCATTATGAAGCTTTGATAGTGTTGAGATACATTTAGTTTAATTAAAGCCGTATTAAAGTTTGGCAGTGTTTTAATAGCGAAAGCTTCTAAAATTACGAAATTTTGGTAAGATACCAATGGATAAGATTTATTTGGTTTAATAAGATTGAAAATAACAATAAACTGAACAAGCCCTAAATGTCTAAGCTTGATCCAAGTCCACAGCTACAGTAGTCTAAAATACAGATATTGTACGAGCATGCAAGCCCGTGCCCATGATTTTGCAAAGTGCAATTCACTTCTGTTCTTAGCACTCACTGCTCAATACTAAATAGAGTACTGGGTAGCATGATCATCCTTTTTGCCATGTGATCTGCTCTTTCCACATCATGTGCTAACCAAAGTACTAGACGTCAAATATTCCAAGAGTTTACTTCTTCCTTCGTTTCCCCTGTTCATAAAAGACTTTATTTTTAAACTGAAATATTTGTATCATAAAAACCATATTCTAAGTTGCAGGGTCTACTTGACATATTACTACTACTCGATTAGTACCATCTTATGCATGGAGAAGCGCACGCTACTCACTCATTCTCATGCAACCAAGGGTTAATGAAGGGCAAATTAGTTTTTTAATCCATACTAATATGTCTGAAATTTACTTTAAAATAAAGTTTTTTAGAACGGAAAAGTACATTCATTTTCTAAAGGCAGGACGCATGCAACCAATGAACCAAATGCGTATAAAAAAACACATTGGATTGCCCTACTCCATTTTCCAATGGTTCTGAAAGTGCACATTTTTGTACTGTGAAAACTGAAGTATGCTAGCAGTAGTACATATCTGAACCTTTTCCGATCTGCTCGGTGTCAGCAGATATACTCCTCCAACTCCCTCAAGTTCTAGTTTTGAAAAGCATAAACTTGCACATTTTCTCCAAACACAGACAGAACTGTAAACAAACATACGGCACATTTTCCACGTAGCTGAATAAAGCACACAGGATAAGTCAGAATTGTCACCGAATTAAGACACCGAGCACATTGATTTGTACGGTTATCAATAAATCATACCGTGTCGCTATCGGATAATCCATTGGATCTATCAATTCTCCTCGGCGTGGGATGGGAATTGCCAGAGTATTGCGGGATAGGGATAAACAACTGTCAGAAACAGTAACATCTTTTCGAAAACAATTCTTAATTAGTTAGAAATTGATCATATTTACCAATTTAATAATTTAGTGTTCATAACAATACGATGTAAAAAAGTTAGAAAAAAAAATCAAATTTTAAGAAAATGTTCTAAAATAGTACTATTTATATGAAAATGATGGTCGGTCAGTTGTTCGGGAATTTCGTGACGGTTTTCATCCCTACTGAGAAGGAGGCCTCTCACGCGGCGACAACTTAGCCTTAGTTTGAAGGTCAGAGAAGAGAAAGAAGAAAAGATCACGCAAAACAAAATAAATTATTAGCGTATAATTAATTGAGTATTAGCTATTATAAACTTAAAAAATAGATTAATATAATTTTTAAAGTAACTTATATATAGAGAATTTTTATAAAAAAACACGTTGTTTAACAGCTTGAAAAACGTGCTCACGAAAAATAAGGAGGTTTTCATCCAAGCTGTTGATTGGAATGGGCCCTTAGGGTGAGTTCGAATCTAACAGTACAGGAGAAAAAACCCTTCATTTTTTATAAGCATATTTCCCAAACTATTAACGGTACTTTTTTAAAAAATTTCTATATAAAAGTTGTTTTAAAAATTATATTAATCCAAATTTAAAATAATTAATACTTAATTAATTATATGTTAATGACTCATCTTTTTTATATGATCTTTTTCCCCTTCTCTTTTCTCTCACCTTAGCGCTGGAAAAGCGAGCGAATTGAAGCAGATGCACGCATGCAGGGTACCCGCTACAAGCAGATTTGATTCTACTAATGGAATAATCCTCATCTCTGATCTCTCTCGATTCCTCGCTGCTTTTTTTTCCCCTCTTTCTTCTTCCCTTTCATCTCATCCGATGATTCTCACCACATGCCCTGGGATGCCGGCCGGATGATCTCATCGACAAAATGGGACCAACATGCATGTCAACATGCTTAAGTTAAAACACACGTGTCAACTGCATGCAACAATCATACAACTAACTGTTGCCACAAAAACCTACTATTACTTCTCCTCCCTCTACCAGTATTTGCAATATCATACGGTTACCACACGATTATTGCACGTACAATAACATTCTTAGTTTTTAAAACCTTACGGTTTTTCGCGATAACCTCACGGTTTTTTACAGTAATACCACCGGGTAACGGTAAGAAAAACCCTGTCCTCGTCAAAAAAGAAGCAATTCCTAGCTTTCTAAGAAAAATTTAATAAGAAAGACAAAATTATCAAAATGCCACTCATCAATAGAAAGTACTAAGTAGTATTGGTAAGTGAGCATGTGGGAGATACTGAAGGAATAAAATTTCTCAATTTATAGACCGAAGGTAGTTAAGAAGATAAAAATTAATTTATTTTAGAACCACGTTTAATTTTTTTACAGAGGGAGTACGTTCTAAAGCAGTATTTTTTTCCAGAATATATTTTAACTATGTACTTACCTGATAGAAATTGCTATTAGCTTGAGTGGTGTCTGATGATGTGATCGATCGATCATCAATGTCGCCATTGGCCATTAGGCACAACGATATGCAGCAATGTCTCTACCTGAACACGAAATTTCGCAATGTCTGATACCTGAACAGTGAGCGTATCATCAGTGGGTCCCCATGTCAGTGTCCGTGCATCCGGTTCTGCAGAGATTTAGCTGCCCGCTGCAGCCCTTGGGAGTTGCCAAGGGGTGAGTCAGAACGCATGGTGGGCCCACGTGCAGCTGCGCAGTCAGGCGGATAACTTCACGTGACAAAACTCTCAACGAGAAAATGAACGTGTCAAATTAGTTAGTGCGAAAAAGGTGATAGGAGAAATAAACTGAATCTTTAACAAATTAAGAGAAGATTTTTGTCTTGATTTTGGTTAGTTTTGCTTCACTTAATTTTTTTTCTTGACTTAATTCGTGTTGGACACGTTAGCGATTTGGCATCACTTCTCGTTGATCCTTCAGCACCGACAGTAAATGATCGCTTCTGGGTGCTCTCTTAATTAATTTAATTATTAAAGTATTGCCACACGTGTGCATTTTCCAATCTTCTATGACCCACTCCAATTATGTCTGACCGTCATATTTGTATTGTTTTAAAGAGTAAAATTACAACTAAACTCGTCGTCGTATCATCTAGACATCTAAACTTAAAAAATGCGTATGCATGTTTCTGAGCTTACTAAAATATGCAATACAGGTCCAAAACTATCATGTACATCTTCGAGAGCCTATGTGACCCTTTGGAAGCCTATCTAGTGTCGATATGACCAAATGAACAGAGAGAACAGAGTGGTGTGTTAGCCTCGTCGACACCAAGTAGGCACGCAAATGAGTATGTGACAGTTTTGGACCTAGATGATATACTTTAGCAAGTTGTCGATGTTTCGTATCGGTAATAATTATATGGGGCTATTCGTCGGACCGAAACTCGATGGATTCAAAATGACACACGAGATTTATACTGGTTCAAGCCCTCGGTGTGAGATAATATCCTACTTACAGTTGTGGTGTATTACTTGCACGGTATTCTCTGGTGAGATTGTCATATGCCTTAGGGGGCTCCCTACCCCTCCTTATATACTAGAGGGATGAGGGTTACCGGGTAGAAAAACCAATCGGATACGATTAAGAGCTTTCCTTATCAGTATATAGAGTATCCGGTTAGAACTATATCCATCTCCTTGTCATATAAGATAATATGAAGACGAGTCCTACTCTATCTTCAATTGTAGGGACCGGCCCACCCTCTGACCGAGTGGCCGTAATTACCTTTCTTGAGGTACCCGGGGCCCATGGCCTCCACAGTAGCCCCTGAGACCTTCATAGTTGAGTCACAGCTAATACCGAGTGCTCATCCTCCACGGTGAAGAGATTTTCGAGTGCTTTGCTCCTGAGTACTTATTGTCCAAGTGCTTCTTCTCCCGAGTCTTGCTTTATGTCAGCTGGCAACGAGGCTATAAATGGCTTCATGGAAGAATATGAATAGTGTGCGCCGAATAGGCGCACCTATTAGGTGTAGCCTCCGACTTTGTGCTTAATTATGAAACAATTAAACATAAAGTCAAAGATCTTTAACCTTTTAGCCATTCCCAAGTAGTATACTACCTAGAAATTAGACTCTTCAGCATCATGTCGGCTGGAAGTATTTTTGCTTAAGACAATTTTGGCTAAGCATGTAGGCTGAGTATCACTATGGAGTAAATCGAATGTGTGATGAGGTGTATTTGAGAGATAACTGCATTCTCAATTTTAATGGAGACCAACTATTGATCCTTATAAGGATATATCCTCAATACCTTAAAATAATCAAGATATCCGAATGTATACACCAGATTGTATGCTTAGCATGAACCGTATCTGATTATTTAATCGGTTCTTCTAAAATAACACATGCATTGTGATTTTAATGCGACCAGCGGGCGACCCAATAGGACATGCTATTTAAAAACTCATATCTTTGGCCTACTACCGAATAAGTCGGGCCAAACCGACATACCTAGCGCAGCCCACAAAATTGGCATTCCTCACATATCTGAACAATATCATTGGCGTCGGTAACCGTAATTGGCCAGAGGAACCCTTGTCTGCAAGCCTTTCCGACTTACGTTCTGGATGCAACATGGTTGACACAGATACCCGAGTGGATAGAATGCAAGATTTGCTTACCCTCCTCAGGTGTGACGTAGTGCATGAGAACTTCGGATGCACGTTGATAATATTGGTCTTCTCCGATTATGATAAAGCTTTTGCCCTGTCATTTGACTTACTCAGCTTCGTTGTAATCTTTAGGAAGTTCATCTTCCAATAGAAATCAAATGATTGGGGTCTTCCAGTCTTAAAAAATAATGAGCACCTCCGTAAGTTCCGGGTTTGGTGCTACCACCTACTGAAAGCTCTAGTAGTGGCTTCTATCCTTGTTTTTGCCAAATAGGTACCCGAACGCTGCGCTAGCACAGGATTCGGCTAGCGACCCTCTTGGGGCATACCCAACCTGGAAAAATTATAGCCGAATAAGGTACCCGAACCTCGCATTAACATAAGATTCGATTGGCGACCCTCATGGGACATACCCTACCCAACAGAGTTATGGCCAAATAAGGTATCCGAACCTCACATTAGCATAGAATTCGGCTGGTGACCCTCATGGAACGTATCCTATCCAGCAGTATGATACCCGAGCCCCGACTGGTGTCGGAGGTCGGTTATTAGCTGCTATGGGCATACCAAGATAAAGGTGGCATACATGTCCCGACTGGCGCGAGCACTCGGTCAATAGCCCTCGTGGAGCATTCCGAGTAATTCTTGAAGCGTTGCACTCCAAATGTATCATGGTAAACTGGTCTAGCCCCCGAGCATAGGAGATAGGCTCGTAGCCATAAGTTCCTGTTACGCGTATCCGAAACTGGCCCTGCATTATAAACATATCGGATGAGTAGGATCTGATGTATAAAACAATCACCCGAAAAATATTTAAATATTTTACAATGTATGTAAATATGTGTTCCTTCTCTTATTGATATTAATTTCCCTGAGTAGTTGACCCCTTACGTTTAAACACTCTGCTCGACTAGTCATAGCCCCCGTGCGTCGGGAGTTGGCTCATAGCTCTTTCCCAGACACGTGTTTTGAGTGACTTGAGTTTGCCTTTCATGGAGCAAAGCTTCACGGATTGGAATTTATGCTACTCGAATACTTTTGCAATCATTAAGAGTAAAAACAGAAAATACGCAGTATATAAACACCAAATAGGTGTAAGCGGCTACGGCATTGGCGAGGCCGAGTGAGAAATTGACGATCTCATCCCCCTAGATCCAATCCTGACTGGCACTAAGCCGTATCCGAGTTAAACCATAAGAAAGTGAGTTGCCTCCTGGCTCATTTAGATGAGAATATCATATAAATGAGGAAATATGTATCAGAAAATGACTTAGCTGTTCGGTATTGCACAAGTTGGGAGTAGGGATGCCATCCTTGCATTTGAGCTTTTGAGCCCCCGAGCATGTCACTTGTCATTCTGATAATCTTATGTTTTAGGAGGTCGAAGATGGTTGCGATCAATTGCCGCAATGAGGTCGTCCAACTTGCGTTTGTGGTTCCGAATCTTAGTCAGGGCCGCGTCGTAGGTGTCCTTCCGCTCCTTCTATCGGGGCTTGTAGTCAAGTGCCTCTGCCACTGCATCGGCTGAATTAGCATATTTATTGGCCATCCCGAAGAGAGCTTTGATGGAGTTAGGTGGCTTCCGAGTGAACTTGGCAATAAACGGCGTGTCTCTGACTCCCTTGCGGAAGGCGGCAATAACGACCTCGTTCTTGATTTTAGGTATTAAGTTTCTTTTCTCGGAAACATGCTTGAGGAAATCGCGTAGAGACTCATTCTTCCTCTGGTGGCACTAATATAGATTGTACTTGGAAGATGGCCTCTCGTACATTCTCTGGAAGTTTGCAACGAAACGCTCACAGAGTTCTCTCAAGGAGCCGATTAACCGTCTAGGAAGCCCTGTCAGCCATGTCTTTGTCGAGTCAGCCAAGGCGACTGGCAAGTAGTTAGCCATGACCTTGTGATCGCCTTCGGGCGCTCAAATTACTAGAGTGTAGACTGTAAGCCAGGGCTCAGGGTTGGTCTTCCCATCGTATTTCTCAATTTTAGTCGGCTTGAAGCCTAACGGCCAGTCAACTTATTGCAGCTCATGAGTGAAGACCAGTTCTCCTTCATCTGTGTGAGGACTCTGGCTCTGACTATGGCGGTGAAACCGCTCATGGTAGAAGCCGAAGCGCTCATTCTCATCTTCTAGTTGGCGGCGCTCATCCTCCTCGTGTTCTAAACGTCGAACGTTAATATCTTGGTAGAGATCCCGCCGTAGTCATCCTCGGGCGTCCTGGTCATCGTGGCGGTCATCATGATGTTGCCACCGTCGATCATTACTCGGATTGCCGAGTGACGTATGTCGTGACTCCGAGTGATGCTGGCCAGGGCCAGCTGCTCAGCGCCATGCTGAAGCAGATAAGATCACCGCATCAGAAGCCGTCCTGTTGGATGGTATGAGTGTGTCTCCTGACTGTTGCCACTGTTGGCATGCTGCAGCGGTAATCATGGCCATGATCCTTGCAATCGTTGGGGTAGCCTGGTGATCAGGCTCGAACTGCAGAGTGTCCAATAAGGTGCCAGCAGCCACGATGTTCTGTTGTGGGGTCACAAAGACATCATGGTCGCCGACTCAGGTTTAGAGGATCTCCTGTTGAGCAGTGCACCCAGCCTTACGTAGATTGTCGTTACGTGCATCGCGCTTGATCTACAGGCGTCTTGCGTCTTCCTCCTGTTGTTCACGTAGTCGGTGGGTTTCCTCTTCTTGCAAATCGCGTAGTCGGTGTGTCTCTTGAGTAGGAGTTGAGCTCTTGGACGCCATGAAGACTTCACGTGATGGAGAAAAGCTCGTTGAAGTGCTGTCCGGATGAGAGTCGGAGTCGGAATAGTTGAGGAGGGTAATTACAACTCCAACCTCCCTAGATCCAATCTTGAGCAGCTCTGGGCCGTATCCGATTCGAACTCCAAGGGATTAGGTCTGTCTCATTAGATGTTGATTGAAGTTATCCGTGGCATTGTCGAGTCCGAACAGGAGGTTGATGATCTCTTCCTCTCTTAGCCCGAAATCGGTCGGCTCGAGGCCGAGTCCGAGTTGAACACCGAAAGAAAGAGTTGTCCCTGTACTCGGGCATGTTGTGGATCGCCGCAACATGTCTTTGAAGATTGCTTTAGCGTTGAGCAGGCCGACTGGCGCGAAGTCGGCTTGGGTCCCGGTTGATCGGATCAAGTCCGAGTCGAACAAGGTGAGGTCGCCGAGTTTATCGGCGACGAAGTTGAGGCTCCCGAAACTGATTGTCTGCCCGGGGAAAAACTTGATGCCATCGACTCCGGTAATTGGATCCATCAGGCTTGATGAAGATGATCTCGACGAAGCCCCTACCTGGCACGCCAACTGTCGATGTTTTGTATCGACAATAATTATATGGGGCTATTCGTTGGACCGAAACTCGATGGATTCAAAAGGACACACAAGATTTATACTAGTTTAGGCTTTCGGTGTGAGTTAATACCCTAATTCCAGTTGTGGTGTATTGCTTTTGCGGTATTCTCTGATGAGATTGTCATATGTCTCAGGAGGCTCCCTACTCCTCCTTATATACTGGAGGGATAAAAGTTACCAGGTAGGAAACCCAGTCGAATACGATTAAGGGCTTTCCTTATCAGTTATAGAGTATCTGGTTAGGACTATATCCCTTTCCTTGTCATGCAAGGTAATATGAAACCGAGTCCTACTCTATTTTTAATTATAGGGACCGGCCCACTCTTTGTCCGAGTGACCGTAATTGTCTTTCTTGAGATACCCGGGGCCATGGTCTCCACACAAGTTTAGATATATGAATCTGTATTTTCAAAGTTTAGACACCTAGATGATACAATGATATAAGTTTAAAGACCGTTGTTGTATTTTACTCTTTTTTTTAATATCTTCCCATTATCTTGAGATGTGCCATTTTTTACGTTACTCTTCTCCCCTAAGTTATTGTAGTCGTGGTCACCCAGCAAAGTTTAAATCCTTATACATGAATATTATATACACGCACGTGGGTTTTCAATAGTTAAGGGTTTAGTGAGATCAGAGATTTATCGTTGGTCTGTTATGTGTTTAAGCTTGTGTTAGGGGGCGCATAGGTGTGTGCGTAAGGTGTTGCCTTCCTAGTGGTGTGTGTCTTAGCAAAAAAATTATGTTGGATATATGTATCACGCATAATTCAGTAGGTGTATATGTATATGGTCAATCAATCAATCAATCCACCTATCTATTATAAAATAAAGATCTATCTATCTATCTATTATAAAATAAAGATAGCTTTAATAAAGACAGCTTTAAAAGAAGACACCACATTTATTCTGGAGGCATAGAAATTACCACATTAATCGAAAAAAAGAAAAAAATAGATTTATTTGAGGTATGTAAGGAAGTTTTGGAATGCTTTGAAAGGAGGCACAGTTCGTTTTGAAGGCCTAGAAATTACCACGTTAATCAAAAAAAGAAAAAAAATATAAACTATTAGATTGTAAAAGATCTGAATAATAATGGTTAAGATTTATTTGAGGTATGTAAGGAAGTTTTAGAATAGAAAACTACGAAGTATGATAGGAGAGTTTTGCAGCCGGCGAGAGATAGCCCAAGTTACAGGCGGAACCGGAATAGGAAAAGTACATTCTTAAAAGAATAGTGCGCATGCAGCCGGCTAGCAGGTCTTTCCTATCTCATGAATTAATTGCTAATAGCTTTGATTGACTGATAAATTAATCCTAGAAAATAAAAGCTTAGGAAAATACTGTTGACAATCAACATAATCGGTTGAGGACGCATAAGACAACTTGCAACATATATGCATGTTGAGCGCAACATAGCAGTTGGAAACTTGGGATGTGCTTATAGGGTCTTGAAATAGGAATTCGACCTTTTTTTAAGATAAATATTTTTATCTAATAGTATATGTTGTAACGAAAAAAACTAAAATTATAATAAATATTAGATGACTAGGATTCAGTTATCATGATATGACATTCTCCGCACGGGCCTGATAGAAAATGCACCACATTTACTTTGGAGGCTATAAATTCTCACATTAATTAAAGAAAAAAAGAAATACATTGATAGTCTGATTGTGATAGATCTAAATTATAATGGTGTATATTGGTTGATATAGATATATAGAAAATACAACTATATATGTGGGGACCTATATATGAAATCCAATCTTACTTATAAAAACTATTTTATAGAAAATACCAAATCCAAATTCTACTTTGATCTAGCCCCGCAAAGTTACATGCGACCACTATCTAGATAATTCTAGAAGGTTTTATCTAGATTTTTTTTGTTAGAAAATAAAAAATAGAAAACTAACATAATTCTGAATGGAATGCTATAGATAAGAACAGATGTAACTTTTGGTGCTACTAAAGTAAACCGGAAACTTTCAGCACTATATACATCTCAAATTACTATTTATATAAAACCAATTTGACCAAGACATAAATATTCAATAGATTTATATTGATATGGCCAACAATTAGGGGAAGTAAAAAATTCACACAATCTAGAATGTGAAGAACAAATAAATAGAATCTTATAAATAAATTAAATCTAGCCGGGCAAATACGCGCGCCACCTTGCTTACCATATAGTAACGACAACCAATTAGAATAAAAAACTTTATCATAGCCCTTATATTGTCAGTCTTAATGCTATAATATCGTTATAAAGTATTCAGATTAATTGCTTACTGCTTTAAATCACTAATAGTTATATATGGTGTTAATTTATAACGTAACATGACTGTAACTTAGTTCCTTTTATGATACATTGTTTTCAGTCCTCCATCTATATATCTATTATATAATAAAGATACTATCTTTGCTCTAGAGACATAAAAATTACCACATTCATCGGAGAAAAAATATGGTATAAGCTGTTAAATTATGGTGGGACCAAACTATAATGGTGTAAATTGATAGAAATAGTTGTATATAAAGTACAATTATGTACATAGAAGTGGAAGAAAAGATTTGTATATTAAATCTAATCGTACTTCTTATATCTGTTGGTGTAGATTTATAGCAATACTGGTATACAAGTACAATTGTGTATATAGAAGCGAAATAACATGGTTATATATTAAATCTAATCCTACTTTAATATATATTGGTGTCAATTAATACCAATAGTTGTATGTAAAGTACAATTGAGTATATAGAAGTGAAAGAAAAAGAGTTGTATATTAGATCTAATCCTACTTTTAATATCTATTATGTACAAAATATAATTGCATATATAAAAATATGAACTAAGAGTTGTATAATAAATCCAATTTACTTAGCCCGTGTAAAATTGCATGGGGATTTTCCCTAGTTTTTATAAATTTAGTGTCTCTTGGCATGTAGACAGCGTGTATTATTAGTACATAAAATTGTGTAGGCATTACATGTGTATTTTGACTATGCTATTATAAAAGCGGAGTCATCTTCCTCTTTTTCTAACTTGTTACTTTCTCCATGTAAAAAACCACATTGAGTGAAAAAAACGCTCCACCTAAAAAACCCAAATCACTCTAAAAACCCACTCTATCAAAAAAAAAACCCAGTTACACGACACTAGTAACTATTAAATGCACGGTCATTTTGGGGCAAGAGTGAGGCAGCCTTTACACGTGCCGATAGTGAAACAACACAACATTGCACTGATTTGTGGGCATCTGCCTACTTCGGTTCAGATTGATGAAAACGTGATTCTGGAAGTTAATTTATGTGACGTGTATTTGTCCCTTTTTCTTACCCTTTTTCTTTACAAAAGAAGGAAGTGCGAGGCATTGTTATTTCAGTCTTTATCTTGATTGATGACTAATGCTGTTCTTTTTTGTCCTTTTTCTTTGCGACAATTGTTCTTTTTTTAATTTCGAGAGAGAAAAATGTTGCATTATTATATTTCGAAATTCCACAAACCAAGGCGTATAAAGAGATCACGTTTACGTGAAGCCCATTTAGGCATTCCCAGGAAACAAAAAAGCCCATTTAGGCATTTCATCGGTTTATGGGCTTATGGCCTTTGCTTAGAGGAATGAAGTGACAGCAGCTTTGTTGATATTAGGTGCGCGCACAAAGTTGTTCGAATTTTTACTGTTACTAATTTAATTTTTTTACTTAACAAAATTAATTTTTGATTTGGTTAATTTGCAGAAATAGCCTCTTGCCGTCGTGGGCTACGGCGGTATTTAAAAACCGCCGTGGCCCAGGGCGGCGAATGGCCTCCCCGTCAGGCGCGGCTAACGGCGGCCCACCGCCGTTAGCCGGGAGGCCACGTGGCCTTGCCGCCCTCGGGGACGGCGGCGAATGCCTCCAGGGGGCCGAATGCAAAAATACATTTGCCGCCGTCTCCCAGGGTAGTTTTTAGCCCAATCACAGCCTTGGGCGACGGCGGTTTTTAGGCCTCCCCTATATAATCCCTTCACACACTTGCCGACACGTCATTTCCCCCTTCCGCCTCCAGCGTTCGTCCAATAGAGCTGAGGCAAAGGAGGAGCAGTACAACGGCGAAGCCCTCACGGATTTTTGAGCCGAATCTAGGTATTTTTTTGCTCTCTCCCTGTTATATAATCAATTTTTTAGACAAGTGTTAATTAGTACTAGACGCGTAATGTAATACCTGACATATTATGAAAATATTAACGGTTTGGCATAACCATCGTTAGCATTAAATATTAACGGTTAATGAGAGGATTCGGAGTAGATCCTGAAGTAAATGCAATTACGGTGTACGCACTGGTTAGCTGGGCTGTGGAAGGTTTTTGGTGGGAATTGATGCCAATAGATTCGACGGCTAGCTGGGTATTTTTTGTGGAGAGTGCACTGCAGCGAGAATGGACACCGAGCATCCTAGTGGTAGTGCATGACAGAGTCAGCATTGATCAGGCTGGTCCAAGTACAGCGGAAGGGCCCGATGAAACAGGGGAGCAAAATGAGGCAGAAGACGAGGGTGCCGGAGAGGAAGAAGGCCAAGAAGACATGGGACCTGGGGGGTTTGCAGATGAAGGGGAGAGACACCCAGGTCTAGTACAGGAGATGGAAATTGAAGACTCAGAACCTGAACATATGGAGGATGATGATTCTTCGGAGGACGATGTATACCCGGCAGAATGGGACAACGAGGACTTCTCCGGACTCGTTGTCTCAGAGGGGCACACCGTGGCATGGGAGTATCGGCAGAATGAAGTGGTGCAAGGCGCTAGATACGCCGAAAAAGCACAGTTGACAGAGGCTGTGAAGATGTGGGCCGTGTCACTTGGGAGGGAGTTCTGGGTATCAAAGTCCACCAGATCAGTGTACGAAGTGAAATGTGCAAGTTCAAGCGATGGATGTCCATGGAGGATGTACGCATCCAGGAAGAAATATGACGACTGTTGGTCCGTGTCAATCGTGACGGAGCACAACTGCCATCTTCCGGGTGTTCAGAAGTACCACAGGAACATATCATCTGTATTCATCGCTTCAGAGCTGTATTATGCTGTTGTGGAGAACCTCCGGTTCGAGCCCAAGTCAATTATCAGGCGCATCGAGAAGAAGTACAAGTACACCATTACATTTGCGAAGGCATGGAGGGCCAAACAGAAGATAATTGAAAGGAGATTCGGCAGTTTTGAAGCTTCGTACAATAATTTGCCTCGTCTACTGGAAACCATCTGTGCGAGGATCACGCCACCGATCAGTCCCATCGGTCGTTTCTCTCGGCAGTGCAGAACCTCGAGCTCGGTACCTTACGTCCTCGACCTTCTAGGCGACTCCTTCCCGTGGACGACAGGTTCACGACTAGGTACGTACGAACGTTGTACTGTGAAGCTGTATATGTCAACTTACTAACTTGCTTTGTTTTGATTGTTAGGTTGCGGGAGGCAGGCCTTCTGCCGCTGTGTAGGCTGGTAGCAGCCGCAGCGGACCCGACTGACCCGGTGAAGAAGTGGGGTATCGACCGATCGCTGATCACAGCTCTTGTGGACCGGTGGAGACCGGAGACGCACACCTTCCACCTCCCATGCGGTGAGATGGCCCCCACGCTGCAGGACGTCAGCCTCCTCCTTGGGCTGCCTCTAGCCGGTGATGCGGTGGGCCCAGTTGACAGGCTCAGGCGTGGCGAGAGAACATCCTGCAGCGGTTCGCCCCGGTTCACCATGCTCCAGGGCTTCCCCTCGTTGGCGAGATCTCCCCGTACACGCATGCGGGCCCCCCTCAGGCTTGGGTACTGAGCTACACGGTAAGAATGTTTTCTTGTTGTTTTATGTTCATCCTTCAGTCCGTACTAGAATTACAGTGTCAACTTCTTTATATGTTACTGCAGTCTGATCAGCTAGACCCGGAGGCCGACGCGTACTCACTGCAAAGGAGCCTAGAGGCGTACCTGTTGTGGCTGTTCGGGTGGGTGATGTTCACCAACTCGCACGGCCACGCAGTCGACAAGGGCTTGATCCCTTACGCGAGGGAGATAGCCGACGCCGAGGACGGTGCTGTTCCCCAGTACAGTTGGGGATCGGCAGTTCTTGCCGCCACGTACAGGGGTCTGTGCGATGGCTGCAGGAAGACCGACCTAGAAGCGGTCTTCATGGGTTGTCCACTCCTCCTACAGCTCTGGGCGGCAGAGTGGTTCGCGATCGGCCGCCCCGTGGTGGACCACAGTTCGTACGAGTCGACCCTGTACGTGGATGTCCCACCGGAGGACTATCCGACGATGGGGACGGTGTGGTGTCGTCGTGAGGTATGTTCGGTGTTAGAACCGTCTCGGTTTTTTATGTTACTTGGACTAACGAGAACTCTTTTCTTGTTTGTAGCGTCGGTACGCTCACGTGCAGGTGCAGAAGTCGTACCCAGACTTCGTCATGGAGTTCGACAGGATCACGGACGACGACGTTGTCTGGGAGCCGTACAGCGCCGAGGCGGTGAACGCGCGTGCGCCGCATGGGCTGTCGTCCCTCTGCAACAGGGACCAGGACTACTTCCGTGCGGTGAGTCAATGATTTTCATACTATTTTCAACGGTACTTATCACGCGCAACTAACCACACATGTCCTGCTGAACAGGCGGACGATGCTAGGCAGGTCCACACGGAGCTCGGCCTACTGCGGTAGCGCCTCGAGGCTGGCATCCCTCTCACGCAGCAGGAGCAGACGATTACGTTCGGCCGGATGTGCAACACGATGCGCTCGGTCGTCCGTGCTCTGACTTGTCGCCGTTCCGATGCAGCTCCACCGATGCAGATACATATGCGAGGTCCCCATGGTGAAGGGACATCGGCAGGAGCGGCGGGTTCTGTAGGGGCCAGTACGTCGTGGGGAGCAGGTCCTTCTGGTACCGCCGGAGGATCGAGGTCGGCAGGCTCCACGATCGGGCAAGGATTGTTAGGTACGTCAGGTTTGAACCTATTCTCCATAACTAACTGCACTTTTTATTCGGCTGACGCGAACTTTTCTTTACCAGACCCACGCGGCGGATCTCACCACCACCTGGTGGACACTGGGCGGGGATCTGCCCCGAGCACCTCTGCTTGGATCTCTACCGAGGACGACCTCCTTCCGGAGCAGGACGTGATCGGGTCGTCACAGCTCGGAGGTGCACCGCACATACAGCCGTACGATGCCGGTGCTTCCCCTGCTGCTCAGGCGGTCCGAGCCACCCGTGGGGTACCAGCGGACCGCCTGACGTACTCGCGCGGGCACATGCGAGCGCAGCCTAGGAGGACGAGGAGGCGTATGACCTAGGGGCTATTGTTGTATTTATTTATTTATAGCTCTCGCATTACTTGTTTAAATTTGTCATGTCCATATTCACCCCCTCTAGACTCGATCCCATCCTTCAGATCTGACATTTCACAAATATTTACAACGATACTCCGTCCTGTCTGTACCATTTCAAAATGACAAACCACTTTCGGCGCATACCATGCACGAGTACGGATCACCTTTACTTGCATAATATAGGCCGCGCGTGCGCCACATTGCGACAAGCGAGCTTTCGGCGCGTCGCTTTAGTCATGCGTCGTCACGAGCATTCTGAATGCATGGTCGGCCACTTCAACCACTTTTTGCATATGCATGTCCCTTATATTTTGACTTGTACGTCTTATAGGGAAATAGACGCACGACAACCTATATAAAAGCACCATCATAGTAGCAGAGGGCCTTCACCCAGGCCCTTGGGCAAACTTCGCACCGTTTATGAACTACGGCCACTACCTGCCTCACTAGTTTTCTTTTCTTCTTGTAGCAGCATCGAACAATGTCTCCTACACCTCTTTTTGTGGAGGATTGCAACTGGCGATATTTAGGTTTCGCTTTGGTACTGCCACCTTGGGCTGAACGCTCGATATGCCTTTGTGGTGACCGTTGCCGGCTACGCGTATCTCATCAGGAGGAGACTTACGGCTGGAGATACTTCGAGTGCGTGCACCAGAGTCTCCAGGTACATGTTTCAGTCAAGTCTTTGTCATATTCGTTTTTACGCCCACGACTCTTATACCAGGATATT
Source organism: Oryza meyeriana var. granulata (assembly GCA_003991445.1). Classification (NCBI taxonomy): domain Eukaryota; kingdom Viridiplantae; phylum Streptophyta; class Magnoliopsida; order Poales; family Poaceae; genus Oryza; species Oryza meyeriana. The sequence goes on from RYFJ01001639.1 coordinate 350,927, forward strand.
TACCTTAACAGACCGAGGGAAGATATTGCGGCTTCATCGAGTGGATTGACAACGGCAACCCGGAATATGACTACCTCCCGTTAGACAAAAGGATGGCGCAATACATGGCCAGGAGGGCGGAGCACAAATAACGTCTAGAGCTAGAAGGGGCAGACTGGAGAAATCGACCTCTCGGACTACCGCGATGGGAGGACCGTCCAACGTGCGCTTGTGGTGATCGTTGCCAGGTCGTCAGGTCGAGAAGGCCAGGAACTCTGCGACGCAGAAGCTTTGTTTGTCCGAACATTCTTGACAACGATATCGATGTAAGTTCAAACCGCACCTTACTTCCTGCAGATAGTTTACCTTCACCAAACGTGACGAATTTACTAATCAAACTCGACCCACAAGATCCTCCAAGGAGGTGTCAATTCAGACAATGGATTGACAATTTCACGCCGTCATATCTATCATGGCACTGGAACATGCAACCAGAATCACCAGCCGACTACAGCCTGTCTAGATCGTACCATAAACGAATCGCCCGCTTTTCTTGGAACCGGTGACTAGAACGAGCGGATACATTGTACTGCTAACAATGTAGTATCCCTTGTTGTATTTCGTACTATGGGTGTCGCATTCATCATGCCGCAATGCGAACGGCTCGCATCTAGCTAATATCACTATGCTATTGTACGTGCACTGCGTAAGTATCGACCGAGTGGATGACGAATAATACAATATATCGTCTTCCAATGTCGAATTAAAAATCATTCAGTACGTACATTTTTGGGGTTAAAAATTAGCAACAAAAATTTCAAATTTGGTAATTTGCAAATGGCTCCAGGGGGCCGAGGCCTGGGTTGGGCAATGGTCCGATCGGGAGGGGGCAACGGTTCGATCGGGGGTATTCGAACGGTCCGATCCCTAGACGGACGGTCCGATCTGGGGCAACGGTCAGTCCGATCAACGGTCCAATCCGGGGGCAACGGTCCGATCGTGTGCATTCCGATGGCCCGATCCCTGAGCGGATGGTCTAATTTTAGGCAATGGTCAGTTCGATCAACGGTCCGATTCGAGGGGCAGCTGTCCGATCAGACGATTCGGACGGTCCGATACCTAAGCGGACGGTCCGCACAGGGATCGGACCGTCCGAATCGCCGGCGGTACGCTATGCATTCGCCGCCCTGGGGGACGGCGGCGAATGCCTCCACCGCCGTCCCCAAGGGCGGCAACGCCACGTGCCCCCCCCGGCTAACGGCGAGGGGCCGTTAGCCGCGCCTGACGGGGAGGCCATTCGCCGCCCTGGGCCACGGCGGTTTTTAAATACCGCCGTGGCCCACTGCGGCAAGAGGCTATTTCTGCAAATTAACCAAATCAAAAATTAGTTTTGTAAATTAAAAAAAAATTAAATTAGTAACAGTAAAAAACCAAGTTCTTCTCTCTCTCTCTTTTTTAAATCCAGCCCAAACGTGGCACCAGTTGTAAGCTCCAACATGGCCTTCGAATCTATATATCCTGTACAGTTGTCACCAAAAAAACACATACAAAGAGCCTTGTCATCAGTAATCTCAAACCATTTGATCATGTTAAAAAAATATCAATTGTTAAATTAAGGAGTTATTTATACGTAATCGTTAGCCGTCTCTTACCCTTCTCTTTACCTTTAATTAGATACACGTCATCAGTAATTCTAAACCATTTAATTATATTAGTATAAAATTATCAACTATAAGATCAATGAGTTACTTATCTGTATTCATTAGTCATCTCTTCTCCTTCTCTCTACCTTTAATCTATGACAAATTATATAGTTGTATCCAATAACATATTCCCACGAGAAATATGAGCTAAATGAGACATGGGCACATAATCTAATTGAAGCACCAAGTTTAAATAAACATGTAATATTTAGATTTCATAATAGTATATATTCATTTCTATGAATTTTTCTATAAAATAGTGCTTTCAAAAAATAAACCGTGAAGCAACGTTACCAAATTTATACATCTATTTTCACCTGCTAATTGTAAACTTTAATTATTATTATAATAATAATAAACCTAATAAATCCTGCAGCAATACACAGGATATTTTCTAGTTTGGTTGACTCATACTACCACTACACTTGCCTTGGAATACGAGGGTTGAGGTTTCTTTTTTACGTGGGGAGTAGGTTTAGTAGGGTTCACAGATAGCTTTGTTTTTAGAGGCACAGATAAATTTAGTCATAAAGGTATTTTCTCCGTTTTATAATAGATGGCGTCATTAACTTTTGATACCATTTTGCCATTCGTCTTATTCAAAAATTTTAAGTATAATTTATTTTGTTGTGACTTGGTTTATCATGAAAGAAATTTTGACTCATATTTTTTATATTTACACTAATTTTTTTAATATGACGAATGATCAAACGTCACGACAAAAATCAACAGTGCCATTTATTAAAAACCAAATGTGGTATGTAAAGAATTTTTTTATTTGTCAGTTATATATGGAAGAATGCTAAATTGCAAATGTGTTGAGAGAGAGTGAGTTTGAAGGATAACCTTTGGCCCAAGCCCAACAGTGTAAAATTTGACAGGTCCAGTATACATCAAATGGGCTACCTGTCCAAAACGGAGGCCGAGCTTGATTTGTTCTCCATTTCGTTTCCATATTAGCTTGAGTTTGTTTTTGTTCTTTGGAAAAGCAAAGGGCCAGTTCGACAGGAACTCCTGTTCGTTAACAGCAGACACATGAATAAATGAACTGCAACTCTGCAAGTCGTCATGAAAAGCTCCATTCCATCTGTCACTGTACTTGATCGAGTTTATATACTCTCTATTTTTAAAATATAACGATTTCTAGTATTTAAAATTTATCTAAATATAATAACTTTAACTTTTCAACTAATCACAAGTTTCTACTATAAAATTTTTTCATATTTTTTCTTCTCAACTAATCATAGTTTTTCTCCATTTAATTCTAATAACTTTTTAAATTTCCGTGTCTAACTCTAAAATTTTTTATATTTTAAATAGTAATTAATATCTAACCAAACACGGATGACTAGTGCAAACATGCAGTCAGTCAAATTATTGATCACTCGAGAAGAAACCTGAAGTTCCACTAATTAATTTGATCTTATCTCACACACGACATTTTCTTCCCAGGTCGTACGTGGACCAAGCAATCACAGGACGTCGGATGCTATTATCTTGCTGATCAAACTCAAGAAATGATCGATAATAAGCTCCTGCTAACTCGCACCGAGTCTTTGACATGCATATGATACATTCAAATGTACCACAGGGAGTAGGTAGATTGGTATTATTGGACAAAATTTGCGTTGGTCAATCATTTCGTAAGCTCACACACCAAACTAGTTCAGAAGATTTGGTCGTCGTAAATTCCAAACAAGACTGTCACAAGCAGTTCGTGGGATGTATAATGTCATATGTGTCATGTTAATTTGCAATATTTTAAGGTCAATTTGAACTAGCAGATTTCCTGCACAATTTTGTACAAAGCTAAATAAAAGTAGAATTGGATTTGATATATAAGTTCTTATCTTCTATTTCTATAAATACAATTATAATTTTCATATGAAATTAAAAATAGAATTGGATTCTATATATAAATCTTACTTTCTTTTCTGTTTTCATGCATATAGTTGTAATCTGTTTTCATGTATATAGTTGTAATTTGTATATAACATATTTTAAAAGTGAAATTAGATTTGATATATAACTCGTAGCTTCTTTTTTTAATATACAATTCTACTTTGTATACAATTATAGCGACTACACCGCTATAATTTAGACCCACTACGATCCAACGGTCAAAATCTTTCTTTTTTGAATTAATCTGAGAATTTCTAACCACTAGAGCGAATGTGGTGACTTTTTCGAGGCATGTCTTATGAGCCAAGAACAACGGACAAAGCAACATAATTTATTTTGGAACATACCTTTTATATATACTTCTATTGTCAATGGTTTAAATGACATGACTTATAAGCTAACGAACCGCCGATGTAGCACCAAGCTTTTTTTCGAAACTGTAGAACAGCCATATGTACATCTCTCATAATTTTCGTTGAAAAGGTGATCTGATAGTAGTTACACCTTAATCCAAAGTACGAAAAGAATCTGAAAATCCACACGATAAATAGACAACCCAACCGGATATATATATCGCAGAGGAGAGAGATAAAACCAAACTATATAAAGTGCCGGGTGAAAAGGTATATTTGCTTTTTGTATGTGCAGTCATTGCTTCACCTACTGAGAGATGAAACGCACATATACACGCCGTGACGTGCCTGACCGACTGACTTGGACGTGCGTACCCGCGTTGCCTTCGCCTCGTCGCAACTTCCTCCCACCCGAATCGCCGGCACGGGCCGGAGAGCGAATTCTTTTTATTATTTCTTATTTTTTATTTTTGATAGTAAACCATCTTAATTTTTTTTAAATCTAAACCCTTTTAGTTACGTCAATCTAACGACGCGACAGAATAACATTATCACATCAGCCAGATTGACGTGACAAGATAACACTGTCACGTCGACTTCTTCTAGTCAGGCGGAATGACGTGGCCAAAAGATTTAGATTTAAAAATAAGTTCTAGGAGAGTTTATTTTTAGAATTTAAAAACAAAAAGGTTTAAAAATAATAAAAAATCTCAGGGAGCTCGCACACTTAGCTTACTCACCGTATTATTGAAACAAACTATTTTCTCTATGATTTAAAAATAAGTTTTTTTAAAATTTCTACCGTATTATTTAAACTGCTTGCTTTTAAGCTATTTGTTGAGTTTATTCTCTAAGATGTTTAATTTATCTAGATAATTTACGATAATAATTTGCTTAAAAATAGGTTTTTTAACTTTATTTTCTAGATTCTACGCTATAGATTCTTACAAAGTAGATGAAAATCTAAATTATTTGAAGAGCTAAAGATTTTAAAAAAAACTGTAACCGCTATAAACTCTTTAAACATGACCAAAATCAAACAGAGAAGTCACCAGGAACGTAGAACTATGCTACGTCTCTCGTCCCTGCCATGTAAAAACCTAAAAGAAAACAAATTAGCTTCCCACCTTCCTCAATCTCGTTTCTCGACCCATCAATCCAAGAACTTTGGTAGCATATAGCCGCGCATATATACAAGGCCACAAGCACGTCGTCATCGTGCGCGCGAGAGCTCGTGTCTCGTTTTCCGCCCGCCCTATAGCCGGCAGAGCGCGCGCTTGACAATTTGTCACACTTGACGTCTCACCATGCCATATCCCATATGCATATGCACTTTCGTCCGATCCATGCAACTTGATCCGTCTGTATTGTGACCCGGCTAATTCATCTGCTGCTGCATCTGTCACTATATCTCTCCCTTTCTATACAGACCAGTACAAGTTCCCTGTGACTGCTAAGCAGGGTTTATCTTTTCGTTCTGGAAATAAAAACAGCTCCTCACTAGTTTACCGAAAAGCGACCAGAACCCGGTAAAAATCAGTAAATATCGATGGCTTTCGGTCAACGTCGTACGACAACCAGCTAAAACCGATCACTTTTCACAAACCAACCACGGACGGTTTCACAAAAACCAAACTATTTTCATGAAAACCGATTAGTTTTGTGAACCCTACTACTAGGTAGTAGGAATATACCGTTCTCTCACTACACAAGTAGTATGTAGTATTTGGGTATTTTTGACTGAACTTATCATACTAAATTGGGCGACTAATGAACAAACAAAGGTTGGTATTAGCTAGCTAGTGTGCTGCACTTCTATGAAAATTACTTTAGAGGTGGTTGACTTAAGTGATCGTTCCTAAAAATCTGTTTTTTTAATGGTCCGTGATCAAGGACCCCTGATCTAATTTTACAGATGACTTATTTTTTAGTTGTATATAAGATAAGGTAGGTGTTATTAAAAATGTTTTTTTAAAGTAGCGTGGACTGTGCTACATAAATAAGTAGAAATACTACATAAGTAAAGCTATTGATCAGGGGTGTTTTTGGGAATGTCAACAGTGTGTTATGTGGAATATTATCAGGTATTTATGGTATTGTGCATAAAGTTGTCAAATGTAGTGATGGGTACTAATAAACTAGAGCAATTGCTGCACATGACTACCTTTCTACTCAACTCTTCTTGTGCTGGTTGGTAGCGGTAAGGTATCTTGACTATTCATAAAATCTTACAAGAGTTTGAGCTGCCTACTTTTTACAATTATCCAAAAAACTTTTTTACTTCTCAAAAAAATTATACCGGGTTATTGAGATGTAAAAGTACCATTTTTTTAGTCCCGTCCCTTATATTGCCTGTTTAATTGTCCTTACACGACATGACACGTACAAATATGTCACAAGTAAAGATTCTCATACGTTGGATTCATTCCGAACTTTAGGGAAACCGATGTAGAACCGAAACACGTTCCGTCATCAAATTGTAAAGCATTTACAAGAAAAAAAAATACTACATATATAAAGCATTTACAAGAAAAAAATACTACATATGTATACTTTCCCCTTTTGTCTAATACTCTGTTTTATTCAAGATTTACTATTGATTAAACGTTTGATATTTTAGATATAACTTTGAGATTCGAAACGAGGAAAGCGAATTTCAAGTTACGTTTTTAACTTGTTACAGTTGCCATTATCAATCATGCGTAACTTTAAATATAAAATTATGCAACCCAATCATAAATATGTACAATTGCAATTAATTGATGGATTTATTTTTTCAAACGTTTAATCAATAAACGGTCATGTTTTATTTATCAGTTTGGATGACATCCATATGATTCATCGGACACACCACTGCACTTAAGCTCGTGATCTAGATTCCACGGCAAAAAGATCCAAAAGTGTCAATCTAGGATAAAAAAAAAAAGAACATACACTATGGTACCCTACCAACAATATATATTCAAGCCCTTTCTAACAAACCAAACAGTATCTAGTGCACAAATCAAATGATCGGCCCCATCTCATAGAAGAAAAAACCACAAGAAAACAAGACGAGGATGCGTTCTCAAGCTAAAAAAAGTCAATCGGGTTGGACATCTACCATACAAGAATCGTCTATGATCTGACCCACACCATCTACCAAACACAAACAATAACATTTCAAAAACAAGATATATTTATATATATACACATCCCTGCAACAGAATGACCATTTGGAGACATCGAACATGCATGTACAAGACAAGATTAAAGACACTCTTTTTTGCTAGCTGATCACGGATTAATTAAAGATGTTGCAGACGACAAAAGCAACTCTAATTAACTTAGAACACCAGCAAATTAAAGTCGATCTCTCGCGCCATGCATAATGCGCACGGCTACACAATACCCGAAAATACTGTATAATTAATAATAGGAGTATTAATTAGCTAGGATCGGTCCATGTGTACGCATACGAAAATACGGGTCGGTGTACGTTTGCATGTACGCAATCGCATGCAACGCAACGCAGTGCAATTATAGGCTTTAAGTAGGAGATCGAAGCAAGCGATCGAGGTAAGCTAATCCATGGAGTAGCAGCTCTGCTTGAAGGCTTCGAGGTTGTGCTCGAAGACGGGGACGAAGGCGTCGACGCTGCCGTCGCCGAGGTAGGAAGGCACCAAGAACAGCATCCCCTCCGTCGGGAAGTAGCTCGGCATGAAGTAGCTCGGGCTGCCGCCGCCGAAGTCGAGCTCGTAGAACGGGAAGGTGAGCCAGCTGTCCACCTCCAGGTCCGGGCAGAGCACGTCCTTGAGCACGGCGGTGGGAGCCAGCCCCTCGGTCTCGACGGCGCCGGAGCTGGCGAAGTCGACGAACGAGCGGAAGTAGGCGGCGTCCACCCGCGCCACGGCGTCGTGGATCACCTGCGCCGCGTGCTTGAGCGGCCGGCTCAGGAGGTCGCCGACGGTGGCGCGCGGGAACGCCCAGAGCACCAGGTTGCCGAAGTACCCCGGCGGCGCAGACAGCCGCTGCCGGCCGTCGACGGAGATGCGGATGGTGGAGCACTGGAGGGGGTTGCCGAGCCCGCGCGCCCGCGTCATGGTGCGCCAAACGTGGGCGAGGATGGTCTCGAACCGGCTGAACGGCCGGCCGCGCCCCTCCGACGCCGTCGCGCGGAGCCTCGCGATGAAGTCCTTGGTGAAGTGCGCCTTGTGGATGACGATGTTGTGGTTGGCCTCGCCGTGCTTGTGGTGGTGGTGGTCGCCGTCGCCACCACCGGCACCACCCGCCGCGGCGGACGACGGCGGCGGGCGGTAGAACTCCACGCCGCGGTGCTCGAACTCGACGACCGGCGGGTCCCGCGGCAGGAAGAGCTCCGGGTGGTGGTGCGGCGGCGCCGGGCCAACGGCGAGCCCCCGCGCGGCGCGACCCCACGCAACAAGGAAGTCACTGGTGGCGTGGCCATCCGCGATGGCGTGGTTCGCCGTGAACCCGACGGCGAGCGACCCGCACGCGAACCGCGTGAGCTGCACCTGCACCACCTCCTCGATCTCCCCCTCGAGGCTAGGATGCAGCTGCAACACCACCGGCGACGGCTTCGCCGGCGCGATGTCTGCGAGGTTACCATCAACGCACGCCTCGACCAGCCTCGCGCCATGGTCATTCAACACCACACCAGGCTCACCGTTGGGGCCACGGCGGACCTGGCCGGCGAAGAGCCTGTACACCCCGAGCACCGCCGCGAGGCCGCGCTCGATATCGGCCGCGGAGGGGCCCGGCGGCCGGAAGGCGTAGATGATGGCCATCTGCATGTTGTACGTCACCTTGTCGAAGATCGACGTCGGCACGTGCTCGGTGGTGTCCGGCGGCGGCGCCCCCTCCGGGTACGACGGCCTGACGAGCTTCGAGCTCACCACCTTGACCTCCATTTCTGTCGTCTTCGTGCAGTGATGCTGCCTTTTGTTGCTTTGCTATGTCGAGCCCATCGTGAGTGACCAGGCGAACGCGCGCTATAAATAAGCAGCTCGCACCGGGGAGTAGGTGGGTCACAAGCAACCACTGAAATGTCCAAGTAGCATCTCCAGAGAAAAAAATTTCCAAGCTGCAGCATTGCGGCGCAATCTGCATCATCACCGCGCGAGCAGTTGAGAGACTAGCATAATCACCGGCACTTGGGATTGCACTGGTTTCATATTGCCATGGTCATCGACCAACTACTCACTCACTGCCGCTTTAAAGAGGAAAAATGCACCAGCTAGCCACTGACATAATTACGTACGTTACAAACTGCACTATTACACGCTAGCTGTGACGATAAACCAGACAGAAGTGCTAAGAAATGGTATATCATTAAAACGACACAGTAAAGACACGATATCGAGATATCATATCTAATATATATCATATCTGATATATATGGGTATTAGATCTGATACTGTTAGAACAATATACCAAAGCATGTTCTTGCTTTTGCTGAAATAATCCTGATATGATCACATCAGTTTCCAAGGTAGTGTTCTAATGTGCTTCTATTTTTAGCTATACCTCAATTTCACTTTTCCTAAAACACTGAACGGTGCGTTTTTAAAAAAACTTTATATATGAAAGTATCTTAAAAAATTAAATAAATTTATTTTTTAAGTTTTTAATAGTTAATATTTAATTAATTATGTATTAATAACGTTTTTCGTTTTTAGTATGACATAAGCTAACGCCACCTAATATGCTTTCTAGTGGAGATTACGGCGTGAGTACGTGCACGCAGCAGCTGGGCCGGTGGTGCGGTGCGCGCGTGGACGGCCAGCCGCGCGCGCGGACCAAAATGGCCGGTGTCACGTTCGTTTTCTGCGACACCAACACGTACGTGCGCTTCAGGCTAAAGCGTGTACATCCATCTCGCCTAGCTGTACGTTCAATCCACCGGGCCGGGGTGATTTCTGCTTCACTGCTCAGCTACGTACGGCGAGCGGTGTGTGCTGCGACACATGTCTGAATCGCGTCCTTAATTACATGTTCGGCTGATCACTATATAAGCTATAGATTAGGGCACCGTTATTTCTACCATATATATAGTCTTATCCACTACTTTCCTATATTTTTTTTGATAAGTATATTTTTCAAACTATTAAACGGTATTTTTTTAAAATTTTTTTTCTATACATAAGTTTTATAAAAAAAAATAAACGAATCTATTTTTTAATAGTTAATACTTAATTAATTATGTACTAATAGTTTATCTCGTTTTACGTATGGCTGATAACCTCATCACACAAGCTAAAAGGAACATTGACTTGGCTAGCTAAGGTGTTGTTCATTTTGGTTTGTAGCTCCTGGCTACTTTCTCGGTTTCCGTTAGCATGCTTCTCAAAACGTAAAAGTGTGTGTTTTTAAAAAAACTTTTTATATAAAAGTATCTCTAAAAAATCAAATAGATCCGCTTTTCAAGTTCCAAATAGTTAATACTTAATTAATCACGCGTTAATAATATTTCTCGTTTTGTATACAGCTTATAAGCCATACAAACAAGCTGATTTAAACACCCTCTAAGCCTGGGAAGCTGATCGATCAGCGGTTGTAGATCAAGCTAGCGAGCTACTTGCTCTATTCCAAAATACTATTTCTGTATTAAATATAAGAAATTTTGGTTATACACCTAAATAAGTACTTATCTAGATGCATAGCTAAAATCCCAAAATCTCTTATATATATTTTGGAATAGAGGTAGTATACGAGATTAACTTTGTTAGTTCTCATTACATGAGAGATGATGGAGGGTTGAAGGATGGTTAGAGTAACGTGGGAGAAAATAAATGGGAATTGATTAATAAAATAAGTAGTACTCTAAATAGTGCTTATATTTTGATATAGAATTGCTATTTTTCAGACGCCTGAAATTACACATTGCTATGACTGACTAAAATTATAGTTGTCGGAGGATGAAACCTCGACGGCGGGAAGTCGGGAGACACCCCTTTTGAGATTCGGCCAGGGGAGTAGTTCTCAGGCGAAGCCGGCTTCGGGTGGAAGAAGATGAATCAGCGCTCAGGACAGAAATAGAGAGGCCCGAGCTGGAGACAGAAAGGTCCGGACCGTCCGAATCGGGTCCGGACCGTCCGATTGTTGTGACTGCGCGGGAAATAGATCGATAGTTCGGAAGGCAAAGAACCGCGGCGGAACGAGGAGACGGGGGGATTATACAGGTTCGGGCCGCCGGAGCGTAATACCCTACTCCTGTGTTTTGGACTATCCGAGAGAGAAAGATAATGTGGAGCGGAATTTACAAGGAGGACCCCGGGAGCTCGGAAGCTCACCGGGAACCGGAGGTGGCGTCGGTCGTTCTACCAGCGACCGGACTCGAGGAAGGAGAAGGAGATCTCTGCTCCCTAAGGCTGGAGCCTGAGCTGCTTGCCTTCGTCTACGGCATGGATCCTCCTTTTTAGGCGAGGGGAGTCCACAGTGCCGGTACGCGGAAGGAGATATTTTTCGGTGAGGTCTCCAGTGCGCCCCTGTCTGCCTGCAACGCCCATGCCGGAGTTGGAGGAATGTCTCGTCGCTCACCTCCCCGCCTGCCGTGCCCACGCCGGAGCAGGTATGCTGCGGGCGGTAGAGTCGTGGGGATGTGATGGAGCCGGGAGACGTGATGGCGCACGCCTCCAAGTCAAAAGGCCCTGACTGTGAACAGCAATTGCACAGTGAAAGAAACCCCCGTCGTCAAAAGTTCTCTGACCGCACGGGGAATAGAACGGGCGTCAGGGGCGACACGCCCCGTCACCTCGCCATTAATGCAGTAGTTGGCCTCTGACCAGCTCGGGTCAGCCATGTGCCCGGGCGCCGCACACCCGGGGCGCCGAAGCTGCAGGCCCTGGACCCGGGGAGAACACCGGGGAATGTGGGACCCCCGTTCCCGTTTTGCCGACAGTGGCCCCTGGGCCTGTTGCTCGACCGGGGCTTAATCCGGGCAGGAACAGGGCCATGTCTCGGGGAAACGAAAAGGCGCGGGCCCACCAGGTTTAGCGGGGGAGTCGGCGTCGGCACCCGGGGCCAAGGCGGTCGGCTCCCGGGACCGGGGCCGGGGCGGTCGGCACCCGGGGCCAGAGCCCGGGGCCGAGGCTGCCGTGCCCGGGTCCCGGGCAATGTCCCCGGACGCGGGTCAGAGGAAGGCGCACCGGGGGACCGCTCCCGGACCCGGGGAAGGCGCACCCGGGCCCGGGAAGCGATCGCGCCCCGGGCACTTAGCAAGAGGGCCGGTCGCCACTTGGGCAGATTGTGGCCCCAGGGAAGTGACGTGGCCGAAGACCCACGCGTCTCCGGCGATTGTGGGGACCCCCAGTCTTGTTTCGCCGACAATAGTAATGAGCAATTTTATTTTTTTTATGTATATGGTTTTACTTTATTTTTATCTCAGTTTGAACACTTTTGCATATAATTTTATAATGAATTAAAAATTTATTTCACGTTTAGGTTAGAGTAATTATTGTTTAACCTTTTATCTATGAAAAAAGAGGTATTATTTTAAATAATTAATAGTAGGAGTGATGAAAACCATAGAATTACCATCGAGACATAGAAAAAGTAATTAAAAATTTTAAAATTTTTAATCACCTGAAAACTAGACTCCGTTAAATTTTAAATGGTAGAAAGGATTTATATTTTGAAACGGACGGACTAACCAGTGCCCAGGCCCGAAAGGTTCCCGTGACTTCTATCGTTTAGAAATATTTTAATGGCCCTACTTTGTACAGCAAGTCCACCAACAACAGGAATGTTTGGTGAATCAGATGGGAGCCACGGCCGGCGGCAGGAACAGGTCAGGTCAGATCTGGATCGTCGTTGGTAGCAGCCGCTACCGATGAACAGTGCTGCACCGCCGCTGTCGTCCCTGCATGCGTAAAGGCCCACCATATGCTGCAAAGTCTCAGAGCATATATATATATATATATATATATATATATATATATATATATATATATATATATATATATACTGTATCAAATTAAAATTTTAGATTTGCTATCGATGAAACGTTTGATTTTTTTAGATTCTATCAACAATAATACTTACCATGAGATAGAACTTTAAGATTTAGAATGAGACGGAGGAAGCGAGTTATAAGTTACAATTTCAACTTGTTATATAGTGTTGCCATTAATGATCAAACTTTAATTATAAAATTGTGTAACTGTATCTAACTCATAAATTTTATAAATTTATTTAACTCAATAATAAATATATGCAACTACAATCGATTAATAGATTATTTTTTAATCATTTGAACAATAAATGGTCCCAATTAATTTTACCTATAGCAAAGAGAGAAAACAAATGGATCTGACCCATACCTCCTAATTCCTTGGAAGTCGGTTAAAAAATAAACTCATTAATTGAAAGTGAAAAACACATATTTGTATTGTGTATTTTTTTTTGACATATATCTTCACTCTTTTTCTCTGCTATTTCATTATCCATTTCCTTGGTTTATACGTACTGCAAACTTGCGAGATTTTTTTTGGAGGACAGATAGAAACAAGCAGGACCAACGGACTGGATAGCCGCCACATCTCTATCTAACCACCATTGTGTTCCTTTGCATCATATCATCGGCTTCATCTCTGAGGACGACGTACGTACCGGTGGATGAAGCCGACACCGAGACAGATCAGTATCTAAGAATTTAAGCCCCGGGTAGAACACAAAAAAGACGTTATATCTAGAAATATGAATTAATAAAAGAATAAATTACGTTAATGGTGGTGGCACTCTGTTGGGTGGAAAAATAACTACGTCCTAGCGAAGCTGCTCATCTTTTTTTTTTTACTAAACGAAAAAAAATAGAATCTTTAATGTCTAAATGTGCATCCAGACAATCATTATAAACTATAATTCTTTGAGACTACGAGGATTATCATCAAACACTTGGAGCCAAAGAAAACAAACCTAAACCTATTCTAACGAAATCATTAGAGCGAGAAGAGGGGAACTTCTGAAAATAGAATTAGACGTTTAAAAACATGTCCAACCGCATTGGCTTGTATTAAAATATGAAAATTTTGAGGCTTTTTACGGTCGCTCAGTTTGGCAATCAACAGTCTTGCACAGGGAGAAAGAGCCAACTTATTTTCAGTGAACGGAGTTGGCTAATCAATTGAGCTATGGCCAACAAGTTCTAGAAAAATAAAAAAATGAACATAACAACAAAAATTAATTTATGGGTAGAACTTTTATATTTATGTTATTGGCGGTTTAAAAATTAAAGGCTAAAAAATAAATTATTATAAAAAAATCTTAAAATTAACTCTAAAATTAAATTTTAAAATTTAAATTTTAGTTACAGCTGATAAGACAACCAGAGGATGAGAAACCAACTCTTCCTATGCGCCGCACGTCGAATGCGGCCTTCTGCACTACTGATCAAGTGAGAAAAGGTGATGTTACTCCATATGAATGGAGGAGAGCGTTTTTTTTTGTCTCTGAAAGGGACATCCGAGTAGAATTACCCACGAGTGAGAAAAAAAAACTTCACAAGGGAGAACAAAAAGGCTAGACTTTTACCACATGTTTGATATAAGTTGTTGCTGCATGTAGTGTGGAATTTACCGTCGTTGTTTTGGCATGTTGTGATCGATGCCACACATTAGTCAACGCGTGCTCTTGTTGCTGAAAACGGCAACTGGTCATCGATCGATGAGTTTGCTGTGGCTGAGGTGGTGCTCGAGATAGACTTACGGTGGAGGCATATAAGCTATAGGTAAAACAATAAATATTATTAGCGTGTGATTAATTAATTGTAAACTATTAAAAACTTAAAAAATTAGATCTATTTGATTTTTTAAAGATACTTTTATATAAAAAGTTTTCACAGAAATTAGCCAAATGCTGAAGGAGAAACAAACACTCCCTTAATATTCTTGATGATCTAGTGCATTATATATATATATGCTACTACTAGGTTTGTAGCTACTCTCTTATAGCCATCAAATTTCGAGTAGTTTATTTATACTTTCTTTCTATTTAATGTTCTGCTTATTTCTGTGTTGATTTTTTCTTCTATTTTAATTTATATTTTTTTATTATCAAGATACAATATTATTTAAGTGAATATATATATATATATTCGAGATGAAGAATGTGGTACTTAGGTACGCACATCGTAATCACTTCGATTAAGTAGAAAAAATCAACGCCCAATTTGGTTCGTTTTAGAACAAGGGATAATATCATAATAGTCTAGACAACAGTTGTTGGAATATATAGTACGTATACGTAGACAGTAGACTGGTGACTATGACCAAAGAGAAAAAAAAAAGCTTAATTACACTGTGTGTTCTCCTGAACCAGTTTTTTTCACACTTTTTCTTGATCGATTAGGTAATAGGTACGCGTACAATGTACGCTGCTACTTGTACATAACTAGTTATAGATTGTGTGTTGCAATGGTTTTTTTATTTAGTTTAGTAGAAAGATTTGGATCTAGTGGGCTGTTATTTTTTATATTGTGATCGGTTTTTTTTAAGAAATCGGTTGTTTAGTTTATATGGTTTTTATAGAAGGGAATAGGTTTTTACATGGATTGGGTGATAAAGCCACGGAAGGAGAAAAACTCTAATTAGTCGAGATATTATGAGATTAGGAGGGATTAATGCTCATGTTGTAATCGAATATATTGACAGGATATACGAGCTGTTCCTTGATGCTTTTTTGCGTTAGCTGTTACCGACCTGCGAGCTAACCCTTGTGCGCATATAATCATATTGTTCCTTCTCTCCTTTTCCTTTTTGATCGCTAATATATGTACACGTGGCAGAGAGCTAGGCCATGCTTAATTAAGGTCTCACCTGAAGCTTCTATGGTGATAATAACTTTTGTTTTAAGTTGTTAACACGTCAAGTCGAGTCGAGTCGATCTCCAAGCGCAAACTTTAGTTGTAGTTGGTCTCTGATCTGCATGTTGTTGTTGTTTAATTATCCTTTTTCGCGAGATTATGGGAGATTATATTGATTATCTCTTCGATGGTTAACAGTGATAGTCCCATTTGGGAGTAGGTAGGTGGCTCTTAATTACCCAGATTAAGATTAATTAACGTGTATGTACACTGACGGACTAGTAATAAAAAAGCCAAACAGGATAATTAAGAAAAGTATCGCACTGCTCGACGATGAGTCCGTACGTAGGTGGCTGCTAGTTGTTTTATTCTCTATTTAATAAATAGAGTACTATGTCATATTTTTTATAATGTGATAAAAAATTAATGAAAAGAAAAATAAAATGGAATAATAAAAATAAAATAATACATTATATGACATATTATAACTATGAACTAAATGTTCTGACATTTTTTAAAATATAAAAATAAAACCTCGGAAATGCCTAAATAACCCACTTGTCCCCTGGCTGTATGCCTGTAGGAGCTGTGAACATTTCAGACACATGCATGCATCTCCCTATCTATACTCTGGCTAGCTAGTACTCCTATAATCTGTGAACCGTGTCTGTCCGAATCATGCTTGTCCATACCGGTTCTCTGCAACCGTGTCTGTCTGAATCATGCTTGTCCAAATTTATCCTTAGATATAAGCCCCTTTTAATTTAAATTATCAAGTAGATTATTATCACAGCTATCTATTTAATTATACAGGTAATTTAAATATTTTAAGAAATACACTTGACAAAAATAGATTAAAACAAGTGATGCAAACAATACAGTAATAGAAAGTTTATTAAGAAAACATATTTTACGAAGCGTGAAGAAAAAATATCTATTTTAATAATCCAATGAATAAACTGAAAATAACATGGGGGCATTGGTTGGATCGATCGTTCCAAGCGTTTAACCCGTCAAAAATCCATGTTTTTAGGTACAAAAATCACATGTTGACTGTACTAGTATGGATGTTGGTTGTGCTTTGCCAGTTGCCACACACCTAAGCAAATTACCTCGTCTACGTAGCTAGCTTTGCTTTGATCTGTAGCCAGGAGGTGGGCTCAAGCCTTTGTTGTTTTGTTGACGCGAACAAGGCCCAGCCCACTAGCCCAGTGTAAGTGTGTGCGCGGCCCAGGGTGACCGACCGGTTGACCGGCAGGCACGTCTCCCGGTTTTTTACTGTTACTAATTTAATTTTTTTAATTTACAAAACTAATTTTTGATTTGGTTATTTTACAGTAATAGCCTCCTGCCGCCGTGGGCCACGGCGGTATTTAAAAACCGCCGTGGCCCAGGGCGACGAATGGCTTCCCCGTCAGGCGCGACTAACAGCGGCCCCCGCCGTTAGGCGAGAGGGGGGGCACGTGGCGTTGCCGCCCTCGGGGACGGCGGCGAATGCCTCCAGAGGGGCCGAATGCAAAAATGCATTCTGCATTCGCCGTCGTCCCCCAGGGCGGTTTTTAGCCCAATCGCCGCCTTGGGGGATGGCGGTTTTTAGGTCTCCCCTATATAATCCCTTCGCACACTCACCGGTGCGTCATTTCCCCCTTCCGCCTCTAGCGTTCGTCTAATAGAGCTGAGGCAAAGGAGGAGCAGTACAGCGGTGAAGCCCTCACGGATTTTTGAGCCGAATCTAGGTATTTTTTTCTCTCTCCCTGTTATGTAGTCAATTTTTTAGACAAGTGTTAATTAGTACTAGACGCGTAGTGTAATACCCGACATATTATGAAAATATTAACGGTTTGGCATAACCATCGTTAGTGTTAAATTTATTTGACCGTACTAAAAGAACATAGCAGACATGTAGTAAATTGTAGATATTTTAGAAATAAATATGCTCTGCCATGGCCATCGTTGGTATACGTCATTTCGACACGTTAGATAAACCTAGCGTATAACTTTATTAGCGCTGCTGGGTTAGTTTGTAAAATGTAAAAACGGTAATGGTTTGACTCATACCTATAGCCTTTTTATGGAACGAATATTGATTAGTACAGATTAATAACTGCAGTGAAAATCTTTTTTGTCAACAGAAATGGCAAATAGAGTTGTATTCGCGATATATCACGGTGAAGGAAATATCAGAGAAGGACCATATGGGGTAGATTTATCGGAGTTCAACGTAGCACAAAAGGTAATTATAACTTCAGCTGAGAGAAGTTTTCCTGGAGTTTACAATTGGTTAATGAGGGGATTCGGAGTAGATCCTGAAGTAAATGCAATTACGGTGTACGCACTGGTTAGCTGGGCTGTGGAAGGTTTTTGGTGGGAATTGATGCCAATAGATTTGATGGCTAGCTGGGTATTTTTTGTGGAGAGTGCACTGCAGCGAGGATGGGCACCGAGCATCTTAATGGTAGTGCATGACAGGGTCAGCATTGATCAGGCTGGTCCAAGTACAGCGGAAGGGCCCGATGAAACAGGGGAGCAAAATGAGGTAGAAGACAAGGGTGCCGGAGAGGAAGGAGGCCAAGAAGACATGTGACTGGGGGGTTTGCAGATGAAGGGGAGAGACACCCAAGTCTAGTACAGGAGATGGAAATTGAAGACTCAGAACCTGAGCATATGGAGGATGATGATTCTTCGGAGGACGATGTATACCCGGTAGAATGGGAAACGAGGACTTCTCCGGACTCGTTGTCTCAGAGGGGCACACCGTGGCATGGGAGTATCGGCAGAATGAAGTGGTGCAAGACGCTAGATACGCCGAAAAAGCACAGTTGACAGAGGCTGTGAAGATGTGGGGCCGTGTCACTTGGGAGGGAGTTCTGGGTATCAAAGTCCACCAGATCAGTGTACAAAGTGAAATGTGCAAGTTCAAACAATGGATGTCAATGGAGGATGTACGCATCTAGGAAGAAATATGACGACTGTTGGTCCGTGTCAATCGTGACGGAGCACAACTGCCATCTTCCGGGTGTTCAGAAGTACCACAGGAACATATCATCTGCATTCATCGCTTCAGAGCTGTATTATGCTGTTGTGGAGAATCTTCGGTTCGAGCCCAAGTCAATTATCAAGCGCATCGAGGAGAAGTACAAGTACACCATTACATATGCCAAGACATGGAGGGCCAAATAGAAGATAATTGAAAGGAGATTCGGCAGTTTTGAAGCTTCGTACAATAATTTGCCTCGTCTACTGGAAACCATCTGTGCGAGGAATCCTGACAGCTACTCCGAAATCAAAAGTTTCCCATCGTTACCAAATCCTGGGCAGAACGTCCTTCAGTGGGCCTTCCTCTCTCTGCAGGCGTGCATGTTTGCATTTCTTCATTGCAGGCCCATTCTCTGCATCGACGGCACGTTACTAATTGGAAAATTCAGAAGCCAAATGTTGACGGCAATCGGAGTAGACGGGAACAACCAAGTGTTGCCCGTGGCCTTTGCCTTCGTCGAGAGCGAGAACATAGAGAGTTGGTACTGGTTTCTGAAGCTGGTTAAGGAAAAGATAGTGGGGATGAGGCCAGATGTATGTCTCATACATGACCGTCATCCAGGGATGCTGCGTGCAATTGAGGAGCTGCGAAACGGATGCGCAGACAAGGGATACCCTCCGGTGTGGGAAGATGTAAAGAGCAGATGGTGCATGCGTCACATGGGCGTAAACTTTTATAAGCAGTTCAGAAACAAGGAGCTGATGGCCATGTTCAAACGTTTGTGCGCCCAGAATCAACAGAAGAAGTTCAATGAGCTATGGAGGAGACTTGATGAGCTGACAGCCAAACATAGAGACGAGAGTTCTGCAAGACCCGCAGCTAGAGGTGTTGACGGCCCTGAAGCTCTAGGTGTACTTCCCACCGATGACGGTACATTCAGAAGGAGGCCCGGTTCCTCAGTTAGCAGATTTTCGCAGTGGATCGAGCACGAGCCGAAGGAGAAATGAGCATTGCTATACGATGAAGGTGGAGCAAGGTACGGCATAATGACCACGAACCTTGCAGAGGTCTACAACTGGGTCATGCGTGGTGTGAGGCAACTCCCCCTTGTTGCCATCGTGGAGTTCATTCTACATGGAACACAGATGTACTTTCACGACAGGTGCAGACATAATGGCCCATCTATGGCCGATGCAAACCTTTGGTTCGGCACAAAAATAACAGAGTACCTTGAGGAGAAATGCAAGAAGGCAAGAGAGCACTGAGTCCGAGTGCAGAGCACACGAGAGTATAGATTTGAGATATTGTGTGCCGACAGGTCCAGGCGTGGCATATTCGCAAGGAAACCTCGGCAAGAGTGTGTCCTAAAGGAAGATGGGACATGCAAGTGCTCCTGTCGGAAACCAAGCTTGTACCACAAGCCCTGTTCTCATGTCATTGCCGCTTGCGGGGAGTGCGGCATTGATGAACGCCAATATGTGTCTCCGTACTTTAAAAAGGAAGCAATCATGCATACATGGAGTACCGAGATCTTTGGTTTTGGCATCGTCGGCACTTTCACTGAAGACACAAGCCCAGTTTATTTCATCCCTGACCCGATGAAGGCAAGGAACAAGGCAGGCCGCCATCGGACACGGAGGATTCGCAATGATATAGACGAATACGAGGCCGGCGTTAGCGCTCAACGTTGCAGTAGGTGTGGAGAGGATGGACATACCTACAAGAAGTGCACGAAAGACGCTGTCGGCGAAACGGGAATGGGGGTCCCACATTCTCGGGAATATAAGGGCCTTCGGCCATATCAGCCCCCCGGGGCCCACTGTCTGTGCAAAAAACAACTGGCCATCGCTGGTTTTTCTCTAAGCGCCTGAGGCTGCGGGCGCTGCCCGGGGCCGGGACGCTCGGCCTCGGCGCTCCACGCGCGCGGCGCCCGGGCACGGAGCCGGCTCGAGCTGGCCATCACCAACCACCGCATTTATGGTGAGCCGACGGCGTGGTGACAGGGCGCGTCACCCCTGTCCACCCGCACGAGACCCTGAGCAGTCAGAAGACTTTTTGACTGAGAGAGCTCCTTTCTTCCACGCTCTGGCAGTTACAGTATGCTCGGTCACATTCGCACGACTTTAGCCGCCTGCAGCGGTTGCTCTCCGAGGCGACCTACCCGCCGTGCTGCAGCAACTCCGGCGTGGGTGTCACAGGCGGACAGGGGCGACGGGACGCTCCACCAACTCCGGCGTGGGCGTCGCAGGCGGAGGGGCGCACAGGAGAGCTCACCGGAAAATATCTCCCTCCGCGTACCGGCACTGTGGACTCCCCTGAGCTCTATAAAGGAGGATCCATGCCGCAGATGAGAGGGGGCAGCACAAGCTCGAGCAATAGACAACAAGGCAACCTTTACTGTTCTTCTTCCCCAAGCCTCCCGGTTACGCTTCCGAGCTCCCCGGGTACACCTTGTAACACAACCATACACATTCTCCCACATAGCATACACACAGGACGTAGGGTATTACGCTCCGGCGGCCCGAACCTGTATAAATCCTCTCGCCTCCTCTGTGTGCCATTGTTTCTCGTCTTCTCCAACGCCTCGTACACCTGAGAAACAGCTCCCCTGGCCGAACCTCAAAAGGGGGGTCTCCCGACTTCCCGCCGTCGAGGCTTCGTCCTCCGACAGACGCCGAGGCCCCAAGTGCAGCGGTAGTTCCTATGGAAGGATCAGACGTCGACGGAAGGCGACCAACTGGGGAAGGCACCACTGATAGGCAGCGTCATCGCAGGCCAACTCGCACGGCCATGCAGTCGACAAGGGCTTGATCCCTTACGCGAGGGAGATAGCCGACGCCGAGGACGGTGCTGTTCCCCAGTACAGTTGGGGATCGACAGTCCTTGCCGCCACGTACAGGGGTCTGTGCGACGGATGCAGGAAGACCAACCTAGAAGCGGTCTTCACGGGTTGTCCACTCCTCCTACAGCTCTGGGCGGCAGAGCGGTTCGCGATCGGCCGCCCCATGGTGGACCACAGTCCGTACGAGTCCACCCTCTACATGGATGTCCCACCGGAGGACTATCCGACGATGGGGACGGTGTGGTGTCATCGTGAGGTATGTTCGGTGTTAGAATTGTCTCGGTTTTTTATGTTACTAGGACTAACGAGAACTCTTTTCTTGTTTGTAGCGTCGGTACGCTCACGTGCAGGTGCAGAAGTCGTACCCAGACTTCGTCATGGAGTTCGATAGTGTCGGAGGATGAAACCTCGACGGCGGGAAGTCAGGAGACCCCCCTTTGAGATTCGGCCAGGGGAGTAGTTCTCAGGTGACTGCGGTGTGAGACGGATCAGCGCTCAGGCAGGAATAGGGGGGCCCGAGCTGGAAGACACAGGGGTTCGGACCGTCCGATTCGGGACCGGACCGTCCGAACCATGACAATCGCGCGAGAGAGAGAGACAGGAGGCGTTTAGACAGGTTCGGGCCGCACGGAGGCGTAATACCCTACTCCTGTGTGTGTATTCTATATGGAAGTGAATGTGGTATGACTGTTACAAGGTAAGCTCAGCCCGATTGCCGGCGCTGAGGAAGAAGACCAGTGGCGAGAGTGGCAACTAGAAAACGAGAGCCAGAGATCCCTCGGTGGTTGCTAATCCTCAAGCCTCCCTCCTTTCGTCGTCAGCTTGGATTCTCCTTTATAGAATTAGGGGAGTCCACAGTGCCAAAGAGCCCTGAGAGAGCCTTTCTCACTGTGTCTTGTCGCACGCCCATGGCCGCCTGCTGCGCCGCGCCGGGGGACGTCTAGTCGCCGCCTCGCCCGTCTGCTGGGCCGCGCGGGAGGCACGCTGGGTCGTCCGGTCGTCCGCTGCGGGTGGCTGGTCTGGTCTGCAGCGGGCGACCGCGGCAGCGCTCCCTGTTGAGAGGTGAGAGCGCACGTCGTTGTGTTTTTGACTGCTGCACAGGCACGTGTCCATGGGAGCCATCCGGAGGCGCCCACGCGTGGCGGAGCTGGCGACGGGGGCGACGTGCCCCTTCGTCTCGCCATTAATGCTAGTAATTGAGGAGGCCAATCACCGGGACCCACTTCCCGAACTCCTCGGGGCGGAAGAGGTAAGTCCCTAATCGGCACCCGGGGCCGAGGCCGATGGAGTCGACGTCCCGGGGATGAGCCCGGGGCCGAAGGAGACGGCGCCCCGGGGACGAGCCCGGGGCCGATGGCGATGACGCCCCGGGGACGGCCCGGGGCCGATGGCGATGACGCCCCGGGGACGAGCCCGGGGACGAGCCCGGGGCCGATGGCGATGACGCCCCAGGGCCGAAGGGGATGGCGCCCCGGGGAGGATGGCGATGACGCCCCGGGACGGGCCGGGGCCGATGGAGAGATGGCCCCCCGGGGAACTGACGTGGCCGATGACCCACGCGTCCCCAGGGCATGTGGGACCCCCTGTCCCATTTCGCCGACAGACAGGATCACGGACGACGACATTGTCTGGGAGCCGTACAGCGCCAAGGCGGTGAACGCGCATGCGCCGCTTGGGCTGTCGTCCCTCTGCAACAAGGACCAGGCGTACTGGCTGACGATGACGCCGATGCTGTTCGACATTTCTGTCGAGCCGCACTGCCCGCAGCGTGTGATGCGGCAGTTCGGTATGCGACAGACCTTCGGCCATCCACAACTCCCGGACGTACCGCAACACGTTTACAGGTATATGTGGAAATGAATATTCCATATTGTTATGCATTGTGTCACCGGTTGTGCTCTGCAGGTTAAATCGGCGTGGCCAGGCCGCCGGTAAGTTGTGGAGACCCATCGTCATCGAGTACATCAACGACTGGCTTATAGCCACGGAGGACGCCATCATGGAGATGCACCCCTACATAGCCGTCAGGTACGAGCAGTACCTTTCCTGGTACCAGCCCCGTACCAGACTACGGGTGACGTTCACTCCCGAGGCTCCACTGGCGCACGTCGCGGGGATGCGAGACACATACCCAACACACCGCGACCAGGACTACTTCCGTGTAGTGAGTCAATGGTTTTCATACTATTTTCAACGGTAGTTATCACGTGCAACTAACCACACATGTCCTGCTGAACAGGCGGACGATGCTAGGCAGGTCCACACGGAGCTCGGCCTACTACGGCAGCGCCTCGAGGCTGGCATCCCTCTCATGCAGCAGGAGTAGACGATCACGTTCGGCCGGATGTGCTACACGATGCACTCGGTCGTTCGTGCTCTGACTTGTCGCTGTTCCGATGCAGCCCCACCGATGCAGATACATATGCGAGGTCCCCATTGTGAAGGGACATTGGCAGGAGCGGCGGGTTCTGTAGGGGCCAGTACATCGTGGGGAGCAGGTCCTTCTGGTACCGTCGGAGGATCAAGGTTGGCAGGCTCCACGATTGGGCGAGAATTGTCAGGTACGTCAGGTTTGAACCTATTCTCCATAACTAACTGCACATTTTATTCGGCTGACGCGAACTTTTCTTTACCAGACCCACGCGGCGGATCTCACCACCACCTGGTGGACACTGGGCGGGGATCTGCCCCGAGCACCTCTGCTTGGATCTCTACCGAGGACGACCTCCTTTCGGAGCAGGACGTGATCGGGTCGTCACAGCTCGGAGGTGCACCGCACACACAGCCGCACGACGCCGGTGCTTCCCCTGCTGCTCAGGCGGTCCGAGCCACCCGTGGGGTACCAGCGGACCGCCTGACGTACTCGCGCGGGCACGGGCGAGCGTAGCCTAGGAGGACGAGGAGGCGTATGACCTAGGGGCTATTGTTGTATTTATTTATTTATAGGTCTCGCATAACTTGTTTAAATTTTTCATATCCATACTCACCCCCTCTAGGCTCGATCCCACCCTTCAGATCTGACCTTTCACAAATATTTACAACGGTACTCCGTCCTGTCTGTACCATTTTAAAAGGAGAAACCACTTTCGGCACATACTATGCGTGAGTACGGACCACCTTTACTTGCGTAATATAGGCCGCGCGTGCACCACATTGCGACACGCGACCTTTCGGCGCGTCGCTTTAGTCATGCGTCGTCACAGGCATTCTGAATACATGGTCGGCCACTTCAACCGCTTTTTGCATATGCATGTCCCTTTTATTTTGACCTGTACGTCTCATAGGGAAATAGACACACAACAACCTATATAAAAGCACCATCATAGTAGCAGAGGGCCTTCACCCAGGCCCTCGGGCAAACTTCGCACCGTTTATGAACTACGGCCACTACCTGCCTCACTAGTTTTCTTTTCTTCTTGTAGCAGCATCGAACAATGTCTCCTACACCTCTTTTCGTGGAGGATTGCAACTGGCGATATTTAGGTTTCGCTTTGGTACTGCCACCTTGGGCTGAACGCTCGATATGCCTTTGTGATGACCGTTGCCGGCTACGCGTATCTCATCAGGAGGAGACTTACGGCTGGAGATACTTCGAGTGTGTGCACCAGAGTCCCCAGGTACGTGTTTTAGTCAAGTCTTTGTCATATTCTTTTTTACGCCCACGACTCTTATACCAGGATATTTATCTTAACAGACCGAGGGAAGATATTGCGGCATCATCGAGTGGATTGATAATGGCAACCCGGAATATGACTACCTCCCGTTAGATGAAAGCATGGCGCAATACATGGCCAGGAGGGCAGAGCACGAATAACGTCTAGAGCTAGAAGGGGCAGACTGGAGAAATCGACCTCTCGGACTACCGCGATGGGAGGACCGTCCAACGTGCGCTTGTGGTGATCGTTGCCAGGTCGTCAGGTCGAGAAGGCCAGGAACTCTGCGACACAGAAGCTTTGTTTGTCTGAACATTCTTGACAACGATATCGATATAAGTTCAAGCCGCACCTTACTTCCTGCAGATAGTTTACCTTCACCAAACATGACGAATTTACTAATCAAACTCGTCCCACAGGATCCTCCAAGGAGGTGTCAATTCAGACAATAGATTGACAATTTCACGCCGTCATATCTATCACGGCACTGGAACATGCAACCAGAATCACTAGCCGACTATAGCCTGTCTAGATCGTACCATGAACGAATCGCCCGCTTTTCTAGGAACCGGTGACTAGAACGAGCGGATACATTGTACTGCTAACAATGTAGTATCCCTTGTTGTATTTCGTACTATGGGTGTCGCATTCATCATGCCGCAATGCGAATGGCTCGTATCTAGCTAATATCACTATGCTATTGTACGTGCAATGCGTTAAGTATAGACCGAGTGGATGACGAATAATACAATATATCGTCTTCCAATGTCGAATTAAAAATCATTCAGTACGTACATTTTTGGGGTTAAAAATTAGCAACAAAATTTTCAAATTTGGTAATTTGCAAATGGCTCCAGGGGGCCGAGGCCTGGGCTGGGCAATGGACCGATCGGGAGGGGGCAACGGTCCGATCGGGGGTATTCGGACGGTCCGATCCCTAGACGGACGGTCTGATCTGGGGCAACGGTCAGTCCGATCAACGGTCCAATCCGGAGGCAACGGTTCGATCGTGTGCATTCCGATGGCCCGATCCCTGGGCGGATGGTCTGATCTTAGGCAATGGTCAGTTCGATCAACGGTCCGATTTGAGGGGCAACGGTCTGATCGGACGATTCGGACGGTCCGATACCTAAGCGGACGGTCCGCACAGGGATCGGACCGTCCGAATCGCCGGACGGTACGCTATGCATTCGCCGCCGTCCCCGAGGGCGGTAACGCCACGTGGCCCCCCTGGCTAACGGTGGGGCGCCGCCGTTAGCCGCGCCTGACGGGGAGGCCATTCGCCGCCCTAGGCCACGGCGGTTTTTAAATACCACCGTGGCCCACGGCGGCAAGAGGCTATTTCTGCATAATAATCAAATCAAAAATTAGTTTTGTAAATTAAAAAAATTAAATTAGTAACAGTAAAAAACCCACGTCTCCCCGACTCGAACCATGTTGGAAAATGGAAAGGAAAATCCGGGCACCGCGCTACCTAAGGTTTGACACGACGTCGGATGCTCCATACTGTGGTTTAATATTTCGGATCCCAATCTCGGAATTTTTGGGTTTATCAGGATATTAGTATGTCGGCCGAAATATTTAATTTTTAGAGGATAGGTGTGATCGGTTTACGGATATTTCGTAGCCGGCTCTACTTCAGCTAAATTGATTAAGTTTTATTTTTGAGATTCTAAAATAAAACTTAATTTTATTTAGTTGAAATAGAGCTGTCCATAGATTAGCCATGAGCTAACCCATACCTATCCCTCAATTTTTTTAATTAAGCATGTTTTATTTAAATTTAACACAAGTTTGTTCAATTCAATTTATTTCGGTTCAAATATTTCACAATTTTCGTACTTACGTTTTTATCGATCCCATTCGAAAGAATTATGCAAACCAGTATATAGAACCCTGCCGCAAAACTTCTCACGGCACCATGTGCGGCCTTGCATGATCAAAACGGTCACAAAATTCCCGACGGATCGAAGGACTACTTCGGTACATACATTAGGAAGGAGGCTAAATACAAAACAACAGTCTATGCTCGATTTTGTTCTGCTGCCAATGGAGTAAAGATTTTCCTAACTCATATAACACAGTCTTTGAGTGGAGGAATAGCTTTATTGCAGGATAAATTTGAACTCCAAAGAGTATCTGTTGTGATGGAGGGAGTAAAAGAGAACGGCTCTGATTGCTTAGCGTATTCTCAGCTAAACAAATCCGCATGGGCCAACCGCTTGATTTCCCCTCGTATCTCCTGTGGGCTGCGGCCTTCTTATCCACGGCGAAGTCTTCTCTTCGCCGGCCGCCGCTTTCGTCTTCCCTCTTCTGCCGCTGGCGCTTCCTTTCTTTGCATGGCCGTCGACGCATGCATGGCGTCTTGGTCTTCCTCTGCCACTCATGCCTCCCATCGCCGCACTCGACGAGAGCGGCCCGGAAGCTGCTCCCATGCTCTACGTGCTCGTCAAGCCCATTCACGGTGGTCCAGATCGCCGGCACAGAGAGAGGGGGGGGGGGGGGGGGGTGTGCTCATCTTGCACGGTCCACCATGAAATGATCCCAACCATTGGATTTTGGATGGAAGGCTCAGACATAAGCTAATGCTACCTCAGCACCTCTGACGGCCGCCGCCGCGCGCACCCATAATTAACCGGGCGGCGGCGGCGTCGTTGGCTGCTGCTTGAATAGTTGAATTGGTTGGTGGCTTCGTGCACGTCGACGGCGATGGATTGGTTAGGTAGGGAAGGACGGCATGTCTCTTCGAACTAGTTGACGGCAACACTTGTAGCATGTGTTGGTCACCCAATATATATATATATATATATATAAGAGGGAGAGAGAGAGAAATTAATAAATTTCTTGTATTTGTAGCCGAATTCCAAGCAACATTTCCATTCACCTCTTAAATAATACTAGATCGGTTTACATACAGTCCAAAAACTGGTGAAAAATGGAAACGCCCCTGATTCAACCGACGAGATGGCATCAACAACAAATCTCTCAAACTAAATGAATCCAAGAACCCAAAAAAAGAGAAAAATAAAAAGAAAAGTATTAAACGAAGGGACAGCTCGTACTGTATACGTTTCCGTAAACAAACGTCTTAATTAACGTGCGCTGCAACCTAATAACCACCCTTCACCAAATTGAAAACCCCACATGTAACCACCCATCGCGTTGGCATTTTGGCACGTACCAAGTAACCTTTTTCCCCCCATCCATCATCATTTGTACCCATGCATGCATACGTACAAATGCTGAAATCGCCAATCACTAGCTTAATTAACCTTAACCTTGAGTAGCCTTGCTTCATACTATTAATTAACCAGTAGTAATAAATTAAAATGATCGATTGTTTAATTAATTTAATTACTTAATTACTCCATGGAGTAGCAGCACTCCTTGAATGCGTCGAGATTGTGGTTGAAGACGGGGACGAAGGCGTCGACGCTGCCGTCGCCGAGGTAGGAAGGCACCAAGAACAGCATCCCCTCCGTCGGGAAGTACGACGGCATGAAGTAGGTCGGGCTGCCGGTGCCGAAGTCGAGCTCGTAGAACGGGAAGGTGAGCCAGCTGTCCACCTCGACGTTCGGGCAGAGCACGTCCTTGAGCACGGCGCTGGGGGCGAGCCCCTCCTTCTCGGCGGCTCCGGAGCAGGCGAAGTCGACGAAAGACCGGAAGTAGGCGCCGTCGACGCGCGCCACCTCGTCGTGGATCACCTGCGCAGCGTGCTTGAGAGGGCGGGTGAGGAGGTCGGACACGGTGGCGCGCGGGAACGCCCAGAGCACCATGTTGCCGAAGTACTCCGCCGGCGCGCCGAGGCGGTGGCGGCCGTCGACGGAGAGGCGGATGGTGGAGGTCTCGTCGGGGCTGAGACCGCGCGCCCGCGTCATGGTGCGCCACAGGTGGGCGAGGATGGTCTCGAACCGGCTGAACGGCCGGCCGCGCCCCTCCGACGCCTTGGCGCGGAGTCCGGCGATGAAGTCCTTGGTGAAGTGGGCTTTGTGGATGACGATGTTGTCCGCGCCGCCGTCGCCGTGGCCGTGCTTGTCGCCGGCGGAAGGGAGGTAGTACTCCCTGTTGCGGTGGTCGTACTCGACGCGAGGGGAGGAGCGCGGCTTGAAGAGGTCGGCGTGGTGGTGCACGGGCGGGAGGCCCATGGAGCCCCCTGGTGGCGCGGCCCCACGCCACGAGGAAGTTGCTGGTGGCGTGGCCGTCGGCGACGACGTGGTTGGAGGTGAATCCGACGGCGAGGGAGCCGCACCTGAACCGCGTCAGCTGGAGCAGCACCACCTCCTGGAGCTCCTCCTCCAGGTCGGGGTGCAGCCGCAGCAGCTCCGGCGTGGGCTTCGCCGGCGCCAGGTCGACGAGGTCGGCGTCCACGGTCGCCTCGACCAGGCGCGCGCCGCGGTCATTGAGAACCACCGCCGGCTCACCGTCGGGCGACTCCCCGAGCTGCCCTGCAAACGCGCGGTACTCGGCGAGCACTGTCGCCAGGCCCTTCTCGATGGCGGCCGTCGACGGCGCCGGCGGCGGGAACGCATAGATAATAGCCATCTGCATTTTGTACGTCACCTTGTCGAAGATGGACAGAGGGATGTACTCCGTCTCCACGGCGGCGGGAACTCCGGCATTGTAGGCGGGCTTGACGAGCTTGCTGCTCAACACCTTAACCTCCATTGGTGTCTAGCTAGATAGCTGCCCTAGCTACGTCAATCAATCAACTCAAGGAAGAAGACGAGTTCGATCGCGGCGAGAGAAGCAAGCTAAGGCAAGTAAGCTAAGCTCGAGCTCGTACGAAGAGGAGAGGTGTGTGCTTGATACTTGCTAGTCGCTTTGGGTGTACGACTTGTTCCCTCCAAGCCGAGCGATATATATAGGAAAAGGGCGGGAAGTGGCAAGCGCGGGAAAACGGTAGGTGGGGTCAAGCGAGCTAGGCGCAGCTGTTGCCCTTGCTCTGCTCCCCTGTTTCCTTCTTATTTCGAAAACTTTGAACAGACAAGGTTGTTGGAATTAATTCATGTGTTGACTGACTGCATGCTAGCTCTTGCCTAGACAAGGTTGTTGGAATTAATTCAGAAACGTGCTGAATGTTTAGGGTTAGTTTGAAGGTGATCCAGGAGGAAGAAAAAAAAATCACACAAACAAGATAAGTCATTAGCATATGATTAATTAAATATTAACTATTATAAACTTAAAAAATGGATTGATATGATTTTTTAAAGTAACTTCTATATAAATTTTTTTAAAAAATAAATTGTTTAGTAGCTCGGTAAATATATTAACGGAAAACGAGAGAGTTTTCTGCCGAAGGAGCATATTGGAACGCTACCTTAGCCATGCGTAACTATAAGTCTCGTGACTGCTAACCATGGAGTAAAACTAGCTAGTATTGTATTGATTCAACTGGACATGTACTTTGCTGCAAGTTTCTAGGAGAGTTTGGAACTAACAACGATAATGTGCTGGCTGCATTCGGCAACCAGTTAATTCTATATTGCCTATCGCAAATAACAGTCATTACTGTTCAGTCCACTTGTATTAGTACTGCAGCAGCAGCAGCACACAGTGCAAATCAAGCAAAGCCAGAGTAACAAACAGAGCACGTTCAGGTAGCCATGGGAATTGAATCGATCGTGCTGGAAGGCCTCTACCAGAAACCCATAGAAGTTGTTGGTACATAGATCATTCCATGGGTAGACTTTTTCTTCGGTCTTCGTGTAATCTGTATGTTCGGTTGGACCAAGCTAGGAAATTCAACGGGCATGCAGCCGGAAAACTTTGTACTCCCTCTCTCCCACAAAGTTTTTATTTTTGTCTTTTTCATTTATTCTACAAAGATTTTAACTTTGAAGTAATTATTATATTAGAGTTTGTGAAAACGAGGAACAAATATATTAGAGCTTATAAAAATAGGAAATATATGTATTAAAATTAAAATTTGCTAAAATAAAGAATATTATAATCTTTTTAATTCTGTATTGGTATTTGTAAGATGAAGAAAAGATAAAGTTTTTTTAGGACGAATGTAGTAATATTTAATTTCAGCATAATTGCTGCATTCGTCTTTCTTTCGGCACCAGTCGAGTTAATTAATTAACAGAGAAATGCAGCCTTTGTTAGCCGAAAAGTTAATTAGCAGATCGAAAGTCTACGTAAATATTTCGCCTTTAGCTTGTTCGTGGCGGCGAAGAGCACTTTGTACCACTAGTCGGTACGGTGCAGCTTCCCTACATGTGTTTATTAGTGTTGGATCTTTATCCGTTTCAAAAAAAAAAAAAGTGTTGGATCTTTATCATTTCTGATAATGAAAATGGGTGTGAGGATACCATCGATCGCTTTCTCGATGCAAGGAAAAAAAGACATGTTTTACGTGCATGATAATTACATTTGTGTGTGAAAACACTGGTCCAAAATAAGTTGAGATGCCAACATTGCAACGCCTCCAAACTATGATGTTTAGAGATTAGCCACTAGTATTACTCCAATTTAAATGGAATCATGCAATTTCTGTCATCCCTGGAGAAATCTATTAATCTAGCTATATAGCTTTGTTAGGTAGCTATCATACATACACACCCTTGTAAACCATGTTTGACCGAGTCTGCATCCGTGTGTCACGTATAATCAATTTTCCCAGCTGATCGATACTAAATGATCGGCCTAGGTTAGTGCTTTCACATTGATACCTTGTTCATTCTACTTCTCGTAATCACATTTTTCTCTTTGCAGGGCGAAGAGGAATTGTTCTGACTTCTCTTATCTCCGCATTCACAAACAAAACAATGGACCGATTCTATATATTACTCCCTCCATAGAAAATTATAGTGCGTATAATATTTTGGAAAAGTCAAACTTCGTAAATTTTGATGAACAATTAGCTAGTCAAATTATAAGTATATTTAGTGCATAAAAATTATACCGATATATTCATCTTTCAAAGAGCTTTCATAAACATTGGTCCTATAGATATTATGAATATATTTTATACATAATTAATAGTCAAAGCCTTGTCTTAAATATTCTTTTCTAAATAAATTACGCCTTATATTTTTTTTACGGAGGTGTGCTCTCTCTTTTATATAGGACATATATATTTTGGTTTATGATCCTATTTAGAGGCCACCAACCTCTTAATAAATAGATAGTTACATTATTAAAGTAAGCTAAAGGGTGGCGGCGAAGAGGAAATTAACTATATCAACTAGCTAGCCGCATGCACATGCATGCATGAAGAGAAATCCCATTAATTTGGTACTTCAACAAAGAACAAATTATACTGTTTGATCGGATTCAGGCTAGCTTGCAGATATGCCTGCATGCATTCAGGATTGTTGGTTGGTGAAATCTACCGATCTCTTAGCTTGGACCTGTAGCTATCATGAAAAGAAAAGGAGGGCAAGAATTAAGAAAATTAGAAAAGATTATAGAGGTGGCATGCAATTTGTAGTACTACTATATATATATTCCCCATGTTTAACTAATGCCAAGTTAGTATCCAGCCGGAGAGAAATCCGGTCGGAATTGAATAAGCTTCTTCCTAGTTCCAGGAACCTTCGGTCGTCGTCAAAGAAGCTTTACCTAGTTAAGCCATCAGCACGCTGCTAAAGTGAAGAATTAGGGATTGTTTGAAGGTGAAGGAAAAGGAAGAAGAACAAGATCACCAACGAAGTGAGTCATTAGCGTATGATTAATTAGATTTTAATTATTATAAACTTAAAAAATAGATTTATTTGATTTTTTAAGAAACTTTTATATAGAAAATTTTTGTAAAAAATATATCATTTAGTAGCTCAGAAAACGTGCTCATAAAAAACGGGAGAGTTTTCTCTCTCTTCCCTCACTTTGGAAAGATGCCTTAGCTTGTTTGAGATGTACGTTCTTCCTCAACCATGCAAGCACAATAATATACATGCACACCACACTCATGAGTGTATAAATATCCATTTACATGTCCCATGATAAAAATCAATGGACAAGGACTCTCACACGGTTCTACACACCTAATGCGCACGCGTGTGACAGGGGCGCGGCTCCAAGGACTGGTCCATGGAGGCCTTGGACTATCCTAGATTTTGATATATTTGTATATATGTATCATATTTGAGCAAATTTTACTACATCCATATCATATTTGAGTAAATTTTATATATTTATATTGAGTTTATGGTGTTATGAAAATTTTGAGCATAAAGTAGACACATCCAACAAAAAAATTCCTAGGGCAGCCACCAATGTGTGTACCTAACCAAGTGGATAATAGGGAAAATCCTAATAATGAGATGCATTGGTTCACATGTAATCGAAATTCTGAGCGGACTATCATTCACCTAATAATTCGTGAGTAGGGTTTTCCTTATCAATAGTTACCGCAGTAGCTGGTAGACGATATATCGACCAAGTTAAAGATATATATAAAAAATATTTTTTTAGCAAAATTTGTTCGGTTCTCCTAGGTAACCGCACTGTTACTATTGTTACCACGCGGGCGGTAAGGTACACAACGTTCTCAACCATAAGAGAGTCCGTTTAATTTCTGGTCCATTTTCCTTTTTAACAAATAATAAGTATTTATTTATTTTCCAAAATGCATATTTTAAATTCACTTCAGTCATCAAAATATCACAGAAATAACTTGCGAGTAAATTCATATTATTCCAATGGACAGTTTGGATAGGTGCTATACACACCTACTGAAAACAAAATTTCCCTGGCATATATGCACGCACATGTGCTTGATTCCTTGCCACAATTAATTACACAATGCAACACTTCCTTTTGCCGGGGATCCAATTGGCATAGTACCGAGTATATATGACTTCTTGCTTAACTTGTCATATTGTGATCGAAGTGTGGCTAATTGTGGTATAGCACATGCACAAGCAAACAAAACCTAAAGTTTGGATATGATATTTTCAACTTATAAAATACACATATCCAACCTAGACCACACATACGTGCAAACGTATATACTTTCTGATATTTCAAATGCATTATCTTACCGTGTGCAATATAATGAACCCCTGTCTTAAAACAAATTAACAATATATAGGACCAAACTAAATAAAGAAAGAAAGCTAATTTGTGCATTTTCAATTCTCCCCTTCACATGCATGCATGTGTGTCCTAAGTCCTACCGATTAGGTGAACCGATTTGTCCACGGTTAGGGGTTACGTCTCTCTGGACTTAACCGTAATCAAATGAGTTAAATCCACATAGGGTAGAACACAATATATATGTTCAACTTAAAGGAAACTAGGAGACGAAAGCTCGATTATTCTATTGTTATCTTGTTGGCAGTAGACTAGCTATTTTTTGAGACAATAGAATATATATACTAATTACCGTTAGCTACCTAACCCATATGAACCTCTGTTGATTGAGTTTAGAGTGTGTGTTGTGCTAGAGACCGGGAGATTAATTAGGCGACCACTTACGCCTATAAATATGGATCACGGGTCCTTGGTTACGGACCATACGTGGAAATCGATTTTTATAGACGACCACTTAAGTTAAACGTCTCTGAAGATATGTTTATTTTTATAGGCGGATGACTTAAGCATCCGCTTATAAAAATCAAATTTTATAGGTGGGTGCTTAAGTCGTCCACCTTTAAAACTTAATTTTCAGAAAAACCCCATACATACATACATATATATATATATATATACATATATATATATATACATATATATATATAAAACCTTTTCATATGAAGTCAGATAAAGACAAAATTTATATCAAAATTATAGAGCACTGTCGGCGAAATAGGACTGGGGGTCCCACAGTCTGTGGGGACGCGTGGATCCCCAGCCACGTCAGCTCCTCCGGGCCCACGTTCTACACAAGAGACAGCCGCCTACGGTCGCCGTCCCGCAGAGTGCGCCTCCCGTGCCCGGTGTGTCTTCCCCGGGCCCGGGAGCGCCTTCCCCGCGCCCTCCGTGCCGGTGCGCCTCACCCGGGCACGTCCTTCCCGTGCCCGGGCGCACCTCGGTGTATCCTCCCGGTCTCAGACACGTTCTCCAGGGGCCGATCCACCTGAAGAACTCGGTTGACCAGCTCCCAACTACCTACATTAATGACGAGGCCTGCCGTGCCACGCGTGGAAGTCCCAGGACGGCCCCGTGAACACCCGACATACCGTCAGAAGCCTTTTGACTAAGAGGACCGGTTCTCTGCCCTATGGCAGCGGAGGGCGACGGCCTCTGTCACATCTCTGTACTCCAGCTGACATGGGAGGCGACAACCGAGACGACCAGACGCTCGTCACATCCCCACGTCCGAAGACTAGGCCGCCCGCAGCCGACTACTCCGCGTGGGCGCAGCAGGCGGAGGCGTACAACAAGACAGCGCTTCCTCTCTCCCCATGAACTGGCACTGTGGACTCCCCTGATTCTATAAAGAAGGATCCAAGCCACCGAGAGCGCTAGGCCGAACGGGACAGGAGCTTTCTCCGTCTTCTGGCTCTCTGGCTCGCACACTAGCTACTGTTCTTCTTCTCCGGCTCCGGCCGCGAGCTAGGTTCACCCTGTAACCACATTCATCCACCTCATAGCCAAACACACACAGGAGTAGGGTTTTACGCCTCCGTGCGGCCCGAACCTGTATAAATCCTCCTGCCTCCTCTGTGCGCCTCGGTTCATCGTCTTCCCAGGCGCCCCGTGCGATTGCTACGACTCGGACGGTCCGGACCGAAGCGGATGGTCGGACCCTTCTGCTTCACACTGTTCGGACGGTCCGGACTCGCTTCGGACGGTCCGAACCCCGCCTCTTCTACGTCTTCTTCGCCTATCTTTCTTCTACACCTGACGCCGGCTTCCCTGAGAACTACTCCCCTGGCCGAATCTCAAAGGGGGGTCTCCTGACTTCCCGCCGTCGAGGTTTCACCCTCCGACAGCTGGCGCGCCAGGTAGGGGGAGTTTCCTTTTCAGGTGGTACGCCGGCAACACCGGCGCGCTCCATGGCAGGCGGCCATCATCATCAGCGGGATTCCGACGACGAGTCCGGCGGCTTCACCCCGCCGGACAATGCTAGCACTCTGGCTAGCTCACCGCGTTCCCCCACGTCTTCCTGGGGGCGCGCGGTGCGCGCTGCACGGCCGACTTCACCAGTGGCGGCCTGGTCGAGCGGCCGTCGGCACCTCCCTTTGCGGAGGGAGCCGGTAAGTGCCCGGCTGGGTCTGCCGCGGCCTCATTCGTGAGGCGTGAACGGGCGCGCCGCTCCACGGCGCGCCACCATCAAGACATCCAGCCGGCGACGCCGCAGGAAGCCCTCCTGGCGGCGAAAGCTCTCCTGCGCCACCCCCCGGCTTCCACCGGGGGCAGCGGCCGGGAAAGGCGGTGGCTCGGCGAAGTCGCCGACCTCGTAGGTGCGGCCCATCGCCTGATCACCGCCGGCAATCATGCAGGAGCCGGCGAGCCCTCGCGTTCCGCCTCGCGCCGGAACAGGAGGAAGCGCCAGAAGGCCAAGGCGGCCGCCGAGAGCTCCGCCTTGGCTGCTGCGGGCAGCCCCCGGGGCGACATCGCCCACGAGGACGACGACGGCGGCGGTAAGCGGCAAAGGGCCGCACGTGCGCCGCCGCCGCCGCAATGGCCCGGGGATGGTGCGCCTTCCACCAGACAGACCGGCACGACCTTACGGAGTGCCGCGCCGTCCAGCGCTTGGCCAAACGCCTCGAGGAGCGGCAGTAGGCCGAGCCCGGTCGGAGCTTGGCTCCCGGGCGCGCGTATCTGGCCCCGGTCGGAGCCCTCGGCTCCCGGGCGCAGACCTGGCCTCGGTCGGAGCCCTTGGCTCCCGGGCGCAGATCTAGCCCTTGGCTCCCGGGCGCAGATCTAGCCCCGGTCGGAGGTTGGCTCCCGGGCGTAGATCTAGCCCCGGTCGGAGCCCTCGGCTCCCGGGCGCGCATATCTAGCCCCGGTCGGAGCTTGGCTCCCGGGCGCATATCGACCCCCGGTCGGAGCCCCTGGCTCCCGGGCGCCTATCTTCCCCCGGCCGGAGCCCCTGGCTCCCGAGCTCATACCTAGCCCCGGACGGAGCCCCTGGCTCCCGAGCGCATATCTAGCCCCGGTCGGAGCCCCCAGCTCCCGGGCGCGCCTATCTAGCCCCGGTCGGAGCCCCTGGCTCCCGGGCGCATATCTCCTCCCGGTCCAGTCACGGAGAGCTCGCTCCCTCTCAAGGGACCTGAGTCCGAGGGAGCTGAGCCCGAGTCCGGGCAGAAGCGGTAGCGGGCGAAGCGCGATCGAGGCAGTTCGGACGGTCCGATCCCTCGGCGGACGGTCCGGTTATAGCGACTCGGACGGTCCGACCCTTAGGCGGACAGTCCGAATCCCGCTCCCGATCCAGAATAGCTTTGACAGGGCGTGAGTACCCAGACAGCATTGTCTCGGCAAGGGCGGGTCCGGGGAAGTTGTCCCGACATGGTCCATGTCCATACCCGGGCCCCTGTGCCCGGGCACATACCAATCATACATAACAAATCATATTTCAGTCCGGGGCCCCCTGGGTCCCGGACACATATTGAGCCGAGGCACGGATTCCCGAATCCGTGCCACGGGCCCGACACTGAGGTGCCGAACCAGGGCGGCCTCGCCAAGGCGAGTGCAAGCCTAGGAACGCGACACCCGGAATAGGGCGCGATAGCCCGGACAGCACCGCCCCGGCGAGAATGCTTCCAGAAGGTCGTCTCACATCCCATATTCAAGCCCGGGCCCCGGAACCCGGCTTATATCAAAACCGTATTACAGTCCGGGGCCCCCGGGTCCCGAGCACATGCCTTTCCCCAGCCTCGAGACTCGCGAGGGAAGCGAGTCCGAGCTCCATTCCTAGCCACATCAAATATCTTCTCAAATCTGTCTGTATAAACATCCTGTAAGTCGGGCGAGCCCGGGCCAGCGCCGAACTTCTCCGGAAACTCAGCGCTGGCCGGGGCCCCCATGTATATACACTTTACATAAGCAGCATTTTTAATATCCTTCCCGGTCTCGTTCCTTTCATCGTTTTCCATGTGTTGCGTTCGGGGCAGTCTCAACCCCCGGGGTACCATCGGGCCGCGCCGGTACAGCGGCTGGTTATGCGCAAAACCCAGCCGCCATACGGGCGCGACCACGAGAACGCCTTCGGGAAGTGATTGACGCCACGGCTCGTAGCATGGGATGGACAAGGGAACGAACCGGACGCTCTCACAGTTCACTATGTGCAGAGTAAACCTTTTCCCCGGCGGTCCTGGGGGCGATTCATACCGCACCAAGCTGGGCGCCCAGGGAGACCCCTTTTCTTCCTAGTGTACCGGGCCGAAGCCGTTCTGTCGCCAGGACCCTTCTTCGGCTCTTGGGTACAGCGCTACATCGATACTGAGGCGCCCGGGGAGACCCCGTTTCTTCCTGGTGTACCGGGCCAAAGCCGTTCTGTCGCTAGAGCTCTCCTTCGGCTCTCCTCGGGTACAGCGCTACATCGACAACATCAACCACGACAATATGCAGCTCGACAACCTCGACTTCCTCGAGGAACGAAGGTGGCGCGCTCCGCTCCGCGTCGCTCGTTACCAGCAAGGCCTCAAGCGCTATCCTTGGCGTCAGGTTCGGGCCCGATCACTTCAGGTTTGGGGTTCGAATCTCCGCCGTATCTTCGTACGGGTCGGAATGAAATCTTCCCCCCGTGGGAAGGCCCCTCCCTGGTGATCGGAACTTCCCAACCGGGCTCGATAAGCCTGGGAGCATCTCCACAAATGTTATCTGAAAACACATCCTGTAAGTGCCTCTAAACCCCAGCACTGACCGAGGCCGGCCCCTATGGGTATTCGCTTTCCATAGTAATACTTTTATTATCGTTTCCGGGCTTGTGCCCTTATCCTTTCTCTATGTCGCGATCGTGGTGATCTCCCCCCGGGGGCATAATCGGGTCGCGCCCATGCGGTG
This sequence comes from Oryza meyeriana var. granulata, assembly GCA_003991445.1. Lineage (NCBI taxonomy): Eukaryota > Viridiplantae > Streptophyta > Magnoliopsida > Poales > Poaceae > Oryza > Oryza meyeriana. Next base: position 390,035 of record RYFJ01001639.1, read on the forward strand.
GCTGGGTGTTGCGCCTAAGCATCTATTCCCTACCAGCGAGCTACCGTATCCCATCTGCTAAACCCCAGACATCGTCTAAGCCCCGGCTTGCGGTGCCCCGCCTGGTTGGCTTCGGGCTCGGTTTTTTCCGCTGCTAGGGGGCAGATTCCTTATGCGCAACCCTATCCTCCGCTCGGTCACGATCGCGAAGAGGCCCCTACGAGGTGGTAGACGCAACGGCTCGCAACATGGAATGGACAAGGGAACGAGCCAAGTGCTCTCACGGTTCATCATGTAGAGCCTGTCATCGCGGCATCGCTGTGCTCCCTAGGCCAACGGGGCCCGGGGGCACGGAGGACCCCCGGACCCGGAAGACGGGCGGGGGCCGAACCTGCGAACTTTGTCGCTCCACCAGGCTCGCGTCCAGAGGCTCGCGCCCAGGGGAACCAGGTTCCCGGAGCGGGCGACCGTCGCGTTCGATGCCCCTGGGGACCGAGCTCCCAAGGATGACGGCTGCCCCAGGGCCCGGACAGGGGCCATAGGCCCGACGGCTGTTCGCAGCTGCTGGATCTCGCTGTCGGACGACGCCCGATACTCAGCGTTCCCGGACACGAGGCCCGAACACCAGCAACCTCCGAACAACGCAATAGACCAAGGTACGAAAACATAAACATGATCATATACATATACAAATACCTCTCTTTGTACAAGACAGGCAAAATCGGAGTGCAAGCACGAGCGATTCCCGGAGACGCCGTCGCACAGGGAGAGGTCGCTGGCCTCCTTCGGACCGGACCCTAGACGACGATAGAAGAAGGGCGCTCGGGGGCATGGAGGGCCCCTGGGCCCTGAAGGCGCCCGCGCATGGCGTCAGAAGGAAACCGGCGTCTTCAAAACCGGAGCGCAAGCACGAGTGATTCCCGGAGACGCCGTCGCACGGGGAGAGGTCGCTGGCCTCCTTCGGACCGGACCCCGGACGACGACAGAAGAAGGGCGCTCGGGGGCATGGAGGGCCCCCGGGCCCCGAAGGCGCCCGCGCATGGCGTCAGAAGGAAACCGGCGTCTTCCTCAACCTCTTCGTCAGGCATCAGCTCTACGAGATGGTCGCCGCGGTCGAAGAACCCTGCCTCCAGGGCAGCGGACTCGACCACGGCCTCCCGCGCCTTCCTCGCGAACTACCGCGACTCCCACGCAAACTGCCACAACTTCCTCGCGAACTACCGCGACTTCCTCGCGCATGGCGAACTCACACCCCCGGGACGCGAGCCCGGCCTCTTGGGTCCGTACGCATTCTCCCCGGGAGAGTGTTTCCTACTCCCACGCCTCCATCTCGGGCCAGGCGCGGGAGAACTCGTCGGTGGCGGATTCGGTGGCGCCCTCCAATCGGACGACGCACCTCTCTGCTGCCGCGGCCTCCGGCCAGCGGTCGCCACGAAGAACTTGGTGGCAACAGTACGGGTAGCAAGCTGCCGCATCACCATCGCGACCGCTGCCACCGGCCTTCCTCAACACTTCGTTCCATGTTTTCAGCCCGGGTCCCGGGTACGTATCGCATCTAAATCAACAAGTCGTCAAGCTACGTCAGTCCATGGCGAACCAGGCGGACCCAACGTCCCCTCATTTCTTCAAGACATGGCCCTGTTCCTGCCCGGAGTGGATCCCGGCCGAGCAACAGGGCCAGGGGCCACTGTCGGCGAAATGGGACTGGGGGTCCCACAGTCTGTGGGGACGCGTGGATCCCCGGCCACGTCAGCTCCTCCGGGCCCACGTTCTGCACAAGAGACAGCCGGCTACGGTCGTCGTCCCGCAGAGTGCGCCTCCCGTGCCCGGGTGTGTCTTCCTCGGGCCCGAGAGCGCCTTCCCCGAGCGCGCCCTCCCGTGCCCGGGTGCGCCTCACCCGGGCACGTCCCTCCCGTGCCCGGGTGTGTCTTCCCCGGGCCCGGGAGCGCCTTCCCCGAGCGCGCCCTCCCGTGCCCGGTGCGCCTCACTCGGGCATGTCCTTCCCGTGCCCGGGCGCACCTCGGTGTATCCTCCCCGGTCTCAAGACACGTTCTCCAGGGGCCGATCCACCTGAAGAACTCGGTTGACCAGCTCCCCAACTACCTACATTAATGACGAGGCCCTGCCGTGCCACGCGTGGACGTCCCAGGACGGCCCCCCGTGAACACCCGACAATACCGTCAGAAGCCTTTTGACTAAGAGGACCTCGGTTCTCTGCCCTATGGCAGCGGAGGGCGACGGCCTCTGTCACATCTCTGTACTCCAGCTGACATGGGAGGCGACAACCGAGACGACCAGACGCTCCGTCACATCCCCACGTCCCGAAGACTAGGCCGCCCGCAGCCGACCTACTCCCGCGTGGGCGCAGCAGGCGGAGGCGTACAACAAGACAACGCTTCCTCTCTCCCCATGAACTGGCACTGTGGACTCCCCTGATTCTATAAAGGAGGATCCAAGCCACCGAGAGCGCTAGGCCGAACGGGACAGGAGCTTTCTCCGTCTTCTGGCTCTCTGGCTCGCACACTAGCTACTGTTCTTCTTCTCCGGCTCCGGCCGCGAGCTAGGTTCACCCTGTAACCACATTCATCCACCTCATAGCCAAACACACACAGGAGTAGGGTTTTACGCCTCCGTGCGGCCCGAACCTGTATAAATCCTCCTGCCTCCTCTGTGCGCCTCGGTTCATCGTCTTCCCAGGCGCCCCGCGCGATTGCTACGACTCGGACGGTCCGGACCCGAAGCGGACGGTCCGGACCCTTCTGCTTCACCACTGTTCGGACGGTCCGGACTCGCTTCGGACGGTCCGAACCCCGCCTCTTCTACGTCTTCTTCGCCTATCTTTTTTCTACACCTGACGCTGGCTTCCCTGAGAACTACTCCCCTGGCCGAATCTCAAAGGGGGGTCTCCTGACTTCCCGCCGTCGAGGTTTCATCCTCCGACAAGCACGATGAGATCTATAACTTTATGGTTGGCAATATTTTTATTTGAGATTGTTAAGGGTCCAAATATTCATTATAAATTCTCAGATCTAGTTTATAAAATCTCAGATCTATTTTTCAAACGACCTCCGATGGAGATGTGCTACGTACAAAAGTTATAGAGTTCAATAACATCTACAGTTTTATAGTTAATGACTTTTTTGTTTACAATCATTTGGAGTGTGACACAAGGATTATAGGTTTCGAAAAGGTGAAATCAAAAAATAGTATCTTAATCTAGACTAGAAGTGCTAGGTAGGTGAGATAATAAATAAAGCTACATATGGAGAAAGGTGACGGGGTTGACTCTTTATCCTGCACGTGCACATATTTTATCCAAAATCATGTGATTTGTAACTTTCTAAATATTTTTTCATGCTTTTTTGACGGCTAAAGACCTCAAAAGTTGAAAATTTATTTTTTATAGAGATGCAGTCTGTGAAAATGATTTTCACATAAAAATATCTCGTTTTTACAGATCTTTAGTTAGAGACGGATCGTCGATCCATCTGCGAAAATTGATTTTAATCGTTAAAAAAATAATTTTTTAAAGTAGCGATAGCTTCCTATATTATATACAGTCGATCGTCAGATTATGCAGCGTATTAATAATCGGACTATTAATTCTGTAGCAGAGACATGGAGGGATGAATGAGAGGATTGTGCCGTGCAGCTGCACATCACGGTCATCAGGTCTTGTTTCGCATCAAAGTCCAATTTGGCAAACTGTTTTGTATGTGACATTTCCTTATTCTGCAGGATCCGTCTCTGGCCATGGTTCCTAAAACTGGACAGGAGTCAGAAACCGGTCAGGAAACGGTTTAGGGCATGTTTAAAGAGTAGTAGGCTCTTAGCTTATTTAAACACTATTTTTTTATAATAGTTGAGATAATAAAAATCTCTAATTATTAATGTACCAAACAATTTTTTATTGTTTTTATTTTCTTTTTTCATCTTAATGTATCAAAATTTTCTTTTATAAATACTAAAAGTCAATGTCAAACCAATTTAAACTTAATATGTATGTTTCTTTCTCATTTTCTCCTCTTTCATATCAGTAAATTTATCTTGTTAATAGCTCTAAGAGTTTGTTATTAATTGTTATTGTACATGCTATAACAATGAAATTAAGGGCATAAATTTAAGTGAAAACTTATGTTTCAAATTGCTAGTGATTCTGTCCAAACCGGAATTCCGAAACCTTGCATCTTCAGCGGTCTCTTTTTCTGCCGATCACCATCGTCGATCCGCCGCTGAAAGAGCGGAGTCGTCGCCGTAGTTTCCAACCGGCCGTCGACGTCAACCGTGGTGTTTGGTTTGGTTTGCCGTTCCGGCCGGCCGTCACCTGCACACTGCATGCCACTTGCAGCAAGAGGCGGCGAGTACGACGTCGTGAGCGAGCGAGAGATTAGCTACTTTCCTTGGCTTTCTTCTTCTTCCTCCTCCTCCTCCTCCTCTTCTTCTTCACCTAACAATCTACCAATTAACTGCCACAAGCTAGCTAGGTGAGAATTAATTAGACTTGTCCTTGCAGTGTAGAACATTCAGATCAAACCTAAGTTGTGCATATGTTGTTGGTACAACGACGAACAAGCTGGGAGGCTGCATGCGAGAGTAAGAGAGACCATGGTCAATGGTTGTCTTGAGTCTACTCATTGTACTCTGCTCATCGTGTGAACCCATGCCCGTTTATATCAATTAATTGACTGAAGATTACCTACTAATCGATCATTTAATCTGATTGATCGTTTAGTTGACATACAACCAAGGTGTTTAATTAACTAGCCACAACAGTGTCGGTCAAGTTTCACCACAGCTTCAACAATGCATTAATTTTGCTTGAGTTAATATGGACGACTTAGACAAAATAACAGATCGTTGTAGCAGGGGAGATACTATAGCTAGCTGGGTACTGATCGAAAAATCCGAAATTTTCTTCTGTTTCCAGGTTAGGTAGAGCACTGCCAGCCAAGGGCAGCCTTATGCATGCCCTATGTCATCGGGACCTATATAGTGCAAACTTATAGTCCCTGAAAATCACGGTTTGTTCCGTATCCAGCATATACAGTGAAAAACCATTAATATTAGCTACTTTATGATTTACTATAGGAAAGTTTATTTGCTCCTGGAGAAAACGTCTGTTAATTTTTATATGTCATCTAAAAGTTATAATAAAAATTAAAAAATTAATAATATACATCAATACGTGATATATCAGTCTACAAATGTACAAGTTTAAATCTAAACTATACAAGTAGGAAAAAAATAATAAATTTAACTATAGGTAATGCTCTATTTAGAGCTAGATTTTTATTTTTTTAATCTGTATAGGTTGAATTTGAACTTGTATTTTTGAGTGACATATTGATATATTTTGTAAATTTTTTTAGACTTTTAAGTGACATATACAAAATGAGTGCACGTCTTTAGGGACAAAAATCCAACTCCCATTTACTATACTTTGTCCAATGACAATGCATATCTCCTTTTGCTTTTCCCTATCAAAGTTGTCAATGCATGCCTTCTTTTATCCTTATCAAGTTGTCAGCTGTTAGCAACACAAAAGACGACGACTCTATGCAGCCATATGGTCGGTAACTAACTGATTAATGAAATCGTGGAATATTTAGTGGACGTCAAGGTCGTCAGTAACTAAACTCAAAAACCATGACGTGTAGGAATGCGTCCGGTTAGTCTCTCTACCCGTTTTACTCTTGGCTTTTTTTCAACCGGCCGGCCGTACGTTGAATTCAACGTAGCCGAGTTCCAGCCGTCAGATCGACATGTAAATTTCTCCAAAAAAGCGAAGAAAACGTCAGTCGTCGACGCTAGATCGATCGACCATCTCGTTTTTCTACGCCTAATCACGAGCAGCACATATTCCATGTTATTCTCCAAAAAACGATATAAGCATGCGACCGGCGAAGATGTCAAACAGTAGCTTTCGCTGAGGTAGGTATAATTAAATTCTTTCTCTCTGCAATTAAGCTGGTGATGACTGTGTTAATGCTTTTTGGCTGGTGCAATTTTATTCTCGCTGGCTAAGCTGTTTGCGTTTCAAAAGGAATGAGGTTTCAAGTTCAATCCGTTCAAATTCACCTAACTGGGTGCGCGACTAATAACTCCGTCGATCAATCAGGATACATACACCAGCTTCTGGTCCATCGATCCAGAAGCATGTTTATAATAAGTGTCGTAGTGTTGTTGAGACTTTATTCTACTACTTGATCAATTTAGAGATGTCTACGTAGAGCTGGACATGTCCAAGAGTAATGTCCAAGTTGCCCCAACCCTTTAACAGTACCTCATAGGAAAGTTTTTTTTTATTCGAGTGAACGTACACTCGTTTTATGAAACCACTCGAGTAACAAAAAAACCACTTTACTGCATGCATAATAACAATTTTTTGGGTTTTCCTTTATATATATGGTTCCATAGAATGATTATGGATAAGTTCATTGTTTCGGATTAGATTATTATCTAGGGTTTGTTTGGATTTCTACCCTACCAATTTATTAGTAGTGCTAAAAACTAGATAAATTTTGGTACTAGCGATTCTTTGGTAGGGTAGAATTCTCAATTTATTTGGATTGCTACCAAATATTGTGCCAAATCTAACTAGAGTATAAAATAAGGTTTGGATTCTACCAAATTGAAGTTGGGCATAGCCAATGATTTGGCGCCAATTCAATTATACATGGAGCTATCAAATATTTGGTAAGAAAAGATCGGCTTCAAACCAAATAAGCCCCTGTGTTAGTATGAGTAGTAGAATTATTAGAGGGGTAACATTGAAATTAAAATATACTATGGTAGCACAAATTCGCTTGTCATACGGCATATTGCAATAGATGAGTTGTTAATATTACGCTTATTTAGAGGTGCCACCGCTGCTATATGTTTGATCATGAATCCACATATCAAAACATGGTATCAATTATTCAGACCAGCGATTTCCATATTGCCAGTAACATACCGTCGGGACCCGATAACCGTAACAACTTCAAAAAAATTAAACAAAAATTTAAAGCTTTAGTAAATTATGTATGGTTTTTTTATAGTTTACCATGGTTACCGTGATAACCGGACTTATTATTGGTGCGGTAACTGGTAACTGAGATCTCTTTGGCTCTATTATCTTATTAAGTTTAATGCATCGATCATTTTAACCAAAAACTTAACTAATAAAAAAATTCAGACAGTTTACTCGTGCTTCAACATTTACAAACATTGGCATCACCATTTGTCCGGCCAACACAACGAGTAACCGTTGGTCCTTTTGGTCCCCAGCCTCACATCTGGAAACAGCCATCACCACGCTTTCATTATTATAAAGGGTGTTTGAATTAGCTTATAGATGTGATTTATAAGTTGCACGTGAAACAAAAACATCATTAATATATAATTAATTAAATATTAACTATTAAAAACTTGAAAATAGATCTATTTAATTTTTTTAATGCTTTCATATAAAAAGTTTTTACTAAAACACTCTATTTTATATTTTAAAAAATATGATTACAGAAACCAAGAGCAGAGCCACGAGCCCCCACAAGCCACCTGCGAACACCGCCTAAGTCAATTCGTGAGCTCTGTCCTCCTGTTCGTCCTTCTAGTACTCTTTTAACCACAGTGTCGATCCCTATCCTGACACTGCAACTTAATTTGCAAGTTGCCAATATAGCTTGCTCGACAACGTTGCAATGTTCTGTCTGGCTAAGACAATACTGTTGAACATTGCTTTGATTAGACGGCCGAGCCATCAAACCACAATATATAAAGAAAGCAGTCTACTGAAAATACAACGTATGATAGTAGCAAACTTGTACTAAGACATGTACGATTGAGACTGTTTTGCAGCTGGCGATTTGATGAGACGTTGCACTCACAAAAAATGGACTACTACTGGTGTAGTAATCCACAGCTTAGACGTTCAATTGACGTCCACAATCAAACGGCTGCGACTTGGCGGCTCGACGGATCAACAAGCTAAGCTAGGGAGGCAGAGCCACCAACTGCAAACTGACCAACCCAACCTCCTCATTTCTCCTCGCTACACGTACGTATGATCTGAAGACTGCAGTATGAAATGCACTGGATTCTCTTCGGTTCTTCCCCGTCGGTGACATGTCCTTTTCAGTCCAAACAAAACATTATTCCATCCCGAAATAAACAGCATGCAAGTTTAGTTGCATGCTCATTGGTGCAAAATTAGGAGGAGTTAGCGTTGGTACTGTGCCTCGACATATGACTATAAATAATCGGAATTGCTAAATAACTTTTGACAGATTTTTGAGAAAAATCTTTCATATTTTTGGATCATCTCACTGCCATGAGATTCGTGCCACGTGGGTGGAAAAAATAATTCACGCACGCGGGGTGCAATAATCGAACCCACAACTTTAGTTTCACACGCGTGCCGCTCTCTAGTGAACTATACCAGGTTTTTTATCTGCATTTCGCTTATATGCTACTTATATTTAAAATTACATGCCAGTTGCATTGCAACTACACTGTAATTATATTTATATTATAGTTACATTTGACAGATTTTAAGAAATTTCCTGTCGAATGTTAGATAATCAGTCCCATAAATAATTAGGACCACGCTTAAACCAACTACTAAAGAGTCTTCATAAAAAAGCAACTCATAATTTACTACTAGTAGCTTATTGTTGTAAATAATCTGAACTGTTCAACACAGCGTATAGAACATTGGAGTAGATGGTTGATGATTGAAGCATTTGCCCACGTCAGAGGTAGACTGAGAATAATCTGAGGCCAAAATGATACTGGGTGAGAACACACCTTGAATTGAATGTGAATGTCCACACACTTTAGAAAAATTCATCTAACATGTTAAATTATCTGCGGTGCCACGTAAGTAGAAGTATAGATTTCTCCTGAAATCTTCCTTTGTCTGATTGTCTGGGCATTCACCAGCTACCTCTCGATCCGTGTGTGTGTAGTAATAATTAGTGGAGGAAATTGTTGCGCCTGTCTCTGTCTAATTCTGTATCGTCGTGTGTACTCTTTTTGTTTCAAAAGTGTGTTGTTTTAGATAATCAAAGAGACATTAAGCATAAGTTACTATGTTCTTAATTAATCTAGATAAAAATAACGAGAAGTGAGAAAATGAGAAGAAGAGAGTGATATTGATTGGATGGTTAAAACGATGAAGTAATATTAAGGAGGTATAGTAGAACCCACTTAGAAAACATTCTTTATGAGATAAATTATTAGTTAAAACAATAGTTATTTAGAGACAGAGAAAATATGTGTCGGACATTCCCGTGTTTTGAAAAAAGAAGAAAAATAAAATGACTGAAAAGGGAATAAATAAATAAACCATAATCGTGACTTCTGACGGGCTAGGGCTGAACCTGGGTCGACAGCAGGCCCATGAAGACCCAACTAGGCCCGGCTCGAGAAACACAGAACTTGAACCATGCCCTGCCTTGTCACACATCCAAGAAAAGCGGTAAAACAAACGTGCCAATTCTATAGCATACATATATACTGTAATAGCGAGGAAAGTCACGGCTACGTTGTGCTTGGGCTGACCACCAACCAACCATCCCGCCCGTCGCTTGTGTACATCCAAAGGACCGGGAAGTAGTAGTACAAGTCTTCAAAAAAACATACTAATACCCACAAACAACGGGCCACCAGCCCACCACGAAGCGTCTCGGAAAGGACAAATCGCACGCAAAATCTAAACCACACAACTTACACGCACAACTTACATGCGTACCGAATGTTGTTGAGCCGGCCACCCAGCCAGTCAGTCGTCGTTGATCTCGGCTGCGCCCCTGCACACGCGCGCCGGCCGCTCGGATCGCGTCGAATCGATCGATTTCTACACAGGATTGAGTGTTGGATTCGGATCCCAGCGATATAATGTTTTTCGCTAAATTTTAATTAAACTTTGATCGAATATTTACTGTTCTAAATTTAGATCCTTAAAAACTATTTAAATTTTCACTTGAAATATCCTTTCATCCCATATCAAAATCTCAAAATTTTATGGTTTTCGATTAGTTTTTATTAAAAGCATAAACACACTCTGCCTCCCTAAGGGCATGTTCATATAGCTTAAGGGGGTGTTCTTTGTAGCTTATTGGGTGGTTTAAATAAGTCACACGTAAAACGAGAAATATCATTAGCGCATGATTAATTAAGTATTTACTATTAAAAACTTAAAAAATGGATCTATTTATTTTTTTAGAGCTACTTTCATATAGAAAAATTTTACAAAAAACACACCGTTTATCGTTTTGGAAAGCATGTGCACGGGAAACGAAAAAAATAAGCCGAGCAAAGTAGGGGGAACGAACAGACCCTTTTAAGTGTGTAGGTTAAGTCGTAGGTAAAACGAGAAATATTGTTAATATATAATTAATTAATTATTGACTATTAAAAATTTTAAAAATAGATCACAGAGATATAAGTTTTTATAAAAAATATATTATTTTATATTTTAAAATTCATACTAACGAAAACTACGAAAAAAAAGCTAAAACCAAGGAACAGAAGCAAACACCATGGAAGCCGATGCATTGCTACCTACCGCGATCGCGGGCGCACCCTTTTGACCGGTCGCCGCCTCTCGCACCACCACCTACCTAACCTCTCTCCCATTCCATGTCTCGCGCGCGCGCGTTATATAACGCGCCCGCCTCGTCGCCACCAAGCCGCACACAGCGCCAGCAACCACTTGCATTTTCTCACCACGTCTGATCCTTCGCTCGACGACCCTCTGCCCGTTGCAATTAACTCGGTGAGCGACCAGAATGATAATATGATATATGCATGGCGAACTTAATTACCACCTAGGTATAGTAGCTAACCATGCGTATGCATTTATTACCCAGTGAATGCCTGCGTGATCGAATAGCTAGCAGCTACATAAACCACCGTTGCATATTTATCTTATCTTCCATTTTAGTTGACAGTTAGTAGCTAGCTAGCTAGCTAGCTTCTCGAGTGAGTGATGAGTAGCACGTACACGGTAATTAATTAACTAACTCTGTGAAATGTACGTGTTTTACGTGGCAGGTTGACAGGCTCAAGTACAGTAAATCGATCTATCACGTACGTATACGTACACTGCTGCCATGGTTGGAGGAAGCCCCATGCAGGCGGTGCTGATGGCCCCGGGGGTGAAGGACAGGAAGGTGCTCGCGTTCAAGCACGACGCGCTCAAGGAGAAGGACGCCGTCACGGCGCTCATCCGCGACATCGTCGCCGCCGCCGGCGCGCCCCCCAGGAGCGCGTTCCACGTCTTCGACCTCGCCAAGGTCGTCGACCTCTACCGGGGATGGCGCCGCGCGCTCCCCGACGTGCGGCCATGCTACGCCGTCAAGTGCAACCCCGACGCGGCTCTGCTCGGCGCGCTCGCCGCCCTCGGCGCCGGCTTCGACTGCGCCAGCCGCGCCGAGATCGAGGCCGTCCTCGCGCTCGGCGTCCGGCCAGGCAGCATCGTGTATGCCAACCCGTGCAAGCCCGAGGCGCATATTGAGTATGCCGCTGAGGTTGGGGTTAACCTCACCACGTACGACTCCGAGGAGGAGGTGGCCAAGGTCAAGCGATGCCACCCCGGCTGCGAGCTGCTGCTCCGCATCAAGGCGCCGGACTCCGGCGACGTCAAGATCGACCTGGGACTCAAGTACGGCGCCAACCCGGAGGAGGTGCTGCCGCTGCTGCGCGCAGCCCAGCGCGAGGGCGTCAACGTCGCCGGCGTCTCCTTCCACGTCGGCAGTGGCGCGTCCCGCGCCGACGTCTACCGCGGCGCCATCGAGGCCGCGCGCGCGGCGTTCGACGCCGCGGCGGCGCTCGGCATGCCGCCCATGCGTGTCCTCGACATCGGCGGCGGCTTCATGGCCGGCCCGACGTTCGACGAGGCGGCGGTGGTCATCAACCGCGCGCTCGAGCGTTACTTCGGCGACCTGCCGTGCGTCGAGGTGATCGGCGAGCCCGGCCGGTACTTCGCCGAGACGGCCTTCACCCTCGCCGCGCGCGTCATCGGGAAGCGCACCCGCGGCGAGCTCCGGGAGTACTGGATCGACGACGGCCTCTACGGCTCCCTCAACTGCATCCTCATGGACCACTACGTGCCACGCCCGAGGCCGCTCGCCAGCGCGCGCCACGGGGAGGAGACGCACGCCTCGACGGTGTTCGGCCCGACGTGCGACTCCCTCGACACGGTGGTGACCGGCTACCAGCTGCCGGAGATGAGCGTCGGCGACTGGCTCGTGTTCGACGACATGGGCGCCTACACAACCGCGGCGGGTTCCAACTTCAACGGCTTTGCCACGTCGGCCATAAAGATCTACCTGGCATACTCCAGCTAGGGATCCACGTGGTGGCAAGAATATATAATCTGCATGTTATATAAACACAACTTCATTTGCTGTATCAAATTACGTGGTACATATACAGAGGGTTGCAATTAAGCTGTACACAAAACGAACGCATGAACGTTCATGATTTGTAGTTCTTTTTTTCTTTTTAGAGGTAGATGCAATACATGTACAATTTGATTTTTATGTATCAAATGTGAAATATCAAGTGAATACATACCCATTTTTGTTTCCCAAAAATTTTGAGATTTTATTCGTAAATGTATTGAGTGAGCACGTACCCTTTTTGGTTTCCTAAAATTTGAAAATTTTAATCGAACATTTGGCCACCGGAAAAAAAAAACAGGACATGCAACCTGATGGTTTCATTTACACCTAGCTTTCACTGAAAAAAAAAATGCAACCAGCTGTTTGAGCCGCACAGCATCTATTAACCACTTAACCCTGGGCCATAGCCCAATACAGGCCCATTTATTTATTAATCACAAAGAAAAAGGCCCAGGCATCTCTCTAATGCCAACCACCTCCGAATATCCTCTGAATCCTGATCAGGTCGACAATATCAGGGACAGAATTCAGAAATGACAATAATATGCTGCATTAATTCATACTTTTGGATGTTAACACACACAAATTTGCCATAGAATGAAGCTAAAACATCTTGTTTTTTGTATAAAGCCACATTGATTCATATATTATCAAGCCCCATTGATTCATGTAGGTGGTGACATCTGAACAACACCTCATCGTGGATAGAGATTTCAGAAGAAAACCTCAAATACTCCAGGAGCCGGTTAATGAGTAGAACGAACGCCATTAATTTTGCCGATTTTAAGACAGTTAATCTGATTGGATCAACACTGATCGTGTCCTAACATTGCTGTAATACCTTTTACGTTAACTAGTAGGTCGATTAGTTGGCACAAATACAGAGCCTGATCTGTATCACAAACGATCACTTATTTAGGCCCACATGACATACCATTTATGTCTCATCTGCATTGCTAATATAGTTACGCCAGTGTTAAAAGCAATCTAAATATATAAGCAACACATTGCATATGCTGACAGCACCTGTCAATGTAATTAAGGATCGCAAGCTAGTTCATTGCAACAAAAAAAAGTAATTAATTGGAGGTAGGAACTAGTTCCAGCTAAATAAAAGATCATGCGTAATTGTACACTGACGCGTTTTCCGGTCCCTATGGCTATGGATTTTTTGCCCTTTTTTTTTTACCTAATTTGCATAGACTTAGACAACTGTTTTAATACAAGGACATTGCATCATGCTTAATTAAGCAAGAGTAGGTACTCATTAGTAGCATTTAAGCTGTTCATTTGAAATTTAATTTAGGTTGTACTCCCTTCGTCCTAAAATATGAGGAGTTTTAGAGTTAGAAATAGGTATTAAGAAATTTGTTGGAATTAAAATAGGAAAATATTATGATTGGTTGAGAAGAGAAAATAGGTAAAAAACTTTTGTGATGGAAGGTTAGGATTGGTTAAAAAGAGAATATAGGTGTAAAAAGTTGTTATATTTTGAGACAAATTTTGAATGTGAGGGAATAATTAACTGACTAACTGCTCCCAAGTACAAGCTCTCGATTCAGAAAGCGCGCAGCATTTCCTCTGCATTTGGTCGCATCAAATGAAGATATTCCTAGGAATATCCATAATTCTCTTTATTTTTTATTTCAGTTTGTATGAGTCAGTAATTTATATCGGTGTTGAATGATTGAACTGCATCTTGCACATGTTTGTTGATTGTGAAAGTGCAAAAATATAGCTTGTTATGTTGCTGTATAAGTTTGTACTGGACTATAGTTTAATTCATAGCCATGATATGGAAAATAACTAATAACCCATTTCTATATTTACATAAGCATTGCTTATCAATCAAGGCCATCGTCTCACATTAGATTAGCTAGATGCATTATATTTGATTGCCGGGTATATTATCATAAGTTTCAGAGAAACTCAGTTGTCAGTTCACTTATTCATTATTGTGCACTACATGTATATTTTATTTTTCTTAAGCGTACTCTGAAAAGGGCCATTTTCATGTGGGTTAAGCTTAATTACTAACTAGCTTGAATTTCTATGCATGTCATGTTGTTGCGTGATAAGATTAGGTTTGTTCTTGGTTCACATCATAATCCAAAGGTTACGGTGCAGTTTAAATTCGTCGATCAATATCCGTGAGACGTGATGCCAGCGTGAATAATTAAACTTGAGACAACAATCTAACACCAGTTGGAACTCTTGGGTGATCAGCTAGCTCAAACCAGCAACTAAAAGAAGTATATTGTGCAAGCAACAAAACCGTCATCTCAAAAAAAAAAAAGGGTCCTTACAAGGAACCTTTGATTGTTCTTTTAGGTCGAATGAAATGGAATGCAAGGCCATTAAGTATCATTTCTGGCCTCAACATCAATTAAGAATGCACATAAACATATTTATAGATACCGGGATTTAAATTGAACCCTAATTGGTTGGAGTCACGCACTCACTACTCCACCACAAGGAAAGATGAACCACACAGTCTAAAAATTGATAGATTAAGATTATGAACGTATTAAAAATGAACCAAGTAAATATTTCAAAATTTTGACTGCAAAGTCAATAGTAATATTACTCTACCATTCAATTAATATATATAATAGTTGCAATGCATATATACAACTGTATCTTGCGGCTTACGCACACCGTAACATCGATTGCCGATTAGTTAGACAAGCTTTCACACATCATTTTCATAGGGCAGCGAATTTCTGGCCCTGATTAGCTAGCTACCGAGACATATAATTATCAAGTCAAATTAATTGTCAGCTGCTAGCAAGGGTTACATCTAGGATGTGAATCAGCGAAAGGGAACGAGGAAGCCAATGAACACTTTACCTACCCTATCCTTGCACAAGGACTATGGAAAACAACTTGAGAGAGACGACATGTCAACTTGATTGATCTATTAGACCATTTTTAGTGTAAAGTTTCATTGTGCGGTTTATAAAAGTGTCATATCATCTAAGGATATTTAAGTTGATGGATGAAACCACTTCTTCCAATGTAAAATTTTATTTCACGGTTTCATATGCTAGCATATCATTTAAATATTGCATCTAAATGACCAATAAGAATTTATGAAATATGTGAAGATAAAACACAAACTCTCTCAATAGAAGTTTCACACGGTTTCTAACGTGTTAGAAACCATGAGCACCAGTTTCATCCTAATAAAACTAATCACATCTCTCTCCTCTTTAATTCTTTGTCTCTCTCCTCTTTAATTCTTTGTCATGTCTTATACATGTTGATATATTACTTTATTTAATATATATGAAACCTCTATAAAATATGTACTGGGACTGGCCTTAGTTACCTAAATTAATATTGGACGACATTTGCACACTTGCAGTACAATATGATTCGATCTTACTATTATGTCGAGATGACCAATTAATTGTGTGTAATTAAGGTAATACCTTTGACCTCATCATTGAATATAAGCTGGCACTTTCGTCTCTGGTCTAAGAATATAATACGTAAATTAGCCATATTGAGTAAATTAACACAATGAACTTGTTCTTAAGAATATCCGTTTTGGAACTTAGACTCGGCCAACATATATGTACAACTAGTCTACTAGTTATAGTTGAACGTACCTATCAGCCGAAAGATGTTCCTAGATATGATTACAACTAGCGATTAGTTATGAATCTGGACAAGCACTTGTCCAGATTCATACCTAAAAAGACGGAGGTAGTAGTATATATGACCAATTGACCCTACATTAATTTACTTTTGTATTACTCCTTTCGGTTTTTAAAAAATGACGTTGTTAACCGTTAGACGTATTTTTGACAATTCGTCTTATTCAGAATTTTGTGCAAATATAAAAAATATAAGTCATGAGTAAAAAACTTTTATTGTCCTTTTACAATAAAGAATTGTTAAAACACAGGAATAGGAAAAACGTAGTAATAGAATATCTTGCTCACTATATTCTTATGGGATTTTAAAACACGAGAAAGTTTCAAAACGATCGTTTGATTGGTATACAGAAAAAACGCAAGAACTCAAGACATGGGAAGAAGAAAACGTGAGGGAAGACCTTATGCTTATTTTCCTCCAAAATTCCTTTAGAATAGCCTATTTCATAGAAATTTCAAATAAATTGGTAGGAATCAATCCTTTGTTTTAAAGGACTCTATATAATTATTTCCTATAGAATACAGTCCCTTTAGAATTTCTATGTTTTCTCTTTATTTTAAATGGGTTTTTAATGATAAAACAAGACATAATAAAATAAATAATAATTACGTAATTTTTTTTAAGTAAGACGTCCAAAAGCCAATCTCGTTTGTCTATTAAAAACTGAAGAGAGTGTATGATCAGGAAGCCATGGAGACATGGCAGCCTTGTTTTGATCCCTTACCAATCGAACTTAGACTCAAAAACATCCGAATACATTCCTAACCTAGCTAATATGTGCCCTCCTTGCAATTTTAAAAACTTCAGGGAGATGAACAATTTTCAAGTTAATTTAAAAAAAAAAATCAAGGAGAGGCATGTGTAGTTGCCTCACCACACAAACACCTTCACTCCACACGCATCTGGTAACACACGATAAGAATTTGTAGGGTTTACGATTTAATTGAGAATGCACACGCATTTTCTCATTGAACACACCAAATGCTTGCATTGCTTAATTTGTCAAACAAAATAGACAAATAATTTTGAAGTCTGATCACCTCGCCGAAATAAAAAATAAAGTTTTGATTGAATGCCCGTGATCAACAGGCCAGACTAATTGTTTTGTTGTATGCAGGCATCTCAGTTGTTGGATGGATTGATCTTCATCTAAGGCAGTGTTCAGCTAGGTAGGGCAGGATAAGGAAAAAATTGAAGGATCTCGTGATAATCTTGGGTTTGAATCTGCCGCAAGAAAACCAAGTGTAAACGCAAGAACATCTGAAACATAAATTTTTAATTTACTTGGAATGTAGTATCTGCTCCATGATGAACGTCGATCTAACTTTATACTGTAGGTAGGTACTCCCTCCGTCCCATAATAATAATAACTTTCTATTTTTTAAGAAAATTAAGGTTGGAGTGAGAAGTAGCTGTGATTGGTTGATATGAGGAGGTAGGTGAAAAAAAGCAATGAATGGATGGTTGTGATTGGTTGATAAGTAAAGAAATAATAGTATTTTAGGACAAATTCAAATTACAAAAATAGTAGTATTATGGGATGGAGAGAGTATAGGTAAGTCGAAGCAAATCAAGGAAGCATCTGATTCAATTCTGATGGAAAATTTCTTGAGACCGGCTGCCCAGGTGGAGAACTTTTTAATTATTTAAACCTTTTTATTTAAAAAATAAACCCTCCTAGCAAGGGTTCTGCCACGTCCACTGTGTATGTTGTGTCAGTATTGTTTGGCCAAGCTCGTCACGGTGCCACAGCCAAAAGATTCAAATTTAAAAATAAGTTTCAAAAGGATTTAGTTTTAAAATTAAAAAAATAAAAAGGTTTAAAAAATAAAAAAAATTCTCAGGTAGAAGAAGGTCGGTCGAGTCCTAGCTGAGGTGGTTAAGGCTTACTTTGAAGGTGCAGGAAGTGAAAGAAAAAAAATATTATGTAAAACGAAGTAAGCTATTAGCATATGATTAATTGAGTATTAGCTATTGTAAACTTAAAAAATAGATTTATATAATTTTTTTAAGCAATTTCTATATAAATTTTTTTAAAAAAAATACTGTTTAGCAATTTAAAAAATATGTTCTCAAATAACGAAGGAATATTTCTACCGAACATGCAGTGCATTCGAATAGTAGCTAACACGACTTTGGAGTACTTCGTGTTTCCCTCTACCTGCCGAGGGCCGCCGACAGATCAATTGTTACAGGAGTTATCTCCATGCATATGTGTAATTTTGTGTGGATTCAAGCCAATTTTTCCCTGGTGAAAATCATTCGACCGGTTTAATTCTTTCATGCTTATCGCCGACTCGCCGTTGATCGCGTTCATTTCTTTTTCTTTTTCCCTCGTGAGCTTTCGGTCAATTCTTGCTTCCCTTCTCGGCTCAGCCCATTAGCACCTCCAATTTGGATTCGGGGGACTTGCTTGGAAGCAGAATGCCAGATGGGCCTCACGGCCCACGTGAGCAGGCCTTATATTTTTTTTCCGTTTTTCTGGACTTGTTTTTCTAATTCATTTCATATTCGTCTGCAAAAAGTTTATATAAAAAAGTTTATAAATTTAAAGTTTACATATATAAAGTTTTTATGTATAAAGTCTGCATGTATAAAGTTGAGCTAAATTACAAATACACGTGCTGGGCTGGACACATGCACATGGGCTCGGAAGGAGATGAAAGGCCGAAACGTAGATGGGCTTCCGAAAAAGGAAAAAGGTCACAGCCCACGGGCTCGGAATTCGTACATGGGTTCATATCATCTCGGGCCTAATGCGCGCGTGTTACGAAATTTAGGTCCTATTTGGGGAGCTTAAGATTCTCAGAAGCAACTGGTGAGAATCTGGAGAAACTGGGTTTTCCAGCTTCTAGCTTCTAATTTATTTTCTGAATTCTACAGCTACAGATTCTCGAATCTAGACTGTCTGGAAAAGTTTCTACCAGCTAAAGATTCTAGAAGAAGCTATAGCTGGTAGAAGCTCCCTAAACAAGGCCTTAGACTTGAATCTCTGCTTCTCCAAATCTCAAAAAAAAAAAAGCTCTACTTCTCCTTTTTTAGCTCGGGCCACCTCAGGATGCCGATCAATTGCCGTCCGGGCACCACAATCCCTACAGAGCCTTGCCACCATGTCCAACACATGCCTCTTCTACTAGCCTCCAAGCTCACCGCTCCATAGCCGTCTCCAAGCCGAACCTTGCTCTAGAACGCTGTGCTCTGCTCGCCACCGCCTGTAGCCTGATCGGCAGCATCTCTTCGTTAGATCGTTTCCTAGTGAGTACTTTCGTTTCAAGCATACTTGTTCATCCTAGTTTATTCCTTCGAGATCTCTTCGTTAGATCGTTTCCCAGTAAGTACTTTCGTTTCAAGCATACTTGTTCATCCTAGTTTATTCCTTCGAGATCATATTGCCCTTCCCCAGCCTCCTTCCTCCACTACTAGAAATAGGCAAATCGTTGGCGGCCAAAATAGATTTTCGCAGGTGGTTGGAGCGTCCATCTGCAACCAAAGGTCACTAAAAATAGTCGATTTTCACAAGTGGAGCCAACACCGCCTGTGAAAATAGATGTTCATAGGTGGCCACGTTAGGACGCCCGCCAGCAAAAATCTTTTTTTGGCAAAAAAATATAAATACAAAAAAAAAATCCCCACGAACCCTGGATCCTATCGCCGTCAGGATGTTGGTGAAGTTGCCGTCGCTGAGCACCACTGCCACAGCCCTCCCAAGGCCGTCCCGAGGCCCGGCGGCGGCGGATCCACACTCCCGTGGATGCCGCCCGCCGTCGCCCTCATGGCCGCCTCCCGCCCGCCGCCGCCCCCGTGGGTCGCCACCTCCAGATTCGACGCTCCTAAGCACTGCAGCCGTTGGCCGACGCACCCCTCCGTCGCCCACATCGTCGTCGCGGCCCTCCTCCACCGCAGCCGCCTGCCACCCAGCACAGCCACCGCCAGATCCAGGAGCGCCATATCTGGAGCTCCAGCAGCACGGCCGGCCTCCACGACCTCCTCTCCTCGTTGCCATCGCCGAGAACCTCGCCTTCGAGCTCCCTTGCTGCCACCGCCACCCACTGCCCCTGCTGCCACCCCATCGGCTGAGAGAGTGAGAGCGAGAGAGTGTGAGGGAGAGCGAGAGTTCGACAGTGTGAGGGAGAGGTTGTTTTTTAATAGTGTGAGCAAGAGGCCGGGAAGTGACTTTTTTACCGGCAGTGCTCTTTAGCCACCGCATGCGAATTGATTTTTGTAGGCGGGGCTTGATCCACAATGGCTCGCATCATTTTTACAAGTGGAGTATTGCTATATCCATATGCGAAAATAAAACCCAGACACCTGGAAAAATCGTTTTTTAGTAGTGCTCCTTGCCGGTGAGCTTTCATGCCCACCATGGAGGCCGCCGTGGCCTATGGCCATGCAGGTCAAATAGTGAGCAATTGATCCCATATTTAGCTACCCCACTTGGAGGCAAACTTCCCCATTCCCTTGCCTTGCCGCAAACTCCACCAGAGAATCCATTCCCCTTTCAGCCTCCGCTTTTCGCCGCCGCACTCAACCGTTGTGCCCTGCGCGAGCAACTCGCAGCCATGCAGCCACCGCCCGCCGGTCACTGGAATCATCCTCCACCTCCCCTAGAATTCCGTGCCACCCTCCAGCCACCACAAGCGTCACGCACCCCAACCATAATCGCGGTGCAAGAGAATAGAGGGAGGTAACGGGAGGAAGAAGAGGAAAGAAAGGGAGAGATAGAGCTGATAGGTGGACCCCACTATACAGTGCAGTTTCTTATTTCCTGAATAAATTCAAACCCAAACCTTAGAAGCCCATATCCCATCCATCCCAAATCTAATTGAGCTGAAATTTGGACCTAAGTTCTTTTAAACTAGCAGAGTGGCCCGTGTATTTTGCGCGGCTAGATTTGTTTGCAATAACCCAATATGAAATGATATGAGTATTTGACTTCATACCATATGTTTTACTGGCCGTCTATAATTAGAACGGTAAGATTGTTTATTAACATGGAAGTCATATTAAAAAAGCAACATATGGAATGCAATTAAATGTGTTTTGATTGAAAAATCATTAGACTTAATCATGTAACAATATATCAAGGAGCTTCAGATTATCCACCTACCATCATAAGGGATCATGTAGCTGCTTTTAGTTGTACTATCATTTTATTCACGCTACCGTATTATCACATAAAACTTTCTTTGACCGTAAATATTAAGTGGGCATGCCCTCTCAAAAAATATTAAGTGGGCATGAATTTGTATTAACATAATAAATCAAATAATATACTTTGCACACCTAATAGTAAACTCAAAATCCACACAGCTTTCTTATATATATATATTTTGTCAATGTTACGGATATCCATCACCTATTTTCTTCGAAGTGGGCAAGATTCACGCTCCTTCAGAAGATACCACCCGATAGACGATCGGTATCGTCTATCGTATGGCAGCTGCTATTACTGGCACTGACATGTGGAACCTATAGAACATGAAGCCACATATAGTACCAATAACAACAGCTACCACGTGTCAGTGCCAGTAACTGTAGCTGCCATACGGCAGAGGATATGAGTCCCCCGGCAGGGTGGTGGAACGATCGCAAATCAGAGTGGTGGACCCACCAGGACTTGCCCCAAGCCTGACGTGTGTCTGCTCCCGGGGAGGGCCTAGCCCCACCATAGGGGCTGCCGTAACATACTAGAGTTTTCAAGGGATTTTGCGAAAATGTTTTGCACCGAGCAACTTGGCCGTGCACCAGCGCGCGGAACTCCGTGCAGATGCGGGCGTTGGTGATGCCGCGCCGTCGTCGAACGAGTGGTGCGAGTCAAGGGAGATGAAGCGGTATGCGGCGACTTGGCCAATCGCCGGTTGCACTATGGTGGCGCGAGGAGGCGGGTGGTGGCGGAAGACGGCGACGAACACCTGCCACGGGAGAAGGCGGAGAGCGACTTGTCGAGAATTTTTTTGATTTTTGTATTTATTTATTAAAAGATTTGCAAAAGAAGATTTTTGTTTGAAAAATTACAAAATAGACTCCCGCCGCCCTCTGGGAGGGCGATTTTTAAAAATTGCCCTCCCAGAGGGCGCTTTTATGACGTGGCTGACGGCCGTTGGCCCCCCCGCCAACGGCCGTCAGCCATTTTGCAAGCGGCCCCCCGGCCCCCCAAAAACTGCCCGCTCAGAGGGCGGCAAGGGGGCCGCTTGCAAAATGTGCCAAAAACCGAAAGGGCGGTTTTTGGCTCCCGGGGGGCCGCCTGCAAAGTCGCCCATTTCCAGGGCGGTTTTTTGCAGGCGGCCCCCTTGCCGCCCACTGGGAGGGCGGTTTTTAGCCCCCGGGTATAAAACCCCCCTCCCAGACTCAAAAAATGTCATAAAATTCACTCAAATTAGAAAAAAAAACAGGAGAGAGCTGAGAGGGCGAAAGCAGCGAAGCTCTGCCCATTTGCTGATTTGCCTGCAGGTAAAATCCATTGTTCCTTTGCAATTTCTATTTGTATGTAAGAATTGATGTAGTAATGTACTAGTTACGTGTATAGTACTATATAGATCTGTAGTTTTTAGTTAATCTGTTAGATGACTTATTTTTTGTACAGATGGTACTTATAAAATCTGGAATACACGGTTTTAGATGTTAGGAGGATGTTGGTACCTAGTTTAACTGTATTTTTCATCAACAGATATGTCAAATAAGGTGATATTTCAGTTATTTCACGGGCAAGGGAATGTGAGATATGGTCCAGACGGTGTAGATCTGTCGGAGTTTAGTTTAACGGCTAAGGGTATTGATAGGCCAGCTGAGAGAAGTTTTGGATCAGTATACAACTGGCTGATGCGAGGGTTTCGACTGGACCCTCAGCTCAGCGGAATAACCTTGTATGTAGTAGTCAGTCGTGTAGTTGAAGGTTTTTTTTGGGAACTGATGCCAGTGGATTGCACTGCCACTTGGAGATGGTATGTGGAGAATGCATTTCAACGTGGCTGGCCACTGGGCATAATTGTGTCCATATATGAGAAAGATAACAACGCTGGTGCAATACCCGTACAAGATGATGAGGGTCCAAGTACGGCGGGAGGTGATAGTGAAACAATAGAAGAAAATGAAGGAGGAAATGAAGAAGATAGACAGGCAACAGGTGTGGCAGATGAGGGAGAACATATCGACACGATCGTCCAAGAAATGGCTAGAGAAGATTCTGAAAATGAGCATGCAGAGTATAATGACTCGTCTGATGAGGACAACGTGATGCCTGCAAAATGGAGCAATGAGGACTTCTCTGCGCTTACTATCTCCGAGCGGCATCATGTGCCGTGGGAGTACAAGCAGAATGAGGTCATTCAGGGGGCTAAGTACGCATATGTAGAAGATTTAAAGAAGGCAGTCAAACAATGGGCGGTGTCACTTCAGAGGGAGTTCGATGTCGTGAAGTCAAACAAATCAGTGTATGAAGTGAAGTGCATGAAGGATGGGTGTCCATGGCGGGTGCACGCATTCAAGGGTAAATGGAAAGATTATTGGCAAGTTTCAATCGTGACGGAGCATTCATGTTACTTGACAGGTGTTGAAAAATATCATAGAAACATGACCTCTGCATTTGTTGCAACAGAGATGTACTCTCATATTGTCAACAATCTGGGGTACGAACCAAGGTCAATTGTTAGGCATATTGGAGAGAAATTCAAATATACAATTAGCTATGATAAGGCTTGGAGGGCAAAACAGAAGGTTGTAGAGATGAGGTTTGGCACATTTGAAGCATCTTATGATAATTTGCCTCGTCTCTTAGGCTGTATTCTTCAGAGGAATTCAGAGATATGCTATGACCTGAAAGCCTTTCCATCAATTGACCATGGTAATAAAAGTGTGTTGCAACGTGTATTCTTTGCACTAGGTGCTTGCATTCAGGCATTTATCCATTGTCGTCCTATCCTCTGCATCGATGGGACATTTCTGACTGGAAAATATAGAGGACAGCTATTAACAGCAATTGGAGTTGATGGAAACAACCAAGTTCTACCGGTGGCTTTCGCTTTTGTTGAGAGTGAGAACACTGATAGCTGGTATTGGTTCCTAGAAAGGGTTAAGACAGCAGTTGTATGGATGAGACCAGACGTATGCCTCATACATGACCGTAACTCCGGCTTGCTGCGTGCAATTGAGGAACTGAGAGATGGAAGTGTTGAGAAGGGATACCCACCAAGGTGGTCTGATGTCCAAAGCAGATGGTGCATGCGTCATATGGGTGCTAATTTCTACAAACAGTTTAGAAATAAGCACCTTATGGATCTTTTCAAGAGGCTTTGCGCCCAGAATCAAGAGAAGAAGTTCAACGAGCTTTGGAGGAGGTTGGATGAGCTGACCTCTAAACAAACAGATGAGCAGTCCAGGAGGGCTACCATGGGAGGGGATGAGGCTCCACAAGCTCTTGAACCTCTATCAAGCGATGGACCTCGTATGAGAAGAAGGCATGCATCCTCAGTTAGAAAATTTTCAGAGTGGATTGAGAATGAGCCAAAGGAGAAATGGGCATTGTTGTATGACAAGGATGGTTCTCGATTTGGCATAATGACCACAAATTTGGCAGAGGTCTATAACTGGGTGATGCGTGGTGTTCGAGGGCTCCCACTTGTTGGAATAATTGAATTTATCTTGCATGGGACATGCAAGTACTTTAGAGATCGGTTCAGAGCAGCTGGCTCCTCCACGCAGGGCGCACGCGGCAGCGATTGGGCACCGGGTCCTTTCGAGGGGGACGACTTAGAGGGCGAGGACGAGGGCGAGGGCGAGGGCGAGGAGATCCACGAGATACTAGCTGCCTCGCAGCTCGAAGGAGCTCCGCCACCACAGACACAGGACCCACCGGTTGCCACACCGGTGCAGACGACCCGCGCTGGTCGTGCTGTACCACCAGACCGGTTGACGTACTCCCAGGGACAGGTGCGAGCGCAGGGTAGGAAGTCGAAGAGACCTAGAGGTTACGGTCCGGGCTCGTAGTACTTTGTGTCTGTAATAGTTTGTCTGTTGTATATAATGTTTTATTAATTCTACGTTTCCTGATGAAACCACTTTACTTCGTTTACGCTCATCGATCAAACGACGTATTCCTCACGATCTACGTTTCTGACGAATCTGATCAAAAATATGAATTTTTGAGTGTCAACTTCACGACGAAAGTACATTCCGAGCGGTCACAACCGAACACACATTAACTATCATACAAACCTATTGATATCCAACTAGCGATGCAACTACTGTGTGAGGACGGCGCGGCCAGGGAGCGGCGACAGTATGCGCCTAGGAAATAGTGACGGCAGCCGGTACTCACATAAAAATTGATTTCGAAAATTAATTTTTCTAAATCAATTTTTTAATTTTTTTTCGGCATGTTGGTCCGGACCGTCGGATAGGGTCCGGACGGTCCGGACTATATTAGTGCTAAATACCGCCCTCTAGTTGGACGGCAAGCCAAAAACCGCCCTCTCAGAGGGCGGCAAGGGGGCCGCCTGTAAAATGGCCGGCCCCCGGGCGCATTTTGCAGGCGGCCCCCTTGCCGCCCTTTGAGTGGGCGGTTTTTGGGAGGCCGGGGGGCCGCCTGCAAAATGGCTGACGGCCGTCGGCGGGGGGCCAACGGCCGTCAGCCACGTCATAAAATCGCCCTCCCAGAGGGCGGCGGGAGTCTATTTTTGCAATTTTTTCAAACAAAAATCTATTTTTGCAAATCTTTTAATAAATAAATATAAAAATCAAAAAAATTCGACTTGTCGAGCGCGTGCATGTGGCCGAGGAGGAAGTGGAGCGTGTTGAGCCGGACGCCATGCCCTGATCTTGGTTCACGTGGCCACGCGGGCTCGACACGGGCACCTGGCACGGCGTCGCCGCGAATTTTTACTGTTACTAATTTAATTTTTTTTTAATTTACAAAACTAATTTTCGATTTGGATCATTTGCAAAACTAACCTCTTGCCGCCCTGGGCCACGGCGGTATTTAAAAACCGCCGTGGCCCAGGGCGGCGAATGGCCTCCCCGTCAGGCGCGGCTAGCGGCGCCGGCCGCCGTTAGCCCGGGGACGCCATGTGGATTCGCCGCCCTGGGGGACGGCGGCGAATGCCCCCAGGGGGCCGAATGCAAAATTGCATTCGCCGCCCCAGGGCGGCGAATGCATAGGACCGTCCGCACAGCGATCGGACGGTCCAAATCCACGGCAAATGTTGTAACGCGCGCTAAGTACTTTAAAACAGTCATAACTTTCGCATACGGTCTCGGAATCGGGTAAATAAGTACTCTACGGACATCTACAGAAAAATTTACATCCGCTTCTCCCCCACTGTGTCGGGTTTGTCCAAAAAAATTTTGCGAAATTCGGCCGGGAAGATTGAGTTTTTGAGGTCCGAAGTTTCAGCACGGTTTTTAAAGCACACTCATAATTTTCTACAGGCCACATCTTACATCGGTTTAAGCTGCACCTTCACGAGATTTTGCTATTCTCGTGTTGCTAGTTGAGAAAAAAATATCAAAAAAAAGAAAAAAAAATTTTGCAGGCGGCCCCTGGATTCGGACGGTCCGATCCTTGTGCGGACCGTCCGTTCACTATGCTAAAAACCGCCGTGGGGGATGGCGGCGAATGCAATTTTGCATTCGGCCCCCTGGGGGCATTCGCCGCCGTCCCCCAGGGCGGCGAATCCACGTGGCCTCCCCGCGGCTAACGGCCGCCGGCGCCGTTAGCCCCGGGTGACGGGATGCCATTCGCCGCCCTGGGCCACGGCGGTTTTTAAATACCGCCGTGGCCCAGGGCGGCAAGAGGTTAGTTTTGTAAATGATCCAAATCGAAAATTAGTTTTGTAAATTAAAAAAAAAATTAAATTAGTAACAGTAAAAATTCGCGTCGCCGCCCTCTTCCACAGCCTGGCTGCACCTCGTCGGCCCAGTTACACTGAGTGGCCCATATAACCGGAGGTCCATGCAATGGACGGCCCGAGTCGGCTTTAGAGTAATGACAATCGTCCGATCAACCGGACGGTCGAGATTCGTCGAAATACCGGGAAAAAGCCGACCCGGTCAACCCAAACCCTAAACCCCAATTTCCCCTCTTCTCCCCTCTCCTCCGGCGACTGATGAGGGTACGACGCCGACAAGACGGGAGTCCCCGGCGGAGCGGCGACGACGGCGCGTCCGCAGGCCGTGAGCTGATGCCGCCGGCGTCTCCAGCGAGGTCCACGTGCGGCGAACTGATGCCGCGTGCGCCGGCTTGATGTCGCGGAGTGAAGCCTCGCCGCCTCCGAGGGAAGCAACGGCAACGACGAGCCGGCGAGCGGCTAGCGGATGCCGCTCACCGCTCCATCGAAAGCCTACGGCGGTCGGAGCGCGGTAAAAAAACACTAGGGGTCATTAATTGTGTCATTAGAAGCCTAGCCTGGGTTTAACGATGTATTACTGTTTACTAACAAGCTTGCTCATCAAGGCTAGGCAGAGAGCACGGTCGAGCGCGAAATGGGGCGGGCCATGCCAAGCGAGCCTGTCACGAAGCAGGCGTGGAGTTGGTGCTATATAAGCCCCCTACCCCTCCCTTCCTTGCACGGGCCACCATTTTTTCTTGTAAAAGAAGACCAGGTGAGAGATCAACCTCTTCTCTATTCTTCGGAGATCAACCTCTTCTCTATTCTTTGGAGATCAACCTCTTCTCTATTCTTCTTCTCTGATCCTCTCCTCTCTCTTTCGTAAGATTTTCAACTACTGCACTATTCTTCTTCGCTTCGATTCAGTGCTCGTTTCTTCTCTGATCCTCTGCTCTCTCTTTCGTAAGATGTTCAACTACTGCACTGCTAATGATTCTTCTTCGCTTCGCTTCAGTGCTCGTTTCTTCTTTGATCCTCTCTTCTCTCTTTCGCAAGATTTTCAACTAGTACACTTGCTGCTAATGCCGCGCTGATGTTTGTGTGGTTTTTGTGGTTGTTGAGTGCTTCTGATGACGTGGCTTTCAAGAGCTAAAGATTTTAACCCGCTTCTTTTTAGATCATAGTGTTGTCGAGGAGGCAAACGAGCACCAAGACTCATGGTGATTTTCGTTCGCCTGTTCTGTTGAATTTTCGTCGCTGATTTTTGTGCCAATTTGTGTGTGTTTTTTTGGCTCGTTTCTTCTCTGATCCTCGCTTCTCTCCTTGGTAAGATTTTCAACTACTGCACTTGCTAATGCCTTCTCTGTTCTTCTCCGCTTCGCTTCAGTGCTTGTTTCTTTTCTGATCCTCTCTTCTCTCTTTCGTAAGATTGCACTTGCTGCTAATGCCGTGCTGAAGTTTCTGTGGTTTTTGGTTGTTGAGTGTTTCTGAGGACGTGGCTTCTCTCTTTCGTAAGATTGCACTTGCTGCTAATGCCGTGCTGAAGTTTCTGTGGTTTTTGGTTGTTGAGTGTTTCTGAGGACGTGGCTTTCAAGAGCTAAAGATTTTAACCCACTTCTTTTCAGATCATAGTGTTGTCGAGGAGGCAAACGAGCACCCAGACTCATGGTGATTTTCGTTCACCTTTTCTATTGAATTTTCGTCGCTGATTTTTGTGCCATTTTGTGTGTGTTTTTTTGAGAAGATCGCTGGTTTTTCTCCTCTCTACCACCAGCCATCTTGATGCCTCGGTATTTGGTTCTTACTGCCAATATTGTGTAGCACTTCCTTAGAGTTTATCTCCTCACCATGTTTGTATTACGTGGTTTTTTGGATGATGAGTTTAATTGTTCAGTGGTCTTAAAGATCATCTGATTCATGATGCATTTTTTTGCTTTTTTTTTTGTTCTTGATGGTAATAATGTCTAAGCAGCAGCATGGAGGAGGGCCAGAAGGGGCAGAGGCAGAATAAGAAGGAGAAGGAGAAGGGGAAGGAGAAGGAGAAGAAGGAGGAGGAGGAGGGGCAGAAGAAGAAGAAGGACGATTCTAATCATACAAATGATGGCGATGGAATTCGGTAAGTTGTCAACTAAAAAAGTATCATAGTTGGTTGTTTAAATGCTCATTGTTCCTTGCTATTATCTCCATGATTTTGTGCAAAAT
Organism: Oryza meyeriana var. granulata; assembly: GCA_003991445.1. Taxonomy (NCBI): domain Eukaryota; kingdom Viridiplantae; phylum Streptophyta; class Magnoliopsida; order Poales; family Poaceae; genus Oryza; species Oryza meyeriana. Next base: position 419,088 of record RYFJ01001639.1, read on the forward strand.
ATATTGGTTCCAAATGCTAGCTGTTTTCAATGTTCTCGTTCCTACCATGATAAGAGTGATGCTACCCAATAGGAATAGGAGTTCTGTAGATTTTGTTCTTTATTCTGATTTGCTTGTGACTTATCAACTTGAGCACCACATATTTTATTTTTGTACCATTTCTTGAACTGGTGGATCTAATTCCATTCCGTAGTTTAATATGATAATGGCATTAAAGAGTCCAGAGTTGCAGGACTATGCCCAGCATGATCCATAATCATTAATATAATTGATATGTATCCAGTTGTTTTATTCTAAATTTGCATGCCTTTTTATTTGTAGGGATATCACACCAAGCTCTGCGCCATTTTCTGTGGGTTTTGTGACCGTTAGATCCATTGCACAACTTGATGACTTGGACCCGCGGACAACCCTAACCCTGGAACTGACAGAGGATGAGAGCCGGGAAGACCGGGTTCTCATCATGAGAGAAGGAATCAGAAGGGGTTTTACATTTTTCAAGAATAACGCACTGCAACAAGGTTCTTTAGCTTGCTTTATGCAAAACTTGCAACATCAATTTGAGTTGATTGATGCTGAAGACGATTACAAGGATGATGACTATACTCCTACTGAGGATGAGGAGGAAGATCAGGTTGAGGATGAGGGCCAGGAGGGGCAGAGGCAGAATAAGAAGAAGAAGGAGAAGAAGGAGAAGAACAAGGATGAGGATGAGGATGAGGGCCAGGAGGGGCAGAGGCAGAATAAGCAGGAGAAGGAGAAGGAGAAGGAGAAGAAGAAGAAGGAGAGGAAGGAGAAGGAGGAGGAGGGGCAGAAGAAGAAGGATGATTCTAATCATACAAATGATGGCGATGGAATTCGGTAAGTTGTCAACTAAAAAAGTATCATAGTTGGTTGTTTAAATGCTCATTGTTCCTTGCTATTATCTCCATGATTTTGTGCAAAATATATTGGTTCCAAATGCTAGCTGTTTTCAATGTTCTCGTTCCTACCATGATAAGAGTGATGCTACCCAATAGGAATAGGAGTTCTGTAGATTTTGTTCCTTATTCTGATTTGCTTGTGACTTATCAACTTGAGCTCCACATATTTTATTTTTGTACCATTTCTTGAACTAATGGATCTAATTCCATTCCGTAGTTCAATATGATAATGGCATTAAAGAGTCTAGAGTTGCAGGACTATGCCCAGCATGATCCATAATCATTAATATAATTGATATGTATCCAGTTGTTTTATTCTAAATTTGCATGCCTTTTTATTTATAGGGATATCACACCAAGCTCTGCGCCATTTTCTGTGGGCCAGGAGGGGCAGAGGCAGAATAAGAAGGAGGAGAAGAAGGAGAAGAAGGAGAAGAACAAGGATGAGGATGAGGATGAGGGCCAGGAGGGGCAGAGGCAGAATAAGCAGGAGAAGGAGAAGGAGAAGGAGAAGAAGAAGAAGGAGAGGAAGGAGAAGGAGGAGGAGGGGCAGAAGAAGAAGGATGATTCTAATCATACAAATGATGGCGATGGAATTCGGTAAGTTGTCAACTAAAAAAGTATCATAGTTGGTTGTTTAAATGCTCATTGTTCCTTGCTATTATCTCCATGATTTTGTGCAAAATATATTGGTTTCAAATGCTAGTTGTTTTCAATGTTCTCGTTCCTACCATGATAAGAGTGATGCTACCCAATAGGAACAGGAGTTCTGTAGATTTTGTTCTTTATTCTGATTTGCTTATGACTTATCAACTTGAGCTCCACATATTTTATTTTTGTACCATTTCTTGAACTGGTGGATCTAATTCCATTCCGTAGTTTAATATGTTAATATGATAATGGCATTAAAGAGTCTAGAGTTGCAGGACTATGCCCAGCATGATCCATAATCATTAATATAATTGATATGTATCCAGTTGTTTTATTCTAAATTTGCATACCTTTTTATTTGTAGGGATATCACACCAAGCTCTGCGCCATTTTCTGTGGGCCAGGAGGGGCAGAGGCAGAAGAAGGAGAAGAAGGAGAAGAACAAGGATGAGGATGAGGATGAGGGCCAGGAGGAGGGGCAGAGGCAGAATAAGCAGAAGAAGGAGAAGGAGAAGGAGAAGAAGAAGAAGGAGAAGAAGGATGAGGAGGGGCAGAAGAAGAAGAAGGACGATTCTAATCATACAAATGATGGCGATGGAATTCGGTAAGTTGTCAACTAAAAAGTTATCATAGTTGGTTGTTTAAATGCTCATTGTTCCTTGCTATTATCTCCATGATTTTATGCAAAATATATTGGTTCCAAATGCTAGCTGTTTTCAATGTTCTCGTTCCTACCATGATAAGTGTGATGCTACCCAATAGGTATAGGAGTTCTGTAGATTTTGTTCTTTATTCTGATTTGCTTGTGACTTATCAACTTGAGCACCACATATTTTATTTTTGTACCATTTCTTGAACTGGTGGATCTAATTCCATTCCGTAGTTTAATATGATAATGGCATTAAAGAGTCCAAAGTTGCAGGACTATGCCCAGCATGATCCATAATCATTAATATAATTGATATGTATCCAGTTGTTTTATTCTAAATTTGCATGCCTTTTTATTTGTAGGGATATCACACCAAGCTCTGCGCCATTTTCTGTGGGTCTTGTGACCGTTAGATCCATTGCACAACTTGATGACTTGGACCCGCGGACAACCCTAACCCTGGAACTGACAGAGGATGAGAGCCGGGAAGACCGGGTTCTCATCATGAGAGAAGGAATCAGAAGGGGTTTTACATTTTTCAACAATAACGCACTGCAACAAGGTTCTTTAGCTTGCTTTATGCAAAACTTGCAACAACAATTTGAGTTGATTGATGCTGAAGACGATTACAAGGATGATGACTATACTCCTACTGAGGATGAGGAGGAAGATCAGGTTGAGGATGAGGGCCAGGAGGGGCAGAGGCAGAATAAGAAGAAGGAGGAGAAGAAGGAGAAGAACAAGGATGAGGATGAGGATGAGGATGAGGGCCAGGAGGGGCAGAGGCAGAATAAGCAGGAGAAGGAGAAGGAGAAGGAGAAGAAGAAGAAGGAGAGGAAGGAGAAGGAGGAGGAGGGGCAGAAGAAGAAGGATGATTCTAATCATACAAATGATGGCGATGGAATTCGGTAAGTTGTCAACTAAAAAAGTATCATAGTTGGTTGTTTAAATGCTCATTGTTCATTGCTATTATCTCCATGATTTTGTGCAAAATATATTGGTTCCAAATGCTAGCTGTTTTCAATGTTCTCGTTCCTACCATGATAAGAGTGATGCTACCCAATAGGAATAGGAGTTCTGTAGATTTTGTTCTTTATTCTGATTTGCTTGTGACTTATCAACTTGAGCTCCACATATTTTATTTTTGTACCATTTCTTGAACTGGTGGATCTAATTCCATTCTGTAGTTCAATATGATAATGGCATTAAAGAGTCTAGAGTTGCAGGACTATGCCCAGCATGATCCATAATCATTAATATAATTGATATGTATCCAGTTGTTTTATCCTAAATTTGCATGCCTTTTTATTTGTAGGGATATCACACCAAGCTCTGCGCCATTTTCTGTGGGCCAGGAGGGGCAGAGGCAAAATAAGGAGGAGGAGAAGGAGAAGAAGGAGAAGAACAGGGATGAGGATGAGGATGAGGGCCAGGAGGAGGGGCAGAGGCAGAATAAGCAGAAGAAGGAGAAGGAGAAGAAGGAGAAGAAGGAGAAGGAGGAGGGGCAGAACAAGAAGAAGGACGATTCTAATCATACAAATGATGGCGATGGAATTCGGTAAGTTGTCAGCTAAAAAGTTATCATAGTTGGTTGTTTAAATGCTCATTGTTCCTTGCTATTATCTCCATGATTTTATGCAAAATATATTGGTTCCAAATGCTAGCTGTTTTCAATGTTCTCGTTCCTACCATGATAAGAGTGATGCTACCCAATAGGAATAGGAGTTCTGTAGATTTTGTTCTTTATTCTGATTTGCTTGTGACTTATCAACTTGAGCACCACATATTTTATTTTTGTACCATTTCTTGAACTGGTGGATCTAATTCCATTCCGTAGTTCAATATGATAATTGCATTAAAGAGTCCAGAGTTGCAGGACTATGCCCAGCATGATCCATAATCATTAATATAATTGATATGTATCCAGTTGTTTTATTCTAAACTTGCATGCCTTTTTATTTGTAGGGATATCACACCAAGCTCTGCGCCATTTTCTGTGGGCCAGGAGGGGCAGAGGCAGAATAAGAAAGAGGAGGAGAAGGAGAAGAACAAGGATGAGGCTGAGGATGAGGGCCAGGAGGGGCAGAGGCAGAATAAGCAGAAGAAGGAGAAGGAGAAGGAGAAGGAGAAGGAGAAGGAGAAGGAGGAGAAGAAGGAGAAAGAGGAGGAGAAAGAAGTGGGGCAGAAGAAGGAGCAGAAGGAGGAGGAGGAGGAGGAGCTGGATTCCGATTACAAGCCTGACTTTTCAGAAGATGTTGGATCCAATATAGATCAGGAAGAATATCAACATAATGTGGATTTCTGTGATGAGAGTTGGTTGTGGTTCTCGTCAGAATCAGAATCAGAATCAGAATCGGCGGAAATTGAATCTGATCCAGATTACTTTTCCAGTGAGTTCTAAATGAGGTAGAAATGATGCCTTACCATTTTCTTTTTCCCTTCTTTGTTAGCATTGGTCCAGCCTTTTCTTGATGGATTCCATCATGTTTGGCATATTTCTCGTGAGTGTGAAATATTATCTACTTGTGGTTGTTGGAGCTGATAAATATTTCAAATTGATTAAGGCTTCCTGTTGTTTTACTTCGAAATGCAACACAAGTGAGAATGCATGACAGGGATGTACAGTACTTATGGTTCAGTAATCAGCAATCTTTATTTAGCAGACGAGAAGTCATCTCCATTGGATCTGTGTGTACACTGTACTTGAATAACCTGCCTAATAATTTGATTATGTTAACTTATCATTGTGTGGAACTTGCTGAACAGTGTGGCTTATCTTCTACAATTCCAAGCATGGATGGAGGATGGGCGGTAGCAGACTGGAATAGGAGTGACTGACAAGAAGTAACCCAGGAAGAAGTTGGTGAGAGGAATGAAGAAAGAGATACGAGGAGACAAGATGTTCTGATCAGCACCTTCATGTTCCAGATGTGCATCCTCCCAGTCCCTGCCATTATATGGTGATTGTGCTTTTGTCAAGTTAACTTCCCAGATGGTGCTGCTGTGTTTTGTCAACCTGCTGGTGCTATGTTCTGTTAATGCAGGTGTGGATACTTTTAATGTCTGTTGACTTGATGGTGATGTTAGATATCTAGGGCAGAAACATCACACTTTTGGCGATGGAATGCCATCGTCCAGGACGTGAAGCTTTGCCAAATCCCAAATGTTTTTTCTCTCTCTGTTTCTGTTGGAATTGTGTAGCCTATCTGCTTTTCCAGTGAAGGAAAGGGGGGAAGTGTTTTTCGCTTCTCTGTTTCAAAAAAAAAATAATTCTGGCTTATCTAATTCTGATTGATGTCCTATCTGATTTGTAGCATCGCATGTGACATTTTTGTTCATATACTCTGGACAATTTTAGCATCACAATTATCATCTGGGCCAGCTGATCCTTGTGCTAATTTTTTGTGATCCTCATGTTGCAATACAAGAGATGAGAAAAGCTGATGGTGGATATCTATAGAACTTTGCAGGGTGAAATGGTTAATTGCTACTGAATGCTGGGAATGAAATGGTTAATTAATTTGGTTTCAGTTGGAGAATTGTGGAAGATGAATACATGCTTTTGTGAGAACATACATATAGGGTTGGTGAGACTGGAAGTAGTGGCATGCTGTCACACCCAGACTTTAGCCACACTAAATTATACTTGAGAAAATTACCCAAGAAAATAAATTTAAAAAGGCTAGAGGAATTAATTAATGGTGTAAAATGCAAGATAATAAATTATCGTGGCCGGGAATATTTTTCTTGTATTCTCTGTGCCAAAATACATTAACTGGATTTTTTAGTGGAATTTTGAGAGCACAGGAACTATTTTTAATAAATCGAAAACGATTATCGGAATTTAAATCGTCCTGGAAAAATCTTTTTCCTTTTCTTTTCTCTTTTTCTTCAGTTGGGCCGGCGGCCCGCTCCTGTGCCGGCTTTCCTCCCCGCGCGCCTGCAGGCCGGTTCCCCTCCCTGGCTTCTTGCTCGCGCTCGTGCTCGTGCCCGCACCCGCCTGTCAGCATCATCTTCCTCCTCCGTCCGAATCGGGCGGAGGGGAAAAATCCCTCCGCCGTCCGATCCGGCGCCTCCTCCCGCCAGCCCGCGCGCTCGCCTCTGGTTCAAACGGGTGCGGACCGAGTCCGCCCCACTCCCCCGAGTTCTCCGGCGTCCACGTTCCCTCTCTCCCGAGAATCTCGCACACAACGCCCACGCCGCCGCCCTCTCTCCCGTGCACGTTTGGAGCCATTCGGCCTCGATCTCTCCCGTCCAACTGTATAAAAACCAACTCCGCCCTCTCCTCCGCCTTTTCCCCAACACGCCGAGCTTTCCAGTGCCCCAGAACCTCGTCGCCACCGAGCACCGAACCTCCGCCGCCTTTTCGCCGACTCCGGCCGTCGCTCGCCGCCATTCTGGGCGCCGCCAAGCCACTTCGCCACCGCCATCATCTCCGCCGTGCCACGCCGCACCTTGGCCGCCACTCCGTGGAAGCCGAAGCGCGCCGGACCGCCCCGCCCGCCCGCACGGTGAGTATCGGCCCTCTGTCTCCTCTCTGGCCGGTGATTCCCGCCGTGCCGCATCTCCATTCTTCGCCCTAACTCCTCTTCCGTCCTCCTCATCCTCCAGGACGCCTCGGCAACCGCCTCTCGCCCGTTCCCCGCCGTCGGAGCTTCGTCGCCGACGTCGTCCCGAAGCCGCCGCTGCTTTTTCATCGCCACCGTCATCTTCGCGCCGTCGCGAGCCGCTGGTGAGAACCCCCTCCGTTTTCCTGTTCCATTCCGCCCCTCCGTGTGGTCGCCGCCGGTGACCATCGGGTCACGTGCGCGCCGCTGCCTCCTGCTCGGGATGGCCGGTTTCGGCCGCCGCTCCCCGGGGCCGTCCGATCTGTCCGGTGGCAAATCGGGGCCGCCTGTCACTCGCCCGCGTGGTTGCCCGCGGTGGTGCCACGTGGAGCGCCCGCTCTCGGCGCGGTGGACTTGGTCCACCGTGCGCCTGTCTCCCGCGCGCCACTGGCCGGTGGGGCCCGCCTGTCGGCGCCGGCTTCCCGGTCTGGTGACGTCATAAATCGGTTAATGCGCATTAAATCGCTGGTTAATTATATTTACACTGAAAATAGCAGTAAAACTTCAATAAATCATAACTAATTCTTACGAACTCCGATTAAGTCCATTCAAATTTCATTAAATCCAAAAAATGCCAAAAATTCAATAAAAATACTTTCAGTCCATGTTTGTTGACCCCTATGTACTGTTTTTAATTGTTTATGCATTGTTTGTTGTAGAATCCGATGCCGGTAATTCTCCTGCGTATTTTGAGACCGTAGCCGAATACCTTGAGCCGGAGCAAGGCAAGTCGCACTGTTACTTTGATCACTTTGTACCCATTTTTCGCTAAATTGCTTTGTTTACTTAAATAAACTGTATTATTTTAATAATTCATGTGGATGGGTATCACCTATACAATGTTAGGATTTAGCCTTAGTTTTGATAACTAAATCCTTGTCACCTGGGTAATAATGTGACTTGTTTACAATTCTTAGGAATGCTTAGCCATGCTTAGCAACGTAGCTCACATGGGAATTAAATACTATTTCTTTTGTATGACTCGACTCAATGTCGGAAAAATGGAACCTTGGATAGGTTGTTGTTAAATTCCTAAAATTTGACCTAAATGGTGGGCTGTGGGTGTATGGTTTTGCTTGTCACACCCATGGCAATTAAGGACCGGTTCGCGGGAACCACTTGGGCAACTTCCCGTAATTGCCACAAGCCAGCGTGGGCAACGGCTGGGCTTGAAGCGTTTCTTCTCTCTCTCCAAGGCACCGAAGAAGAGGGTGAGCGGGATGGAGTTGGGTCGGCCCGGGGTAGGGTTGATTGGCTGCCGGATTCACCGTGGCGCAAGGGGGGTAGCCTGGCCAATATGGCGTGCCCTGTCGGCAGGTGCAACCTCAGCGTGGTGTGGATGGTTAGGAAGGGGTTTCATGAACGGTCTTGTCATAGCCTCTCACAGGACATCGTGGTGATGTACTGGCACACGGGAACGTGTGTGGGGCTGTGTCTTGTGGGTACAGTTGTACACCTCTGATCAGAGTAAAACTATTCGAATAGTTGCGCCTGCGGTCATGGGCACATTGGCCAAGACTCACCGTGATTAGTCTCACCCTAGATAATTAATCTGGTTTTACCAAACTGGTGTTGTGGAAGGTGTTGAGTCCGGTCAATGTGGTTGAGTTGACCGGGGGTGACCGGTTAGCATGGTGGAACGCTAGTTGGTGGAGACTGGTGAGTGTGGTGTAACTCTCATCAGTGACGCTTGGTGGTCGTGGTGTAACTTCCATCAGCGCGGCCTGGTCAACGTGGTGTAGCATTGATCGGGAAAAGCTGGTCAGCGTGGTGTAACGTTGTCCGGTGGTGACTGGTTAACATGATGTAGCGTTAATCAGTGGAGTCCGGGTAACATGGTGTAATGGTACCCGGAGGTGTCTGGTGAACATGGTGTAGCGTTCATCAGTGGAGACTGGTTGACGTGGTTTAGCGTCAATCAGTTGGGAATGGTTGGGCCTGGTTAACTTGGTGTAACGTTAATTAGTGGAAAATAATATTGTCAAATAAATCAACTTTTTACTGTTTACGAACTACTACCTTTTGCAACTGCTTTTACGCAAAACAAACTGTGGAGGCCATGGGCCCCGGGTACCTCATTACTAGTACATGGGCCACTCGGATAGAGGATGGGCCGAACCATGTAATTAGAGATAAGATAGCACCCGGCAGGCTGTACCTTGTATAATAAGGAAACATAGTCTTAGTCGGATAGGACTCTATCTCTAAGAAGGAAATCCCTTGGTCGTATCCGACTGGGATCCTTATCATGTACCCCTGTCCCCTAGTATATAAAGGGAGGCAGGGCGCCCCTCAGGGCAAGCACAACAAGAACAACCAGATCATCGATCTCCCTATACCTTAGAGGAATAACACCTCAACTGGACGTAGGGTATTACCTCACCTTGAAGGCCGAGGAGGGGAGAGATCGTCAATCTTCCGCACAGACACGGCGACACTGCGCATCAAATCCTTGCGCAGCAGACCCGATCCCTAGCAATTCAGTTTGGACACGGCCAAGCGCCGTTTCAGATTGGATCTAGAGAGGTCGGAGTCGTTCTTACTCCGATAAATTACTCGGAGTCTTGACACTAAGTCGGATAGCGGTTCGAGCACCAGCTCGGACTTTAATTCGGCAAGCTTCCCCCTCTCCCGCGAGATCTTCATGGCTTCCACACCACCTTCCGAGACACGCCGACTACAAGAAGAGCAACAGGAGGAGGCGCGCCGACTACAACAACAAGAGGAGGCCAACCGCGTGGCTCACAATGACGAGCTACGCCAAGCTGGGCGAATCGCTCAGCAGCAGATCCTCCAAACCAAAGTCGGCGACCACGACGTCTTCGTCACGCCACAACAGAACGTTGTGGCTGCCGCAACCCTGCTGGACACGCTCCAGTTCAGGCCTGATCACCAGGCCACCCCGACAATCGCCAAGATCAAGGCGATGATCACAGCTGCCGCCTGTCAGCAGCAAGAACAGTCGGGTAACACACATATACCGACCAATCGGTTGGGTTCTCCGGCGGCAGGGTCATCTGCATCAACACGGCTTTGGGCGGCCGGCCCCAGTCGGCAACACGAAGAGTCCCGGCAAACAACGCTTGGTGATACCTATAACGATAGTCGGTGCCGTCGACAATACGGCCGCCGACCCAATCAGGACCTCCGGATGCGACTACACCGCGACCTCCGCCACACCATCAACGCTCGGCGCGAAGAACACGAGGAAGATGAACGCCGCCGACTGGAGGACGAAAACGAGCGCTTCGGTCTTCACCGTGAGCGGCTGCGCCGCCATGACCGGAGCCCGAGCCCTCACGACGACGAAGGCATCCCAGCCTTTACTCGGGAGTTACAGGAAGTCCATTGGCCGGCTGGTTTCAAGCCCACCGGAATAGAAAAGTACGACGGCAAAACAAACATCGAGTCTTGGCTCACCGTTTACGTCCTAGCAGTTCGAGCTGCTGGAGGCGACAGTAAAGCCATGGCTAACTACCTCCCAGTCGCGCTAGCCGACTCGGCGAGGACATGGCTGACAGGTCTCCCAAGGCGGTCAATCGGTTCCTGGGGGCAACTCAGGGAGCGGTTCATCGCCAATTTCCAGGGAACCTACGAGAGACCGGCTTCGGAGCACGACCTTTATCAGCTTCATCAAAATAAGAACGAGTCTCTGCGCGAATTCATCAAGAGGTTCTCCGAGAAGCGCAACCAAATTCCAACTGTCAAAGACGAAGCCGTCATCGCCGCCTTTCGCAAAGGGGTAAAAGACGCTCCGCTCATTGCAAAATTCACTCGGAAGCCACCATCCACAGTCCGGGCGCTCTTCGACATGGCCAACAAATACGCCGACTCGGCCGAAGCGGTCGCAGAGGCCCTCGACGAGAAGAAGGAGCCCCGACAGAAAGAATAGAAGGCAAAAGCCAACAACGAGCCGTCTCAAAACAAGTCTGGCAGCCGTAAACGGAAGTCGGACAACAAGGTGGCCAACATGGAGCGCAGTCGGTTGCGGCCCCAGCGGAACAACGACTACCAGAAAGTCATGAGTGGGCCATGCCCCTTTCACCCCAAGGGAAAGCACGCGGCCAAAGACTGCTATATGCTCAAAAAGTTTGCCTCTGAGCAGACTTCATCGTCTGGCGCCGACAGGGACAAAGACAAGCCAGACTCGGGTCCGGCTGACGATTTCCAAGATCCTCAAGCCGAGCTCAACCATATCTTCGGGGGACCACTCGCGTACGAGTCCAAGCGCAAACAGAAGCTTTCAGCGTGCGACATCAACACGGTCTCCACGGCCGACACCCCCCAATACCTGCGCTGGTCAGAGATGGCCATCACCTTCAATCGCGTAGATCACCCAGATCGGGTTTCCCACCCGGGACGCTATCCACTCGTCCTGGACCCGGTCGTCAGAAACATCAGGCTGAAGAAAACCCTCATCGACGTAGGCAGCGTGCTTAATATCCTGTTCGCCAAGACTTTGGACGAGATGAAAATTCCCCGTTCAGAATTACGGCCGAGCACTCCGCCCTTCCACGGGATAATTCCCGGCCTGTCATCAACTCCACTTGGACAGATAACTTTGCCGGTAACCTTCGGCACGCGGGATAATTTCCGCACAGAAAACGTTTGCTTTGAGGTCGCCGACTTCGAGACTGCGTACCACGCGATACTCGGACGACCGGCACTCGCCAAATTTATGGCGATACCGTACTATATATACATGGTGCTGAAGATGCCTGGACCAGCAGGAGTCCTCTCCCTCCGCAGCGACGTCAAGCAAGCCTTCACCTGCGACAAGGAGAGCTGCGAACTGGCTCAATCGCAAGAGACGGCAGTTGGGCGCGATAGCATTCGGCAAGCCGTCACAACAGAAGTCGAGCAAGATCAAGTTCCGGCGAAAAAAGCAGCGAAGTCGGGAATTTCAGCGGACTCTGACACAAAGAAGATCCCCCTGGACCCTTCCGACCCCTCCAAGACTGCTCTAGTCGGGACCGAACTCGACCCCAAATAGGAAGACGCGCTCGTCACCTTCCTCCAAGCCAACAAGGACATCTTCGCGTGGAAACCGTCCGACATGCCGGGCGTACCAAGGGAGGTGATCGAGCACGCCCTAAACGTGAAGACAGACGCCAAGCCAGTCAAGCAACGGCTGCAGCGCTTCGCTCAAGACCGTAAAGATGCTATCCGAGAGGAAATTACTAAACTCCTCGCAGCCGGGTTCATCAAAGAGGTCTACCACCCGGACTGGCTGGCAAACCTAGTTCTGGTCCGGAAGAAAAAGGTAAATGGTGCATGTGCATCGACTACACCGACCTCAACAAAGCGTGCCCCAAGGACCCATTTGGTCTTTCCCGGATAGATCAGGTGGTTGATTCCACGACAGGGTGCGACCTACTCAGTTTTCTTGATTGCTACTCGGGATACCATCAAATCAGCTTAAGGGAGGAAGACTGCTTGAAGACATCCTTCATCACACCGTTTGGAGCGTATTGCTATATCACAATGCCGTTCGGTCTGAAGAACGCGGGCGCAACCTATCAAAGGGCTATTCAGCGATGTCTGCATACTCAGATCGGGCGCAACGTGGAAGCTTACGTCGACGATGTGGTGATCAAGACCAAGTCCAGAGAAGACCTCATTGCTGACTTGGAAGAAACCTTCCAAAACCTTCAAAGATTCAAAATGAAACTGAACCTGGAAAAATGCGCCTTCGGTGTGCCATCCGGAAAGTGCCAACCCGGAGAAAATCAATGCCATCCCGGAGAAAATCAATGCCATCAGGCACATGGCACCCCCGACTAACCTCAAAGACGTCCAGAAGCTGACAGGCTGCATGGCGGCACTTAACCGGTTTATCTCCCGACTGGGCGAACGGGGCATGCCCTTCTTCAAGCTACTCAAAAAGACCGACAATTTCCAATGGACTCCGGAAACCCAACGAGCATTCGAAGACTTCAAACAATTCCTCACATCACCCCCCGTGTTGGCGTCACCTCTGCCCCAGGAATCGCTAATGCTATATCTGGCAGCAACAACACAGGTAGTCAGCACGGTGCTGGTGGTTGAGCGATCCGAACAGGGTCATATTCAAAAAATATAACGGCCAGTCTACTTCGTCAGCGAGGTCCTTGCCGACTCCGAAACAAGATATCCACAGGTCCAGAAGCTGCTATATGGCCTACTTATCACAGTCCGGAAGCTGGTGCATTATTTCCAAGCACACCAAGTCACGGTGGTCACAGCATTTCCACTCGGGGATGTCCTTCATAATCGCGAGGCCACCGGCCGAATCGCTAAATGGGCACTCGAGTTGATGGCGTTCGACATCACCTTTCAGCCACGGACAGCAATTAAGTCTCAAGCTCTAGCCGACTTCGTGGCCGAGTGGACAGAAGTCCAACTGCCTACATCAACAGCAAAGCTAGAGTACTAGACAATGTACTTCGATGGTTCTCTACGGATCGGCAGCGCCGGGGCCGGAGTCATATTGACATCCCCCACTAGCGAAAAACTGAAGTACGTTCTACAAATCCACTTCCCGGCTTCCCACAACGTTGCCGAGTACGAGGCACTCGTTCACGGGCTCCGCATCGCTATATCACTCGGCATACGTCGATTGGTTGTGCGCGGAGATTCTCAACTTGTGGTAAACCAAGTCATGAAAGACTGGAGGTCCGCAAGCTGGAGAACAAGTTCGACGGGCTAGAAATCACGCATGTCCTGCGCCAATACAACGATGCAGTGGACGAGCTGGCAAACATGGGATCCAAGCGAGAGGCAGTTCCAACTGGAATTTTGTCGAGCAACTTATGGAAGCCATCGGTCAAGAAGAAACCGGCACCGGAGCAGTCGGGAGGCGAGCCTACCCCGATCACAGATGAGGTGCTGCACATATGTCAAGACTGGAGGACTCCTGTTGTCAAATTTCTCCTAGACGACCAACTCCCAGAAGATCGCAGTCAAGCCGAGCAGATAAAGCGTCGAAGCAAAAGCTTCCTACTAGTTGGAGAAGACCTGTACCGAAGGAGCGCATCCAGTGTCCTCATGCGCTGCGTCACCACCGAGGAGGGTAAGCAGATCCTGCATTCGATCCACTCGGGCATATGTGGCAACCACGCCGCATCCAGGACGTTAGTCGGAAAGGCTTACCGGCAGGGATTTTTCTGGCCCACAGCAGTAACAGACGCCAAAGACATCGTTCACAAGTGCGAAGGTTGCCAGTTCTACGCAAGACAAACAAATCTCCTAGCCCAGGAACTCCAAACTATTCCCATTTCCTGGCCATTTGCAGTATGGGGACTCGACATGGTCGGGCCTTTCAAGAAAGCGCCAGGAGGGTTCACACATTTATTCGTCGCGGTGGATAAGTTCATCAAGTGGATTGAGGCCAAACCCGTTGCAACAATCACAGCGGCACGAGCAAAGGACTTCATCATGGGCATATTATACCGGTTTGGAGTCTCTAACCGCATCATCACCGACAACGGTACTCAGTTCGCGGCGAGCGTATTCCAAGATTTCTGCGACGATTTCGGCATCAAGATCTGCTATGCATCTGTGGCACACCCGCGGAGCAACGGGCAGGTTGAACGAGCCAACGGTATGGTCTTACAAGGCATCAAGGCCAGGATATTCGATCGATTACAACCATATGCGGGCCGATGGGTACAAGAACTCCCATCTGTTCTCTGGTCTCTCAGAACCATGGTTAGTCGGGCAACAGGGCAATCCCCTTTCTTTCTGGTCTACGGTGTCGAGGCTATACTACCTACTGAGTTACAGTTCAGCTCTCCACGAGTCCGGGCTTACTCAGAAGATGACTCCAACAATACCCGACTGATCGAACTAGACCAGTTGGAAGAAGCAAGAGACACCGCAACAATCTAGTCGGCAAGGTATCTCCAAGGCCTACGTCGCTACGACAATCGCAATGTCCGTGGCCGCGCCTTTTTGGTCGGGGACCTCGTTCTGAGGAAAATACAAACCACCAAAGACAGGCATAAACTATCCCCAATCTGGGAAGGGCCGTTCATTATAGCAGAGGTTACGCGGCCAGGCGCCTACCGACTGAAGACCGAAGACGGCGCTCTCATCAGCAACTCATGGAACATAGAACAGCTACGTCCTTTCTATACCTGAGTTCCATATTTTTCATGTGTACAGTTCTTCTGACTCACTACGCCGCTTGTATCAACCGAGTAGTGAGTCGGGGGCTGCATGTATATATGTGTCCTATCAATAACATACAAGCTTATCTTACTTCGGTTATGAAGCCTTACTACGACTGCCACGTTTGCCCGAGTACAGCTTCTTACTTTGAACGTTTTTATTAAGTTCTGACAGACTAACTCGGTGCATACCACACGGTCGAGTAAGGCTAATGACGACTGAGTAGCAAGCTTGGTGGCATGACACACATATTTACACACGTTTGTGTAACAAAGGTTTATGTACACCGACTACATAACACATTGCCCTCACAGACCCAGGTCTCGGGTAATTATTTCAGCAGTCGGCTTCGCCCGGGCGATCAGCTCCAGCGCCTCCTCTGGCGTCGTCTCTTCGGCAAACCCTTCCCCGATGGCTTCAATATCTGCCCTCGGGTAGATGGACTTGGTCATCGCCAGGGTATGGGCCACGCCGGCGACAACATGCTCATCCGAGTACTTTTTCAAGGCACTTGGTGCACCCTCGAGACGCGCCTCTATCTGGGGAATTCTGCTGCAACTAGTCCCCACAGGGCGGGGATCTATGAGGTCAAGGAGCCCTTTCACGGACCCGACGAGGGCCTCCCGTGACTCCCTGATCACTCTTATCTCCTCTGTGTAGAACCGATACTGGGCCTGGACGTTGGCTCTCATATCTGTCCAGGTCCGCCGGCAAGTAAACTTGTCAGATCCGGCTACACACAGGGTAACTAATGGATTGGCTAAGATCACAGTCAGGTTGAGGACTTACTTTCGTAGTCGGCCTCCCACCCGGCCACGGTCTTCGCTAGTTCAGCCTTTTCCTTACCGAGCTTGACGACTGCCTCCTTCAACTCGGACTTCTCCCAGTCCAGCTCGGTGTTGGCCTTTGTCAGGTCGGCCTTGACCTTCTCAAGCTCGGCCTTGGCTTCTTCGGCTCCCTTCAGCTGCGATTCCCTCTCTGTTCGGGTCTTTAACTCCGCTTCGAGGTCTGCACCACAGATTAGCCAAGAGCTCAACTGTGCAGTCATGACAAAACTGGGCAGCCGGGAACAGCGCAGCTAGATGAATACATCAACGGTTCGCTGTCGGACCCGGGTTTGACCCTGAACCCTATGTGTGTACCGTGCTAGTCCCACGATCAATTGCTAGCACACACATTCAACATTGGCATCATAATCCATACATCACAGGTTTAGCTCACAGCAGTCCAAACATAAGTCGTACAAGAGTCTAGACTTTAGCGATTACATAGAGGTCGACCGGCCAAATAGAACAACAAATTAACAAAGAGTTCAACAGTGGAAACAAGATAATAGAGGCACCAAAAACCAGCAAGTATGCCTCTGCCCGCCCACAAGCAACCAACCGGTAAGCCCTAGTAAGCACCGTCGTCGTCATCTCCAAAACCATCTGCATAGAAGTACCCGATTGCCGGGTCCTCCTCAACCATCTCTAAAAAAAAGAAGTCACACAAGCGTGTGTGAGTACAATACATACTCCGCAAGACTTATAGTGTTTGCAATGGTATTCCATAATATGTGAAGATAAACAAGGAATGGTTCAGGTTCTGCAGTTTGCACAAATCATAATATACATAGCGAAAACATTGCAGTTTTGCAACGAAACTTTTGTAAATCAAGCTAGCACAGTAAACAAGTATATAAGCATCAACCCCCAAGTGTTTCCTACCATATGGGCTCCCTGCCCATGCCAGCCAACAGTGGCAACACGCTGCCACAACCATCCCAGCGAACTCCCCGTTCGCACCAAGATCTTTCCCCAAAACAGTTCCCAAAAATTAAAACTACTATGGTGGAGAATTTCCCAAGTCATCCATAACCGAGGACACGGCTATTCGAATAGTTTTAACTCTCGAGAGTGTGTACAACTGTACCCACATGACAAGGACAATATGAGTTACCACACAGGAGGCTCACACCATCAATGACAAAGCCTTTCCACCGTTGACCTAGTAATATCCCGCGCTTATGATCCATCCCTAGGGAGTTGGGAGGCCTCCCAAAATCCCAAGGCTCACACGATGTGCTGGTCACCCTTGAACAATAATCAAGGTACCATCGGGCCATGGACAAAAACCATAACCCGCACTAACCCAATGTCAACAATAATGACCTACTACTACCACCAGCGGGTCTATTGCTAGGTATCAACAATATACTAAGCTAGGAACTCCCCATAAGAGCCACATGTGGTTTGCACTGTGCTTCTTGGTTCTAGCTACACCATAGAATCGGTCCTTAGTGACCCGGGCGAGACAACCACCTAATCGGTACCACAACAAGGCACCGAACACTACATCCACTCGCCCAAGTCCAAAAGCATGTTTTCAGTTTTTGTTTTCCACCAAGAGCACAGGGGAAAAAATACCCACTGTTCATTTCCATATTTTCGCAAATGCTTCTTTTTCCCAACATCCCAAAATCAAGTAACAAGTAGCATTGATTAAATAGCAAACTAAGCATACCTATTGACATCTTCCCAACCACATGAACCCAAATTTTCAGTGGCAACATAAGTGACAAGGAATTCATGATACTCAAGTAACAAGGACAGGGCATATGCAACAAGAGGTTAACTACCCAAGAATCCCACACATTTCTAAGTAAAACATCGCATGCATAATAGTTTGCAATCAATATAGTTTGTAAGTTTGAAATATAGGAGCAATTGATCAAGGGGGTGCTTGCCTTGTTCCTAGACTTCTTGGAACTCTTCTGATCCTTCCACAACCGGGTCAACAACGTCGTGTTCTACGAGAATACCAAACGAATGCAATGAAAACAACGGCAAAATATTTAACAGAACAGGAAGTACAAATATTTTTGCAGAATATGCAAGTGCATGATTTTAGATGAATTTAGGAAAAAGAATCGCTTGAATCCGAGTTCGTATGAGGGAGATACGTCTAAACGAAGTCTGCTCTGTCCTAAAATAGAAAATAATTGAGAAACAGCGTTTTCGCTCGACCGAACTGCAGAAACGGCTGAAAACATTCTACCGACTTAACGGGTGGTCTATTTGGGACGTTTTTGGTTCTAGGGGCATTTTTATGGTACGAAACCTACATGTGTGCTGCTGTGAATCTAAGGACAACTCCCAAAAGTGGATATACTCCAACCCACTAGGATATTAATCGCACACGCTCACACGTCACTAAAACGGCCTAACACGTGAAATCCACCGGACGTGAAGTTTTAATCTAAGGCATTTGGGGGCGTGGAGGGTTTCTAGGGCCTAGGGGTCACTGGATGTACAAGTGGAACCTACGGGAAGGCTTCGGTAGTGGCGAACGTCTCGGTCCAAAAACGATGTCTTCGTACGCGCAAACTACACGTCTTCGCATATTAACGATGACTGGCAAAAACAGGAATTCAACAGCAGCTGCTCTACTCGTGGTTTTATCCCGTTCTAATGCTAGTGGGGCCAACCTGGCTTGCATGGGGCTGATGGGGTGGCTGTCGCTAACTCAAACACAAGCGCACCTAAGGTGTTTGGTGAAAAGCCAAGCTAATGCACGGCCTGTCTACCTCTGTCCTCTCATGCTCTAGTGCATGGCTAGTGATGCAGGGGCGTGGGGAAACTCTAGGGGTCCTGCATGCAAGGTCGTAGGGTTCTAATACATGCGGCCATGCTCCGATTGAGCCTCATCCACACATGCGGCCACGGTGGTGACGCTTGGGTGGATGGCAAAACAATGGCGTGACAGGCCAAGCCAAGGATGTGGGGAGAACTAGTGGCCTCTCAGGAATAAAAGGAAATACATGCAGAAACAGAAGCTCACCGAAGAGTGCAGGTCATGGGGTGCGACGTTGAGGCGGTGGTCGGCTCGGCAACAGGGTCGCTCTTGATGGAGGCTGCAGACAAGTGCTATGATGAGCTCAAAGAGTGAAGGGGAGATGGTGATACAGCCAGGGCAGCACTAACTCACCAGGGCGCTGTTTAGCGGCCGCAAGATCACGGCGGCACCCGGTCGGCGTTGCAACTAGGTTTTCGGAAAAGATGTCCTTAAGGTCTGACCGTTTGGCTTATCCTACAGTCAAGATTGGCTCTGATACCAACTTGTCACGCCCAGAAATTCACTAGAATTTCCAAAGCTAATTTGTGCAATAAATCCTCGTCCAGGAATCAGCCGAGGTACACAAATTGACAATTTGATAAACATAACCAAAACGAAATAACGATAAATACTTACAACAGAGACACTTAGTCCTCACACAGGAGAAAACAGCAGCGGAACGACAACTAGCGTAGCTTCAGCTCCAAGCCACAGGCAGCTCAACTGGGGTATAAGCCAAACACCATCTTCTCCTCCACGCAAAGCTTCACACTAAAGATTACAATAATGCAAGACTGAGTACCACCCACCGTACTCAACAAGCCACACTAGGGAATGCAATGTAATGCAACGGAATACCAAAGGAAAGGCATAATATGGCTTATTTGCGTAAAACAACATTTAAAACATTTGCACTCGAAATCATTAAAAATAGTATAGTTTAATTATTAATCAGTATTGAATCAACCACTGAACAGCGCTCCAACGCAGTTTAGGCCCAAACCAAAACTTCTCCAAACAGGAGCTATCCATATTCCATCATTTATTTCCATTAATGAGTAGTGTGGGACTAATCACAGAAACATTGCTAGGCCGCTCATTAACCGCGAGCACGGCTATTCGAATAGTTTTACTCTGGCAAGAGATGTACCAATTTACCCACAAGACACAATCTCAACATCATGTCAGCCATGCGTCGCGATACTCGAAAGTACCCGAATAGAGATTGTGATAGAACCCTTCATGTAATCCGCACAACAAGGAAGCCACCCGCTGGACCACCAGTTTCCGGCCAGAACTGATCGGGTTCTGAGTCTGGGAAACGATCCAACGCCTAAGACATGGACTTATTGACGCAGCCATGGTGGTCTTATTGACACAGCCACAACACACCATGGTGGACCCCGGTTGAACGTACTACACATTGGATCCTACCATTACCCATGCTGGCTTGTGGTTAGCACGAGTATTGCTTCGCAATAGGTAATCCACAAACCGGTCCTTAACTGTCATGAGCACCGCTAGCAACATCACAATCCTGGTGCTCACAACCCACCATTCGGTCAAGTTTTATTTGATATTTTAATTAATCAACCACGACTCATGGTCGTAAAAATATAGCCATTAATCCATAATTAGTCATAAATGAGTCATTAATTACCCACATAAAATGACACTATAGTTTCTAGGCATGGCTAAGCAAAATCCTAAATAATCTAGCCAAATAAATAATTAAACATCTAGCTAGTCAATATTATTACCCGGGGTATCAAGGTATAGATATCAACATCAAAATTGCCATAAATATCAAGGAATATTGGCTATTAAATAATTACCCGTAATAATGTCATTCTAAAGCATTTCATGCAATAACTTTAAAATGAAATAGCTTTCGCAAACGGGATCAATATGCTCAAGGAGATTGTCGTGTGACTTGCCTTGCAATCGCAAAAGTTTTCAAATAATCTTCCGAACTCTTCCGCAGACTCCGAAGTCTTCCGAATCAGCAATATACGTGACTACACGCAAAACGATAACAAACCCTAAGAAACTCCAAATAAACAATACATAAGCAAGTGAATTATGATTTTAGATAATTTAGGAAGAATAACGGGTCGATTCGGACTTCAAACAGAAAAGATATGGCTTTTGGAAGATTGAATTCAGAATGAATCCGAAAAGAATTGGAAAAGAATATTCTCAAGAATATTCTATGAATTTTTTATTAGAATAATTATTTTAGATAAATGCTGACATGTGGGGTCCATGGTCAGTGACCAGGCATACGGTGGACTTGGTTCATGGATTTAGGAATAGGAGGGGCTGATGGAATGCTGAGGTAGATAGGGCTGACGTGGTACTGGATTGCGACATATGGATCCAACCCGACGGCTGGGATCGGTTTAGAATTTTATGTGGATTGGACGGCCCGAATTAGGTCACAAAGGTTAGAGGACCGGGATGGATTGAAGATATATTCGCTGGGGTCCATGCAGCAGTGGTACGCCGTGGAGCTAATCGAGCTCGGCCGTCCAAGGCGCAGCACGGGAGACACGCCGGCAACGGCCGGGGGGTTCGACAACGACGGCGATTGATAGTGCCACGACGGCGATGCGTTGGCGAGCCGAGACCGATGAGAGATGGGGCAATGCAATGGTGTCGTCGGCCTGGAGTGGAGAGGAGGGGATGCGGCGTGTAAGTCCGGCAAGCAGGTTCGCCAGCGGCAGACAAGACGACGACGGCTCGGGACGGCGGAATTCGACAACCAGACAACAGCGGTGCACGGGAACAGGGGTGGCGACCTAGGGCAGGGCACAACGGGCGGCAGCGCCGGGGAGGAGACGACGATGGCGGAACCAACGGCGACGACAACGACGAACATGAGAAAAAGACGAGGCGCCGGTGTAGATGACGACGGCGACTACCTAGCAACGGCGACGATGAACAAGAGGTAGAGGAGGATGGGCGACGATGCCGATTGGAAAAGAGCGATGGCAGCGATGAACCAAAGAAGGGCGGCTTCAGTCCGAATGCTCACCGGCGGTGGGGATCGAAGACGACGGTGGCGAAGCAGAGGCGACGGCAGACCGGCGCTGGCAGCGCGGCGAAGCCGACGAAGAGGGAACGGCGACGGCGGCTGGAGGAGGACGGCAGCTCGACGGCGACGCTCGACAGAGACGCCAGGGACGACGCGACGATGACAGGCGGCTTCCCGATCCGAGGCGTCGAAGGAGGAAAAGAAGATGGGGCATTGGGGACGACGGGGTGGATGCTCACCGGCGACGGGCGGTAGACGGGGATGACGACGACCACGGCGACCTCTGTCGGCGGCAAGGCAGAGACAGCCGGCAGGGCGGCGGCTGAGGCAGTTGGCGACGGCGGCGACAGGAGCACGGGAGCAGGGGCGGTGGCCAGGGCGGCGGTGCACAGCTGCAGGGCAGCGGCGGCTGAGCGACGGCGGCGACAGGGGAAGCGAGGCAACGGCGCGGCACAGAGAACGGCGACGGCGCACGGGTGACGGCGCTGGGAGCAGAAGAGGCGGCGGCGGCTGCGGAAGCAGAGCGGGGCGGCGGCTAGGGCACCGAGGAAACGGTGCCTGGCTTTATGTATGGGGCGACTTGGCGGCGGATTCGGCGGCGGCTGTTGCGGAGAGGAGGCGCAGGCGCTAGCCTGGGCCAGGCGGCGGTGGCGGCGGCGGGCCAAGGGAGCGGCGATAGTAGGCCAAGCGCAGGCCGGGCCTGGAGGAGCTCGGCCGAGGAGGGGCTCGGCCCGGGCGGCTCGGGGTTGGAGCAGGCCAGCTCGGGCTGGACGCTGAGAGAGACAGAGGAAGGAGATGAGAAGAAAGAGGAGGTCAGGAGAAGAAGGTAAACAGGGAAAAGGGACGAAGGATAAAGGGAAAATAAAAGAGGAAAGGGAAAAAGAAGAGGGATTTTTTTAGACTATTTTTGGAACTCAGGATTATCGAGATATTTTCGGAATCGGAATATTTATTTGGAATAGAGGAGGCCAAGTGGTTTTAGGATGAAACGACTATTCTGAATATTGAGGATATATACATTCATACATATTATACATATATATATATATATATATATATATATATATATATATATATACATAGGTATAAATATATATATTGGGAATCGAACAGTGTTTGGAAGAATTTAGAAAACAAAAGTATATTTATTAAGGTCCAAGAAACAGAATATTTTGTGGGATTCCGAGAATAGAGAATATTTTCCTGATGGAAATTTGGGGAGTAGAATATCGGGATATTCAAGGAATATCTGGGGAAACAAATATCGAATTATTCATCAGGTTGGGAACTAGAGGAGATTTTCCGGGAACTGGGAAATAGAATATTCTGAATAAAATATTTTAGGATTAGGGAATTGACGAGGGTGTTTTATTGGAATCAGAATTTGGAGAAATCTCACACAATTGGAGATTTGGATTTGTTTCGACGGAAAAGGAGTTTAAGGGAATATCTGGGATTTATCTCAAAGGGAAATATAAATATTTCGAATACAAAGGATCTCGAATTGGGAGTTCAAAAGAGTTCTAGGATTTCAAAATGAATAAATCCGGTAATTCCGAATTTAGGTTTTTGAGGTGACTTTAGGGTTCTGGGAACGACACAAAACCCTAGAGGAAAAAGGGAGTCAGAGTTCACGATGAACGGGGAGACTTCAAAGGACTGAATCAAAAACGACCCGAACAGGGGGAAAAGAAAATGAATTTATTTATATTTATTTACTTACTTTAGTGATCTTTATAGCATTAAAATTAACTCTGTAGCTCCGAAAAATCCAAGAAAATTTCAGAGAGTTTATTAAATCACGGGGAATTTACCAGAAGTAAATACCACCACGAAACACGAAGAATTTATTATTGTAAATACTCAAATGCTTAAAATACTCCGACAAAACCCCTGGAATATAAAAGCACCCAAGTATTTATTTAAAGATTTAAACTCGGAATTTTTAATATTGGAAATTTCAAAATTTTATTCAAACTCTTTCCTCAAACAAAATATTTTTTAGTGTATTCTTGTATTTCCATTTATCCACGATAATTTTTAATTAAGACGATTTTCAGGGCGTTACAAAGTCTTCCCGAGTGCATTGCTCCCGAGTACTCTTTGTCCGAGTGCGTCTTCTTCTCGAGTCCTACTTCATGTCAGCTGGCAGCGAGGCTATGAAGGGCTCCATGTAGAAGTATGAATAGTGTGCGCCGGATAGGTGCACCTATTAGGTGTAGCCCCCGACTTTGTGCTTAATTGTGAAGACAATTAAACATAAAGTCAAAGATCTTTAATCTGGAAGTCTTTCCCGAGTAGATTACTACTGGTATGTGAGATTCTTCAGTATCATGTCAACCGGAATATGATTTATAGTCTTGTTGAGTAGGGAACTACTCGTATGTAGGACCCTTCGACTTCATGTCAGTCGGAATATGTGTTTATAGTCTTGCCGAGTAGGATTCTACTCGTATATGGGACTCTTCAGCTTCATGTCAGCTGGAATAAGGGGTTTATAGTCTTTCCCGAGTGGCGTCCCACCCAGAAGTTAGACTCATCCGCGTCATGTCAGCGGGAAAAGAAGGTTTATAGTCTCTTCCGAGTAGTGCACTACTCGAAAGTTAGACTTCTTCAGCGTCATGTCGGCTGGAATAATGTTGCTCATGGCAACTGTTGGCCAAGCATGTAGGCCGAGTACCACTACATGAAAATAAATCCATGGTGTGGTCAGGTGTACCCGAGAAAGATACCTGCATCCCCAATTTTAATAAGGATATATCCTCGAGACCTGGTGGGTAGAACAGATATCCAAACATATATGTTTAGCAGTAAGGCTCTCATGAAGCATATCTGTTTACCTCATCGGCTCCTGTTGGTAGCACCAGCGCTATAATTTCAACTCAGCCTGCGGGCGGCCCACATGGAGCATGCTACTGTAGGAACTCATATCTTGGTGGCTGCTACCAAATAAGCCAGCCTGAGCCGACCTACCCAGCATAGCTCTATAGAAATATCATCCATCGCATGTCAGGATGAGTTTTTTGGTGTCAGTAACCGCAATCAGCCAGAGAAATCCTTATTCGCAAGTCTTTCCGATTTACGTTCTGGATGCAACCTGGTTGCCACAGAAGCCTGAGTAGGTATATTGCAGGATCTGCTTGCCCTCCTCAGGTGTGACGCAGTGCATGAGAACCCCGGATGCACTTTGACGACATAAGTCTTCTCTAACTTGGGTCAAGCCGAACAAGGTACCCGAACCTTGCATTAGTAGAGGGTTCGGCTAGCGACCCTCATGGGGCGTACCCTATCCAACAGAGTTATGGCCAAATAAGGTACCCGACCCTTGCATTAGCATAGGATTCGGCTGGCGACCCTCATGGGGCGTACCCGATCTGACAGAGTTGTGACCAAATAAGGTACCCGATCCTAGCATTAGCATAGGATTCGGCTAGCGGCCCTCATGGGGCGTACCCTACTTAACCGAGTTGCGACCGAATAAGGTACCCGAACCTAGCGTTAGCGTAGGATTCGGCTGGCGACCCTCATGGGGCGTACCTCACCCAGTCGAGTAGTATACGACCCCCGACTAGTGCCGGAAGTTGGTTGTCAGCTCACATGGAGCGTAGCCGGGGAAGATGACGTCCCGACTGGCGCAAGTACTCGGTAAGTAGCCCTCATGGAGCATCCCGAGTGTATTTTGGCAGACTTGTCCAGCCCCCGAGCGTAGGAGATAGGCTCGTAGCCCTGAGTTCCTGTCACGCGTATCCGGAGCTGGGCCTGCAATATAAAGATATCGGATGAGTAGCATTTGATGATGAAAACAATCATCCGAATAAAATGTATTTTATAGTATATGTAAATACATGTTCTTCCTCTTATTGATATTAATTTCCCCGAGTAGTTGACCCCTAACGTTTAAGCACTCTGCCCGACTAGTCGTAGCCCCCTAGCGTCAGGAGTTGGCTCATGGCTCTTTCCCAGACACGCGTTTTGGGTGACTTGAGTTCGTCTTTCATGGAGCAAAGTTTCACGGATCGGAATTTATGCTACTCAAGTACTTTTGCAATCATTTATGAGCAAAAACAAAAAAAAGTGCAGCGCAACTTGTACACCTATTAGGTGTAAGTGGCTGCGGCATTGGCGAGGCCAAGTGTTAACACCAAAATTTGGTACGGTTCATTACCATGTTCGGTTAAGGAAAGAAGCTATATTAGCCGGTGGAAGCTAATCCAGAAGAAGCCGAGTACAGGAAGGAATCGTGAAGACCGTAGTATGGCAGTTAATTACCTTATCTATAAATTAGGTAGTTTTGATAATTTTTAGGAAACCTGATCTCGTATCCGATCAGGACTTGTTAGTTTTCCTTTTATAGATAGGAAATTCGTGTACCGTGTCCTATAAGGACTCTTGTAACTCGGGGTATATATACGTATGCCCGGGGACCTTGTAAACTATCCACACGATCAATACAAATTTGGCGCATCGCCACCCTTTACCAACGGGTTCTTGCTTCTCGAGCGGGGCTGCATCGGTTAGGTCCGAACTCCTGCGAGAGGGTAAGTCTCGTTACCCCGACTACCTATCGGCTAGGACTTCCTCGGTTAGGTCCGATATTCTAGTCGGTCTATGGTAGTCGGCTTACCACGGTGTATCGGATCTGTCTAAGGCTGCATCGGTTCAGTCCGACCTCTTAGGCTGGTCAGGTATATCACATCACGCGTGCATAATTTTTATCAGTTTATCGGGGGTAGTTTATCATCAGTTTGTGCTGCATCGGTTGGGTCCGACCTACTGAACTGCTAGAGATAAATTATTCCTGTTAGGCTGATAGTCTTTGTGCAAGCGTCTTATCGGAATGTATAGCCGGTAAGTTATTTTCATCACAGTTGCATTAGGTTTATCGGTTTGTTGAGGTTCCTTTATTATTATCGATCTGTGCTGCATCGGTTAGGTCCGAACTACTAGATCGATAATAATAGATTTATCCTTGTCGAGCCGATCGGTGTATATGCGACGTTCTATCGGAGTGCTTAGCCGATAGGTTATCTTTTATAAAGCCGACTGTATTATCCTTACTGTTTTGGTCGTCTATTTTACCATCGGCTTCTAGCCGATGTCCTACTGTTTTATTTGGCAGTCGGCTAGCTTACTATTCTGCCCATCTATTTTATCATCGGCTTCTAGCCGATGCACATGTTATACTGATAGCTCATCTACTTGCTTATAGCGTTATCGGTTTCCTAGCCGATACACAGGTGCCATCGGCCATCGGCTACAAGGAGCCTACATCAGCCCGTATCGGCCGATAGCCGATGCGCAATTGCTGCTGGTAGTCAGACACGAGCACGAGCAAGGATCCGGACACGGGCAAGGATCCGACTACGAGCACGAGACCCGGGCGCGAGTACAGGCGGGGGCCCGGGCACGAGCATAGCGGTGATCGGCTGGAAGGAATCTGTATCGGCCTGCTGGCCGATTGGATCAGTAATCTAATTTCTTCATCTCCTTGTCAATTGCGGGGTCAAATTGACTGGCACGCCTACGAACCTCAAGACTTTAGGACCTGCACTGGAGCTAAGCAGATCTCCCAGGCCTTCGCGTGTCATCAAGACGCCGGACCAGATCGTCAGCAAGCTTTTTTGGCACACCCGGCGGTTTTCGGCGTCAACACGCTTTTGGCACGCCCGGTGGGACACGATCTTCATATCATCACAGTATATCCTATCGGCTGAATCAACACATTTTTGACCCGGTGGGACAGAACTTCAACATGGCTGGAAAGGAGGTCAGTACAGATAATATAATTCCAGTCACAATGGAAGACTTGACCGAAGAACAGAGACAACAAGTGGAGCAGAACATTGCTGAATTTCAGAAGCTTTGTCTGGAGTCCTTCGGTATGACAGAGCAAGGGCCGATTCAAAAGTCCCAATTTCCAAAGTCTGTTCTAATTGGGGAATCGAGCCATACATCGCCTTCAAGTTCACCAGAAGCCGATCCAAGACATGTTTAATGAAGCAGTTCATCATGCGTTGATTGATCAATCTGGGGTATTGGTGAACACATTACAGAGCTTGATCAAGAAGGCAGTAGAGCGATTCAATACCGGGGGGCAACAAGATGGGATTTCTCAAGGATATCAAACTGCGTACTATGGGGGGCATACAGAGTTATTCAGAAGCTGTTCCTGAGTACAATTATCAGAGGGAAATATCAGAATCACGACGTCGGCTACAAACTCCACCTCTGCGTTATCACGATGAAAATAAAGAGAAGAAGATTTATCGGCAAAAGTCACAGAGGTGATGAGAGAACAATTCGGCTTAAAAGCCGAAAGAGGAAACATTTATGTATCGGCCTCCATATCCAGATTGGTTTGATAGAGCTCCGTTGCCACGCCGATACAGAGTACCAGACTTCTCCAAGTTCTCAGGGCAAGATGATGTATCTACAGTGGAACATGTCAGCCGATTCTTGGCTCAATGTGGAGAGGCATCGGCTGTAGAGCTTTTGAGAGTTAGACTCTTGCCCGTTATCATTTATCCGGATCGGCCTTGTACATGGTTTTTCTGTTCGTTGCTAGCTAACTCAGTTCGAGGTTGGGCGATCTGGAAAAGCATTCCACAAGTATTTCTTTCTGGGAGTCAGGAGATGAGTTTGATAGATTAACATCGTAATACAGAAGCCGGAGGATCAGTCGCAGAATATATTCAACTCAGCCTGCGGGCGGCCACATGGAGCGTGTAACTGTAGGAATCATATCTTGGTGGCTGGCTACCAAATAAGTCCGGCGCTGAGCTGACCTATTCAGATGCCTCTGATATCTAGAGTAGATTATATCCATCGCATGTCAGATGAGTTTTTTTGGTGTTGGTAACGCAATCAGCCAGAGGAAATCCTTATTCGCAGAGTCCTTTGTCGACTTACGTTCTGGATGCAAATGGTTGCACATAGCAGCCTGAGTGGGTATAATGCAGGATCTGCTTTCGCCACTCCTCAGGTGTGACGCATGGGTGGGGGGGGGGTGCATGATAACTCGGCGGACGCACTTTGACGATGTAAGTCTTCTCTGACTTGGGTAAAGCCGACAAGGTACCCGAACCTTGCAATTAGCAGAGGGTTCGGCTGGCGACCCTTATGGGGCGTACCCTATCCAACAGAGTTATAGCCAAGCTAGGCACCGAACTTGCATTAGCATAGGATTCGGCTAGCGACCTCATGGGGTGTACCCACCTGATCGAGAGCTGTGACCAATAAGGTACCCGAACCTAGCATTAGCGTAGGATTCGGCTGGCGACCTCATGGGCGTACCCTAACTTAGCCGAGTGGTACAACAGCCCGACTGGCGCCGGGGGCCGTTGTTAGCTCGCATGGAGCGTAGTCGGGGAAGATGACGTCCCGACTGGCGCAAGTACTCGGTGAGTAGCCCTCATGGAGCATCCCGAGTGTATTTTGGCAGACTTGTCCAGCCCCCGAGCGTAGGAGATGGTCGCAGCCCTGAGTTCCTGTCACGCATATCCGTGAAGCTGGGCCTGCAATAATAAAGAGATATCGGGATGAAGAGTGCAGCTTGTGCACCTATTAGGTGTAAGCGGCTGGCGGCATTGGTAAGCCGAGTGAAGAAATATTTATCAGGCAGCGAACTTAGCTGTTTGGTATTTCGGAGTGGGGATGCCCATCCTTGTGTTTGAGCTTGTGAG
Source organism: Oryza meyeriana var. granulata (assembly GCA_003991445.1). Classification (NCBI taxonomy): domain Eukaryota; kingdom Viridiplantae; phylum Streptophyta; class Magnoliopsida; order Poales; family Poaceae; genus Oryza; species Oryza meyeriana. The sequence goes on from RYFJ01001639.1 coordinate 448,385, forward strand.
CCCGCGAGCATGTCACTTGTTGTTCTGATAATCTTCAGTTGTTGAAAGTCCGAAGATGATTGTGATGCTGACTGCCACAATGAAGCCGTCTGACTTGCGTTTGCGATGATCCCGGCTTTAGTCCGGACCGGTCGTTGGTGCCTCCCGCTTCTTCTGTCAGGATGCCTTTTTATCTTCAAGGGGCCTTAGCAACAGCATGGGCTGAGTCGGCGTATTTGTTCGCCATGTTGAAAGAGCCTTGACAGAGTTTGGAGGCTTCCGAGTGAATTTGTCGATGAAGAGGTGTCTTTGACTCCTTTTCGAAAGGCGGCGATGACGACCTCATCCTTGATGTTCGGGAATTGAGTTTTCTTCTCAGAAAACCTCTTAATGAAGTCACGAAGAGACTCGTTCTTCCTTTGATGCAACTGATTATAAGTCGTACTCGGAAGATGGGACTCTCGTATGTTCCCTGGAAGTTGGCGATGAAGCGTTCCCGGATTTCTTCCCCAGGAGTCGATTGATTGCTTTGGGAAGTCCTGTTAGCCATGTCCTCGCTGAGTCGGCTAAAGCGACTGGGAGGTAGTTAGCCATGACTTTATGATTTCCTCCAGCTGCCCCTCGGATTGCCGTAGTATAGACCGTGATCCAAGACTCGAGATTGGTCTTGCCCTCGTGATTTTTCGACTCCTGTAGGCTTTGAAACCCGATGGCCAGTCGGCTGTTGTAGCTCCTGGGTGAAGGCCGGTATGCCTTCATCTTCATGAGGTCCGACTCCGAATACGGCGGCGAAAACCGCTCGTGGTGGGAGGCCGAAACACTTGTACTTGTCTTCCAGCTGGCGTTGCTCGTCTTCTTCTCGTTTGCGGCGCCGAGCATTGATGTCTTGCTGAAGGTCGCGCCTTAGTCGGTCTCGGAGGTCCTGGTTGTCTTGACGGTCGCTTTGACGTTGCTGGTTGTTGTGGTTGCCGAGTGACGTCTGGCGTGACTCCGCGTGCTGCTGACTAGAGCCGGCCGCTCGACGTCGCTTTGAGGTGGATGAGACTGCCGCTGGGGAAGTTGACCGACTGGTCAGTATGAGTGTGTTGCCCGACTATTGGTGCTGCTGACATGCAGCAGCGGTAAGCATGGCTTTTATCCTTGCAATAGTCGGGGTGGCCTGGTGATCAGGCCCAAGCTGGACAGTGTCCAGTAGGGTTGCGGCGGCCACGATGTTCTGTTGTGGCGTGACGAAGACGTCGTGGTCGCGACTTTTGTTTGGAGGGTTTGTTGCTGAGCAGTTCGCCCAGCCCTGCGTAGGCTGTCATTGGGGGTGTGCAGGCGTCTTGCTTCTTCCTCCTGTTGTTCTTGCAGTCGGCAGGCCTCCTCCTCTTGTTGCTTGTGTAGGTCGGCATGATTGCCTGAGTAGGAGTAGAGCCTTTGGATGCATGAAGATTTCTCGTGGCGGGGAGAAGCTTGCCGAACTGCTGTCCGACTGAGAGTCGTAGTCCGACTGAGAGTCGTAGTCGGAATAGTTGATAGGGCTTATGATAACTCCAACCTCCCTAGATCCGATCTCGAGCGGCTCTAGGCCGTATCCGAGTCGAACTCTAGGGGATCGGGCTTGCTGCGTTGGATGTCGATTGAAGGTATCCGCGGCGTCGCCGAGTCTGTACGGGAGATTGACGATCTCTTCCCTTCTTAGCTCGATCCCGGCCGGCTCAAGACCGAGTCCGAGTCGAACACTGAAAGGAAGAGTTGTCCCAAGACTTAAGCGAGTGGAAGATTACCGCAGCAAGTCGATGATGGTTGCTGCAGCATCATGTGGGCCGACTGGCGCGGAGCCGGCTGGTTCCCTAGCAGATCGGATCAAGTCCGAGCCAGCCAAGGTGAGGTTGCCGAACTTGTCGGCGATGAAGTCGAGGCTTCCGAATGTGATCGTGTCACCAGTGGAGAATTTGTCGCCGTCGACTCCGGTTGCTGGATCCATCGAGCTTGTAGATGTAGATCGCATCGAAGCCCCTACCTGGCGCGCCAACTGTCGATGTTTTACACCGGCAATAAATATATGGGGCTACTCGGCGGATGGAAACTTGGTGGATTGCAAAGGAACACAGGGAGATTTTATACTGGTTCAGGCCCTCGATGTGAGGTAATACCCTACGTCCAGTTGTGGTGTTATTCCTTTGAGGATTTGCGGTGGTGATTCTGGTGAACCAACTCAACCTGCCCTCAGGGGGCGCCCTGCCTCCCCTTATATACTAGGGGACAGGGTTACAAGGTAGGGGTCCCCGCCGGATTCCGATTAGGAGATCTCCCCTTAGAGATATAATGTACCTGGCTAGGACTGTATATTCCTTATTGTACAAGGCAAGGTCTGCCGAGGGTTACCATATCTCTAATTACAAGACTAGGCCCATCCTCTATCCGAGTGGCCCATAAGCTTGTCATGAGGTACCCGGGGCCCATGGCACCCACACCTTGGTTAAGAAGGAAGGCAGGGAAGGGAGAGGAGAGGGGAGGGGCGCTGCTCTGCTCCACGGTCTCGCGATGGCGTGCGCGCGGGCAAGCATGCAGCAGACAGATGGGACAGGGCAGGGCGCTGCTGAGGCTGTCGGGGGTATCTCGTGAGGTCCCAAGGCGGCTCTCTGCCTCTCCCTCTCACATGGTCTGGGGCGCGCAGAGGAAGCCACCTGGTCGAGCCGCACGGGCGGGGAGAGATCCTTGCGCGATCTCGTTTGGAGGATGGAGGACAGGGCACAAAAGATAGCATCACGTATCAAAGATTCACACTTGAGGACTGTCTCCAACAACCATGTGTTGACGCCGAAACCAATCGGCCGATACAGACTAATATGGACTCCTCGTAGCCGATGGCCGACAGCACCTATATATATCGGCTAGCAAACCGATGATGATATAAGCGAAGAGCAAACCGGCCGATTGCCGATAGCATTCGCATACTTGAGCATCGGCTAGAAGCCGATGATAACATAGATAGGCGGAATAAAAAGCCAGCTGACTAGCGCGGGCTCGCGAGAAAGGGCGCGGGCGCGGGCTCGGGAGAGAGCACAGGCGCGGGCACAGGCGAGGGCGCAGGCGCTGGCGCAGGCAAGGGCATGGGCGCGGGCACGGGCTTGGGCTTGCGAGAGAGAGGGCGTGGGCGCGAGCTCGGGAGCGAGAGGGCGCGGGCGCGGGCTCGCGAGAAAGGGCACGGGCGCGAGCTCGGGAGAGGGCGCGGGCGCAAGAGAGCGCGGGCGCGGGCGCGAACTCGAGAGAGAGCCCGGGCGCGGGCTCGCGAGAGAGCGCGGGCGCGAGCGAGGGGGCGGGCGCGGGCGTATTTGCTCGTCCTCTATCCTTTCTCCTTGCGGCCCGACTACAGCCAAAGCCGCCATCACCGAGAAGCTCGCCGGCTCAGTCCTCCTCTGTTTCACCCTACCGGACCATCCACTCCGCGTTCGGACGGTCCGAACCATTGTCGCCGGCTCTGCTCTTAGCCTCGCCGGACCATCCACTCCCAGTCCGGACGGTCCGTTCCATTGACACTATCTGCGCCTGCTCTGTTCTGCCCCTAAGGCGCTAGTTTATACAGATCACACGATCTTTAACCCGTTGGCTGAGATTTTTCATGCATGAAAGATGACATGAAGAGCATGCAGATGGAAAAACGGTTTTATGCACCAAAGATCAAAAGTGGGCTGTTACATTCGGTCGGGAAGATATACTCGGGGATCTTACCTCTAATCTTTCCGGCTAGGGCCCATGTCTCCGCCCTGAGTTGATCGGCGCCGCTCTTCAACCAGGCCTCCTCCCCGCATGACGCTTCTCCATCTCAGCCTTCAATGCCTGGAGCTGCTCCAATTCTGCGAGGTGGGGAGCTACCTCGACCATGATTTTCGTCATCGCCTCATTGTGGTCGACAAGCTTCTGCTCAGGATAAAAGACGGATCAAGGGCGGAGTCAAATATCAAAACAAGAAGATTGCCAAAGCTCTACTACAAGAATCATACCGCGACCCCTTGGGACCTGCTGATGGCGGCAAGAAGCAGGCTTTCGCGCTCCCTCCTTGCAATGACTTCATCGAGCCTAAAGCTTTTCGCAATACCATCGCGGGTTGTCCACGTAAAGGTCCGGGGCATCACACGTGGAGGAGCTTCGATCCGAGGCAGATGTGGGATCTCTGGCGGCGGCGGCGACGGCGACGACGACAACCACGACGGCAACAGGGTCCTGGCCCCAGCACCGCCATCCCCCAGGACTTCAGGGACTGGCTCAGGGGCTCCGTCCGCGGCTTCCGCGACGAGCGGCGCCTCGGGGGCTGGGGTGTGGGCGCTCCCAGTGGAGGGCCCAACATGTGCATACAGCACCCGATCCCTGGATCAGTAGTCGGGTACACACATAGTCATCGGTGATACAAACATAAGAGTACCATATATATATATATATACATATCAGAGTACATACAGATATATTACAAAGGATTTCCATCCAGGACAGGCCCCAGATGGACAAAAGCATCAACAGGGTAAACTAGCGAGAAACAACACTGACAGAGCGGAAGCAAGGGAATACTACTCGGCAAAAGAACACAACTACACCACAGGCTCAGCTGGGACTTGAAACCTCAGAAGTCCTCGTAGTTGGCTTGGTTTTGGAAGAACTCGGCAGCAGTTGGATCTTCGTCTTCTTTGAAACCTACTATACATATATATGAACAAGGGTGAGTACTTTCGTACTCAGCAAGCCGGGAAAAGGTGCCATGTCGGTCAAGCAAGGGGGGGGGGGGGGGCTAACAGTCATTATTTGCGAAAACAGCCTTTTAGAAACATTTTACTTGTCAAAATACTAGTGTGTCAAACTTTTAGTTGCCGGAAAGAGGCTCGCGCCTCGATCCATTCCGCAAGTTGCTTTTCAGCAACTCACCACATATAGTTACTAAATCTTGTACTTTCATTTCAATTATGGTAATCCACTAAGTGATTTCTCGACTTAGTCATCACCCGAGTGGCAACGACCACTCCTCAGGTCTGATACCCCGAATGGCTCCAACCATTCATTGACCCTGAGACTCGGCTACAACCAAATCTCAGCTATCTCTTTTAGCAGTTTCCGGCTACAACCGGTTATATTCGCTAAGCTGGCTACAACTAGTTAGCTCAAACTTTGCTGCCCTGGCTACAACCCGGGAGCATGCTCTTTATCGTCTTCTGGCTACAACCCGAAGACTTATCTCCTGTTAACTTTTCACTCACTTGCTTATGGTGCTTCAACACCCCGGGTCACACAGGCTCGTTTCTGGCCACACAGGCCTTCCGTTTGCTTACTCGGCAAACTCTGGTCACGATTCCCTTCCCAAAAATCAGCTTCACAAACCACTGGCAAACAAATCTACTCTATGGGAATCACCTTACATCGCCCTTAATCGGGGGCACGGTTGTTCGAACAGTTCAACTAAAACTTTGCAGAGAGTGCACGCTTTACCCAAACGACACAAAACTTACACCGAGTACTGGCCTGTACCGGAAGTTTGTGACAAGGCCATTTCCAAAGCCAGTCTAGGGTTATCTAACGCCAGCAGATCCTGTTAACGCCAAAATTTGGTAAGGCCCTGTATCAGATTCGGTCAAAGGAGAGATTGCAGTCAACTAACGGAGAAGAAACCGGAATCGGGAAGGAGCCGTGAAGACCGTTACTTGGCAGTTATTTACTGTACCTATTAATTAGGTAGGTGTTTATCCTTAGGAAACCTGACCTCGTGTCCGGTCAGGATTAGTTAGCGTTTTCTGTTATGGATAGGAAATCATGTGTCGTGTCCTATAAGGACTCATGTAACTCGGGGTATAAATACGTACGCCCGGGCACCTTGTAATCTATCACAACGATCAATACAAACTTCGGCGCATCGCCACCCTTCCGATGGGATCCTGCTTCTCGAGCCGGGCTGCATCGGTTAGGTCCGAACTCCAGCGAGAGGGTAAGTCTCGTCACCCCGGCTACCTATCGGCTAGGACTTCCTCAGTTAGGTCCGATATTCTAGTCGGTTTATGGTAGTCGGCTTACCACGATATATTTACTTTATCTATGGTTGCATCAGTTCAGTTTGACCTCATAGATTGATTAGGTATATCACATCACGCGTGCATAGATCGTATCGGCTTACTGGGAGCGGTTTATCATCAGTTTGTGCTGCATCAGTTAGGTCCGACCTACTAAACTGCTAGCGATAAACCGATCCTGCTAAGTCGATGCTTTATGCGCAGGCGTCTTATCGGGGTGTATAGCCGGTAAGTTATCTTCATCACGATCGCATCACATCTATCGGCTCATTGAGGTGTCGTTATCATCGTCGGTCTGTGCTGCAACGGTTGAGTCCGATCTACTAGACTGACGATAATACCTTTACTCTTGATGAGCCGATGGGTGTCATGCGATGGTGTTATCGGAGTGCTTAGCCGATAGGTTATCTGTCAAAGCCGACTACATTTATTCATTGTCTTATTTTATAATCGGCTTCTAGCCCTTTTATTCATATGTTCTGTTCAATAGTCGGCTGGCTCATCAATTATTTATCATTTATATTATCGCATATTTTATCATGTGCGCTTGTTTGCATCACTGTCACGATCGGCTGAGGGCTAGCCGATTGGTTTATTCTGCCGATCCAAGTATAAGAACGAGCAGGTCCCCGGGCACGAGCTTAGGTAAGGACCCGGGCACGGGCCCGGACGGCGGATGGAGACCCCGGGAGCTGATACGAGCAAGGGCCCGGGCACGGGCACGTTTTCACGGCGACACCAGTAACACTGAAACCATGATCGGCTAGAGATTATTTGATTTATTTACCTATGCATTCTGCCTGCTTATTCTACCAAGTTTATAGCCGGTTTTTGAATATCCCTTCGATGATCGGCTAATGCGATACTTGTTTATTATTATGCTATTGCTCCTGTCGTCATCGGTTTTAAGCCGATGTATAAGTGCTACAGTTCGTATCGGCCATCGGCCGATGAGATGAGTCCAAGCCGGCTTCCAGCCGATTGCCTCACGGATTTAACATTTTCTTTCTCCTTGTCAATTACAGGGTCAAATTGACTGGCACGCCTACGAACCTCAAGACTTTAGGACCTGCACTGGAGTAAAGCAAATCTCCCAGGCCTTCGCGTGTCACCAAGACGCCGGACCAGGTCCTCGGCGATTTTCGGCGTCAACACGCTTTTGGCACGCCTGGTGGGACACGAAGTTTCAACCCAAAGTTCAACGCAAAGTCTTGACAACCAGGCCTGCAACATGACTGGGAAAGAGATCAAGACAGACAACGTAATTCCAATCAGCATGGAGGGTTTAACAGAAGAGCAGAAACAACAGATTGAGCAAACTATGGCCAACTTTCAGAAGCTGTGTTTAGAGTCCTTCAGCATGACACGACAAGGGCCGATTCAGAAGTCTCAGTTTCCAAAACCAGTACTGGTAGGAGAATTGAGCCGCACACAACCCGAGAGCCCACCACTCAAGCCTTTGCAGGAGATGGTCAATGAGGCTGTTCACCACGCGCTCATTAATCAGTCGGGAGTCTTGGTAAACACATTGCACAACCTCATCAAGAAGACTGTTGATGGATCGATTGCCCAAGAACCAACTCGGGGTCCTGTTTTTCTCCCGCCAAAGATGGAGCCAAATCAAATCAATTACAACATCAGTAGAGATGTACCAGAACACTTGTTCGCACAGAACCAGGCTGGGGGGCAACAGGATATTCCTCCTGGATATCACCGATCTATTTATTATGGGGGATATCAACAGAACTATCCAGGAGGAGGAGCCGATCCAGGTACTTACCAGAGGGAGTATCATAGACAGCATCGACAACCAACTCCACCGATACAGTATCTGTCGATGCTTTGCACCGGCAATAATACTATGGGGCTACTCGGCGACCTGGAATTCGGTGGATTGCAGAGGAATACGGGAGAATTATACTGGTTCAGGCCCTCGATGTGAGGTAATACCCTACGTCCAGTTGAGGTGTTATTCCTCTGAGGTAGATTTGTGATCAATGATCTGGTCTGCCCTCATGGGGCGCCCTGCCTCCCTTTATATACTAGGGGACAGGGGTACATGGTAAGGATCCCAGTCGGATACGACCAAGGGATTTCCTTATTAGAGATAGAATCCTATCCGACTAAGGCTATGTTTCCTTATTGTACAAGGCACAGCCTACCGGGTGCTATCTTATCTCTAATTACATGATCTGGCCCATCCTCTATCCGAGTGGCCCATGTGCTTGTAGTGAGGTACCCGGGGCCCATGGCTCCCACAGTAGCCCCTGAGACCTTCATAGTTGAGTCACAGCTGATGCCGAGTGCTCATCCTCCACGGTGAAGGTTACCCGAGTACGATGCTCCCGAGTACTCTTTGTCCGAGTAAGTCTTCCCGAGTCCTGCTTCATGTCAGCTGGCAGCGAGGCTATGAAGGGCTTCATGTAAATATATGAATAGTGTGCACCGAATAGGCGCACCTATTAGGTGTAACCCCAGACTTTGTGCTTAATTGCAAAGACAATTAAACGTAAAGTCAAAGATCTTTAACCTGGAAGTCTTTCCCGAGTAGATTACTACTGGTATATGAGACTCTTCGGTATCATGTCAACCGGAATATAATTTATAGTCTTGCCGAGTAGGAGACTACTCGTATATAGGACTCTTCGACTTTACGTCAGTCGGAATATGAGTTTATAGTCTTTTCCGAGTGGCGTCCCACTCAAAAGCTAGACTCTTCCGCATCATGTCGGCTGGTAATAATGTTGCTCATGGCAACTGATGGCCATGCATGTAGGCCGAGTACCACTTTATGAAAATAAATCCATTACGTGGTCAGGTGTTCCCGAGAAAGATACCTGCATCCCCAATTTTAATGAAGACCGGCTTGTGATCCTTGTAAGGATATATCCTCGAGACCTTGTGGATAAAACAGATACCCAAACATATATGTTTAGCAGTGAGGCTTTTATGAAGCGTATCTGTTTACCTCATCGATTCCTGTGGGTAGCACCAGCGCTATAATTTCAACTCAGCCTGCGGGCGGCCCACATGGAGCATGCTACTGTAGGAACTCATGTCTTGTCGGCCCAATACCAACTGTGCAGGCCTGGGCCCATCTAGTCGGTTCAGGCTATAAAAGGATGGGGAGAGAGAAAAAGATTCCATCGTCTTCCCCAAAGCAGCCAATCTCTTCGTCTTCCACCTTCGCGCCTAGCTTTTCGCCTCCCGCCCGGCTAGGGTTAGCAGCAGCTGTTCCCCACCCGGACTCGGGCGATTTCAATCCTCTTCGTTTATTCCAAGCCCCCGATTTGTTTTCCCCCAAATCCCAACACCTCCAGTCATGCCGAAGGCGACGAATCCTGCGGGTGCGCCAGGGAGTTCTTGGCCGATCTCGGATTGCGGCTCGGTGAAGCTGAGACGGCTGGAGAGCGAGCTGAAGTTGCCCAGCCAAGAAGTGATCCATTGGCGGTCGGCGAGGGACGAGTCGAGCCCCAACCCCCGACCTGGTGAAACGGTAGTTTTCGCCTCTTTCTTTGATCAGGGCTTGTGTCTTCCGTCGTCTGATTTCTTCCGCCGCATCCTTGATTTCTACGGGCTGGAGTTGGTGCATTTAAATCCCAACTCGATCCTTCAGATCTCCATATTCGTTACCCTTTGCGAGTGCTTTCTGGGTGTTGAGCCCCATTTCATCCTCTTCCGACACTTGTTCCATGTCAAGCCCCAGCCTTCCAAGAGTAACATCAGTGTGATTGGGGGGGCCGGTCTTCAACTAAGGAGTGATGGGAAGAAAACATATATCGATTTGCCCTTGAAATCTTCTCTGAAGGGCTAGCACAAGGAGTGGTTTTACTGCGCCAATTTAGCTCCTTCCTTGCGCCCGTTTACTGGTATGCCGCCGGCGGTGTTGCCAAGCTGGTCCTCGGAGCCAACCTTTGAAGAACTGGGCCAGGCACATATATTGCTGACGAAGATAGATGACCTCAAGAGGGCCGGCTTGACAGGGCCCTGGGTGGCTCGTCGTTTCCTGACGAGGCGCGTCCAGCCGCTGAAGCTGAGAAGCGCTTTCGGCTAGGCCTTCAAAGGTAAACATGATCCCGACCGGGTGAGCAGCGAGACGGCGGACAAGGGGGTAGTGACCGATACCTTGTTTGGCTACTTCTCTGAAGGGGTCGTTGCCACCGAAGATGATAACCGCCGAGTTGCTGCCTATAGCTTCATCCGGCCGCGGACCAAGGTAACCTTCTACTTTCTTCTGTGGTGAACGCCTGTGGAACGGTGATTGTTTAACCTTGCGTGATGGTATCTTGTCGACTTGCTTGTAGTGGCATGAGGAATTTGATGAAGACTCTCGTCCATTGTCTGCGGTCGCGTCGAGGAAGAGGCCGAGGAGTCCCTCTGATGCCCAACCCGACTCCAAGAGAGCGGGGAAGAAGCCGATTTTATATCGGGGCGAGGGGGCCATGACAGCGCGCGCCATGAGTGGTAGCTTGAAGATAAAGGACACCGCTGCCACAACGCCCACGCGGTCGAGTCCCAGGCTGAGAGCAGCAGGCTTGGGCTCGACGTTGTCGTACTCAGCAACAGCGCCGCCAAGGGGCCAACCAGAGCAGAGGCCGATTGGGGCGAAGGAACCCGAACCAACCATACCAGAATCGAGGCCGACTCAGGCCGATATGCCTCTGCCGTCGATGACACCGACCGGGGCGAGTGCCGATGCTAGCGCTTCGCCGGGGAGCGGGCAAGCTGGTAGAAAGCTGAAGTTTTCCAAGAGGTGCGCTACTCCGAGCCTTCTGTAGTCGTTGCATGTTAAAATACAGTCCTGATGTCTTGCTTCGTTGTGCAGGAAGCGGGCCGATATCGACCTCAAAAAGGTTGACCCATCTGCTCCGCTTGATGAGTCCGCCCCAGCCGATCCAGCGGCAGCGAACACACCTGCTGAGCCGGCGGCCAGCCCGGTCGCTGAGACCGAGGTGGCTCCGACTACAGGGCCACTACCACCACTCGACCGAGAGGTGGCTGTTGAAACTGAGGCCCCAGCCCCCGAGGCACCGTACGTCGCGGAAGTGGGGGACGGATCCCCCGAGCCGATCCCCGATGTTGTAGGGGAAGGAGGTGCCGAGGCCAGGACCCCGTCGCCATCATGGTTATCATCATCGCCATCGTTGCCGTTGCCGCCGCCACCGGAGATCCCACATTTGCCTCGGATCGAAGCTCCCCCACGTGTGATGCCCCGGACCTTCACGTGGTCCACTCGCGACGGCACTATGAAAAGCTTCAGGCTCGATGAAGTCGTCGCGAGGAGAGAGCGCGAGAGCCTGCTTCGTGCCGCCATCAGCGGGTCCCAGGGGGTCGCGGTATGATTCTTGTAGTGAAGCTCCAGCAATCTTCTTGTCTTGATGTTTGACTCTGTCTTCGGTTTGTTCCTTGTTCCGAGCAGAAGCTCGTTGACCGCAACGAGGCGATGACGGAGATCCTGGTCGAGATGGCTCCCCACCTGACGGAATTGCAACAACTCCGGGCATTGAAGGCCGAGATGGAGGCGCGTCACACGAGGAGGGAGGCCTGGCTGAAGAGTGGCGCTGATCAGCTCAGGGCTGAGACATGGGCCTTAGCCGAGAAGATCAGAGGTAAAATCCTCGAGCATATCTTCTCGATTGGACCGTTGATGTACTCATCCAGCTACGTCGATCTCGACTGCTCGGTGGTGTCATGACTGCATGATTGAGCTTTTGGCTAATCTGTGGTGCAGACCTCGAAGCGGAGTTAAAGACCCGAGAGGAGAGGGAGTCGCAGCTGAAGGAGGCCGAAGAAGCCAAGGCCGAGCTTGAAAGGGTCAAGGCCGACCTGACAAAGGCCAACACCGAGCTTGGCCGGGAAAAGTCCGAGTTGGAGAAGGCCGTCGTCAAGCTCGGTGAGGAGAAGGCCGAACTGGAGAAGACCGTGGCCGGGTGGGAGGCCGACTACGAGAGTAAGTCCTCAACCCGACTGCGATCTCAGCCAATACATTAGTCACCCTGTGTGTAGCCGAATCTGACAAGCATGCTTGCCGGCCGATCTGGGCAGGCATGAGAACCAACGTCCAGGCCCAGTACTGGTTCTACACGGAGGAGATAAGGTCAATCAGGGAGTCACGGGAGGCCCTCGTTGGGTCCGTGAAAGGGCTCCTTGACCTTGTAGATCCCCGCCCGGTAGGGACCAGCTGTAGCAGAATTCCTCAAATAATGGGGCGTCTCGAGGGCGCGCCGAGTGCCCTGAAAAGGTACTCAGACGAGCGGGTTGCCGCCGGCGTGGCCCAGACCCTAGCAATGACCAAGTCCATCTACCCGAGGGCGGACATTGAGGCCATCGGGGAGGGATTTTCCGAGGAGATGACGCCCGAGGAAGCGCTGGAGCTGATCTCACAGGCGAAGCCGACTGCTGAAGCGATTACCCGAGACCTGGGTCTGTAAAGGCAATACATTTTGTAGTCGGTGTATATATATGCTTTCATATACGATCATGTGTAAATATATGTGTCGTGCCGACAAACTTATTATTCGGTTGTCATTAGCTTTACCCGACCATGTAGCATGCACCGAGTTAGTTCGATGAAACTTGATAAAAAACGTTCGGAGTAAGATGCTGTACTCGGGTGAACGCATCAGTCGTAGCAAGGCTTCATAACCGGGGTGAAATAAGCTTGTATGTTATTGACAGAACACATATATACATGCAGCCCCCGACTCACTACTCGATTGGAACAAGCGGCGTAGTGAGTCAGGAAAAACTGTACACATGGAAAATGTAAAACTCAGGTATAGAAAGGACGTAGCTGTTCTATATTCCATGAGTTGGTGATGAGGACGCCGTCTTTGGTCTTCAGTCGGTAGGCGCCTGGCCACGTGACTTCGGCTATTATGAACGGCCCTTCCCAGATGGGGGATAGTTTGTGCCTGTCCTTGGTGGTTTGTATCTTCCTTAGAACGAGATCCCCGACCAAAAAGGCGCGGCCACGGACATTGCGATTGTGGTAGCGACGCAGGCCTTGAAGATACCTTGCCGACTGGATTGTTGCGGCGTCTCTTGCTTCTTCCAGCTGATCTAATTCGATCAGTCGGGTGCTGTTGGAGTCGTCTTCGGAGTAAGCCCGGACTCGCGGAGAGCCGAACTGTATCTCTGTCGGTAGCATGGCCTCGGTACCGTAGACCAGGAAGAAAGGGGATTGCCCTGTTGCCCGACTAACCGTGGTTCTGAGAGACCAGAGAACGGATGGTAGTTCTTGTACCCACCGACTCGCATATGGTTGTAGTCGGTCGTATATCCTGGCCTTGATGCCTTGTAAGACCATGCCGTTGGCTCGTTCAACCTGCCCGTTGCTCCGCGGGTGTGCCACAGATGCATAGCAGATCTTGATGCCGAAGTCGTCGCAGAAATCTTGGAATAGGCCCGCCGCGAACTGAGTGCCGTTGTCGGTGATGATGCGGTTAGGGACCCCAAACCGGTATAGTATATTCAGGATGAAGTCCTTTGCTCGTGCCGCTGTGATTGTCGCGACGGGTTTAGCCTCAATCCACTTGGTGAATTTATCCACTGCGACGAATAAATGCGTGAACCCTCCTGGCGCTTTCTTGAATGGCCCGACCATGTCGAGCCCCCATACTGCGAATGGCCAGGAGATAGGGATAGTCTGGAGTTCCTGGGCGGGGAGATTTGTCTGTCTTGCGAAGAACTGGCAAGCCTCGCACTTGCGAACGATGTCTTTGGCGTCTATGACTGCGGTGGGCCAGAAGAATTCCTGCCGGTAAGCCTTTCCGACTAACGTCCTGGATGCAGCGTGGTTGCCACATATGCCCGAGTGGATTGAATGCAGGATCTGCTTGCCTTCCTCGGTGGTGACACAGCGCATGAGGACACCGGATGTGCTCCTTCGGTACAGGTCTTCTCCGACTAGCAGGAAGCTTTTGCTTCGACGCTTGATCTGCTCGGCTTGACTGCGATCTTCTGGGAGTTCATCGTCCAGGAGGAATTTGAGAACAGGACCCCTCCAGTCTTGACATATGTGCAGCACTTCGTCGGTGGTCGGGGTGGGCTCGCCTCCCGACTGCTCTTGTGCCGGTTTCTTCTTGACTGATGGCTCCATAAGTTGCTCGACAAAGATTCCAGTCGGAACCGCTTCTCGCTTGGATCCCATGTTTGCCAGCTCATCTGCCGCGTCGTTGTATTGACGCAGGACGTGTGTGATTTCCAGCCCGTCGAACTTATTTTCCAACTTGCGGACCTCCTGACAGTATGCCGCCATTGTGTCGTCGAGACAGGTCCAGTCTTTCGTGACTTGGTTGACCACGAGTTGGGAGTCTCCGCGCACAACCAGTCGACGTATACCGAGTGATATGGCGATGCGGAGCCCGTGAACAAGAGCCTCGTACTCGGTGACGTTGTGGGAAGCCGGGAAGTGGATTTGTAGTACGTACTTCAACTTTTCGCCAGTGGGGGATGTCAGTATGACTCCAGCCCCGGCACCGCCGATCCGTAGGGAACCGTCGAAGTACATTGTCCAGTACTCTAGCTTTATTGTTGGTGTTGGGAGTTGAACTTCTGTCCACTCGGCCACGAAGTCGGCTAGAGCTTGGGATTTGATAGCTGTCCGTGGCTGAAAGGTGATGTCAAACGCCATCAGCTCGAGTGCCCATTTAGCGATCCGGCCGGTGGCCTCGCGATTATGAAGGACATCCCCGAGTGGAAATGCTGTGACCACCGTGACTTGATGTGCTTGAAAGTAGTGCACCAGCTTTCGGACTGTGATGAGTAGGCCGTATAGCAGCTTCTGGACCTGCGGGTATCTTGTTTTGGAGTCGGCAAGGACCTCGCTGACAAAATAGATTGGCCGTTGTATTTTCTGAAGATGACCCTGTTCGGATCGCTCCACTACCAGCACCGTGCTGACTACCTGTGTTGTTGCCGCCAGATAAAGCATTAGTGGTTCCTGGGGCAGGGGTGACGCCAGCACGGGGGGTGATGTGAGGAATTTTTTGAAGTCTTCGAAGGCTCGCTGGGCTTCCGGGGTCCACTGAAAGGTGTCCGCCTTTTTGAGGAGCTTGAAGAAGGGCATGCCCCGTTCGCCCAGTCGGGAGATAAACCGACTGAGTGCCGCCATGCAGCCTGTCAGCTTCTGGATGTCTTTAAGGCTGGTCGGGGGCACCATGTTCTTGATGGCGTTGACTTTCTCCGGGTTAGCCTCGATGCCGCGGTGCGAGACGATGAAGCCGAGTAACTTCCCAGACGGCACCCCGAAGGTGCACTTGTCCGGGTTCAGCTTCATCTTGAATCTTCGAAGGTTTTGGAAGGTTTCTTCCAAGTCGGCAATGAGGTCTTTTCTGGACTTGGACTTGATCACCACATCGTCGACGTAGGCTTCCACGTTGCGCCCGATCTGAGTGTGCAGACACCGCTGAATAGCCCTTTGGTAGGTTGCGCCTGCGTTTTTCAGGCCGAACGGCATTGTGATATAGCAATACGCTCCAAACGGCGTGATGAAAGATGTTTTTAAACAGTCTTGTTCCCTCAAGCTAATTTGATGATATCCCGAGTAACAGTCGAGAAAACTGAGTAGGTCGCACCCCGCTGTGGAGTCAACCACCTGATCTATCCTGGGAAGACCAAATGGGTCCTTGGGGCATGCTTTGTTGAGGTCGGTGTAGTCGACGCACATGCGCCATTTACCATTTTTCTTCCGGACCAGGACTGGGTTGGCCAGCCAGTCCGGGTGGTAGACTTCCTTGATGAAGCCGGCTGCGAGGAGCTTGGTGATTTCCTCCCGGATAGCATCCTTGCGGTCTTGAGCGAAGCGCCGCAGCCGTTGTTTGACTGGCTTGGCGTCTGGCTTTACGTGTAGGGCGTGCTCGATCACCTCCCTTGGTACGCCCGGCATGTCAGACGGTTTCCACGCGAAGATATCTTTGTTGGCTTGGAGGAAGGTGACGAGCGCGTCTTCCTATTTGGGGTCGAGTCCGGTCCCGACTAAGGCAGTCTTGGAGGGGTCGGAAGGGTCCAGGGGGATCTTCTTCGTGTCAGAGTCCGCTGAAATTCCCGATTTCGCTGCTTTTTTAGCCGGAACTAGATCTTGATCGACTTCAGATGTAGCGGCTTGCCGGATGCTGTCGCGCCCGACCGCCGCTTCTTGTGTTTGAGCCAGCTCGCAGCTCTCCTTGTCGCAGGTGAAGGCTTGCTTGGCGTCGCTGCGGAGGGAGAGGACTCCTGCTGGCCTGGGCATCTTCAGCACCATGTACGTGTAGTGCGGTATCGCCATGAATTTGGCGAGGGCCGGTCGTCCGAGTATCGCGTGATACGCGGTCTCGAAGTCGGCGACCTCGAAAGAGATGTTTTCTGTACGGAAGTTGTCCCGCGTGCCGAAGGTCACCGGCAAGGTTATTTGCCCGAGTGGGGTTGATGACAAGCCGGGGATTATCCCACGGAAGGGCGCGGTGCTCGGCCGTAGTTCTGAACGAGGAATTCTCATCTCGTCCAAAGTCTTGGCGAACAGGATGTTGAGCGCACTGCCTCCGTCGATGAGGGTTTTCTTCAGCCTAATATTTCTGACGACCGGATCCAGGACGAGTGGGTATCGTCCCGGGTGGGAAACCCGATCTGGGTGATCTGCGCGGTTGAAGGTGATAGCCGTCTCTGACCAGCGCAAGTATTGGGGGGTATCCGTTGTGGAGACCGCGTTAATGTCCCGTGCTGATAGCTTCTGCTTGCGCTTGGATTCGTACGCGAGTGGCCCCCCGAAGATATGGTTGAGTTCGGCTTGGGGGTCCTGGAAATCATCAGTCGGACCCGAGTCTGGCTTGTCCTTGTCCTTGTCGGTGCCAGACGATGAAGCTTGCTCGGAGGCAAACTTCTTGAGCATGTGGCAGTCCTTGGCCGCGTGCCGGCCCTTGGGGTGAAAGGGGCAAGGCCCGCTTATGACTTTCTGATAGTCGTTATTCCGCTGGGGCCGCGATCGACTGCGCTCCATGTTGGCCACCTCGTTGTCCGACTTCCGCTTGCGGCTGCCAGGCTTGTTCTGAGGCGGCTCGTTGTCGGCTTTCGCCCTGTTGTCTTTTTGTCGGGGCTCCTTCTTCTCGTCGAAGGCCTCTGCGACGGCTTCAGCCGAGTCGGCGTATTTGTTAGCCATGTCGAAGAGAGTCCGGACAGTGGATGGTGGCTTCCGAGTGAACTTCGCGATGAGCGGGGCGTCTTTTACTCCCTTGCGGAAGGCGGCGATGACGACCTCGTCTTTGATGCTTGGGATTTGATTGCGCTTCTCGGAAAACCTTTTGATGAATTGACGTAGAGACTCGTTCTTTTTCTGATGCAGCTGGTAAAGGTCGTGCTCGGAAGCCGGTCTCTCGTAGGTCCCCTGGAAGTTAGCGATGAACCGCTCCCTGAGTTGTCCCCAGGAACCGATCGACCGCCTTGGGAGGCCTGTCAGCCATGTCCTCGCCGAGTTGGATAATGCGACTGGGAGGTAGTTAGCCATGGCTCTGCTGTCGCCCCCAGCAGCTTGAACTGCTAGGGCGTAAACGGTGAGCCAGGACTCTGGGTTGGTCTTGCCGTCGTACTTTTCGATTCCGGTAGGCTTAAAGCCGACTGGCCAGCGGACGTCCTGTAACTCCCGAGTAAAGGCTGGAATGCCTTCATTATCGTGAGGACTTGGGCTTCGGTTTTGGCGGTGTAGCCGCTCGTAGTGGAGACCGAAGCGCTCGTGTTCATCCTCCAGTCGGCGGCGTTCATCCTCTTCGCGCCGGGCCCTTAGGGTGTTGCGAAGATCGCGTTGTAATCGCAATCGGAGGTCTTGATTGGGTCGGCGGTCGTATTGGTGACGCCGCCGGTTGTCGTAGTTGGTATTGCCGAGTGTTGTTTGGCGGGACTCTTCGTGCTGCCGGGTGGAGCCGGCCGCCCGTCGTCGTGCTGATGCAGATGACTCCGCCGCTGGAGAGCCCGTTCGATGGGTCGGTATGTGAGTGTTGCCTGACTGTTCTTGCTGCTGGCAGGCGGCAGCAGTAATCATCGCCTTGATCTTGGCGATAGTTGGTGTGGCCTGATGATCCGGCCCAAGCTGGAGCGTGTCCAGCAGAGTTGCGGCGGCCACGACGTTCTGTTGCGGCGTGACGAAGACATCGTGGTCGCCGACTTTGGTTTGGAGGATCTGCTGCTGGGCGGCTCGCCCGGCCTGTCGAAGCCCGTCGTTGCGAGCTTGTCGGTTGGCCTCCTCTTGTTGTTGTAGTCGGCGCGCCTCCTCTTGCTGCTCTTCTTGCAGTCGGCGCACCTCGGAAGGTGGCGTTGAAGCCATGAAGATCTCGCGGGGGAGGAGGAAGCTTGCCAAGGTGGAGTCCGAGTTGATGCTCGAACCACCATCCGACTTAGTGTCGGACTCCGAGTAGTTTATCGGAGTTAGGACGACTCCGACCTCCCTAGATCCAATCTGAAACGGTTCATGACCGTGTCCAAACTGAATCGCTGGAGGTCGGGTCTACTGCGCGGGTTGTAGATGCACAGCGTCGCCGAATCCGTATGGGAGATTGACGATCTCTCCCCCTCTCGGCCTAACCCGCGCTGGCTCAAGGCCTAGCGCGAGTCGGACGCCGAAGGAGAGAGTTGTCCCGATGTCCGGCGATGTGAGGGACTGTCGTAGTAGATCGTCGAAGGAGATGGCGACGTCCCTGGGGCCGACTGGCGCAACGCCGGCTAGCTCCTCAGCTGGCAAGATCGGATCTGCCTCGGCCAAGGAAAGGTTGCCGAGTTGATCGGCGACGAAATCTAGGCTTCCGAAGGTGATGGTGTCTCCATTGGAGAACTTGTCACCCTTGACTCCGTTGACGGGATCCATCGAATCTGTTGATGAAGAATTCGCCGTGCCCCTACCTGGCGCGCCAACTGTCGATGCTTTGCACCGGCAATAATACTATGGGGCTACTCGGCGACCTGGAATTCGGTGGATTGCAGAGGAATACGGGAGAATTATACTGGTTTAGGCCCTCGATGTGAGGTAATACCCTACGTCCAGTTGAGGTGTTATTCCTCTGAGGTAGATTTGTGATCAATGATCTGGTCTGCCCTCATGGGGCGCCCTGCCTCCCTTTATATACTAGGGGACAGGGGTACATGGTAAGGATCCCAGTCGGATACGACCAAGGGATTTCCTTATTAGAGATAGAATCCTATCCGACTAAGGCTATGTTTCCTTATTGTACAAGGCACAGCCTACCGGGTGCTATCTTATCTCTAATTACATGATCTGGCCCATCCTCTATCCGAGTGGCCCATGTGCTTGTAGTGAGGTACCCGGGGCCCATGGCTCCCACAGTATCAATAGTATCAACAGGAGAATCCAAGGGAAGAAGACTTATCGGTACGAGTTGAGGAAATAATGAGGGAACAGTTTGGGATGAAGCCCAGAGAACAGACGTTTATGTATCGGCATCCATACCCCGAGTGGTTTGACAGGGTCCCGTTACCACACCAATACAGGGTCCCAGATTTTTCTAAGTTCTCAGGGCAAGATAATACATCTACAGTGGAACATGTTAGCCGATTCCTGGCACAGTGCGGAGAGGCATCGGCTGAAGAAGCGCTAAGAGTTAGATTTTTCCCCTTGTCCTTATCAGGATCGACCTTCGCATGGTTCTCTTCATTACCACCGAATTCGGTTCGGGGGTGGGCCGATCTAGAAAAACAGTTTCACAAGTACTTCTTTGCTGGAATCCATGAGATGAAGCTGACAGATTTGACTTCGGTTAGGCAACGAACAGATGAAACAGTACCGGAATACATTCAGCGATTCCGGGAGGTTAAAAACCGATGTTACAGTCTGAACCTGAGCGATGGGTAGCTGGCCGATTTGGCTTTTCAGGGACTCTTGGCACCGATCAGAGAGAGATTTTCATCCCAAGAGTTCGAGTCCCTGGCGCATCTGGTGCAGAGGGTATCGGCTCATGAAAGCCGATTTCAGGAAGCAAAGAAGGATAAATTTCAAAAACGAGTTGCCCAGGTACAAGTCTACTCATCGGACTCAGATGACGAGGAATCCGATGCTGAAGTTGGGTTGGCGGAGTGGTCTAGGAATAAAAAATCAGTATCGTGTCCATGGGTCAAGGATATTGGCAGGGAGGAACGGTATGATTTTGATGTTAATAAGGCCGATAAAATATTTGATTTGCTATTACAAGAGAAGCAGATACAACTTCCGCCAAACCACGTGATTCCATCAGCCGAAGAATTGAAAAAGAAAAAATATTGCAAGTGGCACAATGCGATATCACATCATACCAACGAGTGCAAGGCTTTTCGGCAATAGATTCAATCGGCAGTCGAGCAAGGACGAATCAAGTTTGAAGATAAGAAGCCGATGAAGATTGACGGGCACCCGTTTCCCGTAAACATGGTATATGCGGGGTCATCGTCAAGGGATCAGGCCGATGGAGCAAGATATCAAAGCTATAAATCAAGGGTTACTTCATCGGACATGATAGAAAAATATTCAAGATACGAGGAACGGAGGGATGAGCCAGAAAGATATAATCCGCACTGGGATTGCCCGTTTTTTCGGTTCTGCTGGGATCAAGGAATGAGACTGCCATCAGCTGAAAATTGCCCCGAGTGCAGCAGTGCAGGGAATCGGCATGATCGCCAGCAGGAATTTTCACGGGATCGGTCACTTGGGAACAGAGCATCGGTTCGTAGCCGATTAGGGCCGATCCATGAAGAGTTCTTTGAAGAGGATGAAGAGGAAGTACGAGAGAAACAAGTCCAGAATCCTCAATGGTGCCCTAGTGGCATATTCACGAAGAACCAAAAGAAAAGGGCACAACGGTTACGGCACCGAGAGCAACAGGAAGAGCAACGCCAGGACCAAGATTAGGGAGAGGCCGACCATCGTCCCAAAAAGACTAAGCAAGTTTGGCAAGTGAAGAAGAAGGACGATGAGGATGCATCAGCACCGGTAAATATGGTGTTCTTTTTGCCTCGGGAGTATAAAGCGCTTTCATCAGACGAAGAAGGCGATGAGGAGGTTTTCGCTCAGCTGACGTTACAATCTGATCATGCCATATTTGATAAACCTGAGGAGTCAGAGCATCGGCACCTAAAGCCGTTATACATCAAGGGTTAC
Source organism: Oryza meyeriana var. granulata (assembly GCA_003991445.1). Lineage (NCBI taxonomy): Eukaryota > Viridiplantae > Streptophyta > Magnoliopsida > Poales > Poaceae > Oryza > Oryza meyeriana. The sequence goes on from RYFJ01001639.1 coordinate 469,508, forward strand.
GTAAACGGGAAGCCGATGACAAAGATGCTGGTTGATGGAGGAGCCGCAGTTAATCTCATGCCTCATGCCACATTCCGGAAGTTGGGGAAGACTGCCGAAGATCTGATCAAGATGAATATGGTGCTAAAGGACTTCGGTGGGAATTCATCAGAAGCAAAGGGCGTATTAAACGTGGAGTTGACAGTAGGGAATAAGACATTACCTACCACGTTTTTCGTCATTGACGGGAAGGGATCATATGGTTTACTTCTCGGCAGGGACTGGATTCATGCGAACTGTTGCGTGCCCTCGACGATGCATCAGTGTTTAATACAATGGCAGGGAGATCAAGTCGAGATGGTTCTAGCAGATCGGTCGACCAACATTGCAATGACTGATCTACCAGTCTGGGAAGCCGATGGTGTTGATTGCCTATCCGGGAAGGTATGGGAAGGAGATTACCTTAAGGTCACTAGCCAGGGGATACAGCCGATCCAGCAAGTCGGCTCTGAATTGTTACTCTGATGGGTTCTATTGAAGACTTCGAGGGGAAACTGGGGAAAGGATTTACGTCGGCTGATGATTTGGAAGAGATTGATATAGGACTAGGAGATAGGCCAAGGCCGACGTACATAAGCAAGAAGTTAAGTCCTGAACTACGAGAGGAATTGATAGCATTATTGAAGGAGTATCAGGATTGTTTCGCTTGGGAGTACCATGAGATGCCAGGATTAAGCCGATCGATTATTGAACATCGGCTGCCCATTAAACCAGGATATCGGCCGTTCAAGCAGGCTCCAAGGAGATTCAAGGCAGAGTTATATGAGCCAATCAAAGCGGAAATCACAAGGTTGTATGATGCCAAGTTCATAAGGCTGTGCCGATATGCTGAGTGGGTTTCTAATACCGTCCCGGTGGAAAAGAAAAACGGAAAATTAAGGATATGTATTGATTTTTGGGATTTGAATAAAGCCACCCCCAAGGATGAATACCCAATGCCGATAGCAGATTTATTGGTGGATGCGGCCTCAGGCCACAAGATTATCAGCTTCATGGATGGCAATGTAGGGTACAATCAGATTTTTATGGCTGAAGAAGATATACATAAGACTGCGTTTCGGTGTCCAGGAGCTATCGGCCTGTATGAGTGGGTAGTAATGACTTTTGGATTGAAAAGTGCCGGTGCAACTTATCAGAGAGCGATGAATTATATATTTCATGATCTCATCGGCTTATTGGTAGGGATTTATATTGATGATGTGGTGGTCAAGTCTAAAAGTGAGGAAAGTCATATAGCCGATTTACAAAAAGTGTTGGAGAGAGCCAAGAAATACGGACTAAGGATGAATCCCAATAAGTGCGCTTTTGGTGTATCGGCTGGGCAATTTTTGGGTTTTATGGTTCATGAGCGAGGGATTGAAGTTAGTCAGCGAAGCATCAGAGCCATTAAGACTACAGAACCACCGAGCAATAAGACAGAGTTGCAATCATTGATCGATAAGATTAATTTTGTGAGGAGGTTTATATCAAATTTGTCAGGGAGGATTGAATCTTTTACTCCATTATTGAAGTTGAAAGCCGATCAAGAATTTGTGTGGGGGGCAGCACAGCAGAAGGCATTTGACGAGATCAAGAATTACCTGAGTTCCCCACCTATTTTGATTCCGCCGCAGAAAGGAATGCCGTTTAGGTTATACTTGTCGGCCGATGAGAGGTCCATCGGCTCTGTTTTGATTCAAGAATTTGAAGGCAAGGAGCGGGTTGTGTTTTATCTGAGCAGAAGGCTTTTGGATGCTGAAACAAGATATCCTGCGGTGGAGAAATTATGCCTGTGCTTATATTTCTCGTGTACAAAGTTAAGGCATTACATCCTATCGGCTGAGTGTACAGTAGTTTGCCAGGCCGATGTGGTCAAATATATGTTGTCGGCTCCAGTCTTAAAAGGGCGAGTTGGTAAATGGGTTTTTGCTTTGACAGAGTTTGACTTGAGGTATGAATCGGCTAAGGCGATTAAGGGACAGGCAGTGGCCGATTTCATTGTGCAACACAGAGGGGCTCACGAAGACTATGTAGAGCCGATCCCATGGACTTTGTTTTTCGATGGATCGGTTTGCAAGCATGGATCTGGTATCGGCTTAGTTATCATATCGCCTCAGGGGGCAAGTTTTGAGTTTGCTTTTACAATTAAGCCTTATCGGACTAATAATCAGGCAGAGTACGAGGCGGTGCTAAAAGGACTTCAACTCTTAAAGGAGATCGGAGCCGATGTCATAGAGGTAACTGGCGATTCTTTATTAGTGGTCAAACAGTTGTCTGGAGAATATGAGTGCAGGGATGATGTTTTGAGGTCGTATTATGAGGAGTGTACGGATTTGTTAAAAGATTTCAAGATAGTATCAATAGATCATATTCCCAGGGAGCAGAATTTAGAAGCCAATGATCTTGCACAAATTGCTTCAGGGTATCGGTTGAATAGACAGGTTGAGGTTGAGATAGCCGATATTGATATCCAGGACAAGGCCGATGACTGGAGACAGGAGTTAGTTGATTACTTGCAAAATCCGTCACAATCGGTTTCCAGGAAAGTTCGGTATAAAGCTACTAAGTATGTACTGCTTGATGGGGAATTATATTATCGGACTTTTGAAGGAGTTCTGCTTAGGTGCCTGAATTTGGAAGAAGCCAAAGTGGTTATGTGCGAGGTGCATGAAGGCGTCTGTGGAACTCATCAGTCGGCCCATAAGATGAAATGGTTGTTGAGAAGAGTGGGATATTTTTGGCCGACAATGCTGGAGGATTGCTTTAGATATTATAAAGGGTGTCAAGATTGTCAGAAATTTGGAAATATACAGCGAGCACCAGCATCAGCTATGAATCCTATCATCAAGCCATGGCCATTCAGAGGTTGGGGAATTGATATGATCGGCCAGGTTTTTCGTCCATCAAGTAAAGGGCATAAGTTCATATTGGCGGCAACAGATTATTTTACCAAGTGGGTAGAGGCGGTTCCTTTGAAGAGAGTTACGTCCAAGGAAGCGATTGAGTTTGTAAAGGAACATATTATTTATCGGTTTGGGATTCCTCAGACGATAACTACTGATCAGGGGTCTATCTTTGTGTCTGATGAGTTTCAACAGTTTGCTGCCAGTATGGGAATCAAGCTATTAAATTCGTCGCCTTATTATGCTCAAGCCAATGGGCAAGCAGAAGCTTCTAACAAGAGTTTGATCAAGTTGATTAAGCAGAAAATTGATGAGCAGCCACGGCGATGGCATACTACATTAGCCGATTCACTATGGGCATATCGGATGGCATGTCATGGATCTACTCGGGTGCCGCCGTATCAGTTAGTATATGGACATAAGGCGGTTTTACCATGGGAGACTAACATCGGCTCTAGGAGAATTTCTTTGCAGAATTAGTTGACAGCCGATGATTATTATAACTTAATGACAGATGAACTTGAAGATTTAGCTCAGAATCGGTTGAAGGCGTTGGAAAGGATCAAGGATAATAAGGCTAAGGCAGCTCGGCATTACAACAAAAAGGTGGTGAATAAGTCGTTTGCCGAGGGAGATCTTGTGTGGAAGTTGATTTTGCCGATCGGGTCTAGAGATAATAAGTTTGGAAAATGGTCGCCTAATTGGGAAGGGCCCTATCGGATTAATCGCTGTGTGCCTGGTAATGCCTATGTGTTAGAAGGTCTTGATGGGACAGAGTTTGCTAAAGCACTTAACGGAAAATATCTCAAGAAATACTACCCTAGCGTGTGGATTGATTCTTAAATCGGTTAAGTATAGCCGATTTCTAAAATAGTCTGGAAAGCCGGTGTTTTGCATCGCCTAAAGACAGCCGATATCAATTGGTATCGCCTTTAGATCAATTAAACAAAATAATACTAAGGGGCAATTGAAGGAAACAGGCGGCAGAGCCGATCAAGTTATGTTACAGCACAGCCAGCGCATTTCAGGAAGCCATCAATTGTTAAGTTACAAGAATTTTCGAATAGTTTCGATTGCGCGCAGACGGATTTGATCAATTTCATTAATGGCATGGATGTCGTCTTCATCGGAGCCCGGAATAGTTTTCAGGTTCTTGCGCCGATGAATGACTTGGCGCACCGTCGCTGCAACCTTAGCCTCTTGGTCTTGGATGGCTTGTGGTAAGCCGATAAGCTGGGATTCTGTGGCTTCGAGGTCCTTGCGAACTTTTTCAAGTTCTCCCAGCAAATCGGCTTCCTTCTTCTTCAATTGATCTAGCTTGGATTGGAGCTCTTGGGGGGCAGCAGCCATATCATCAAGTCTTTTCTTCTCTGATTGGGCTAGCAGCCGATCGGCTTGGATATCTGAGGTGATCTTCTGTTGGTCAGCACGATTGGCTATGCGCTGTCTCAGCTTGATGAGTTTAAATCTGTGAGATTCCAGGTATGCTGCAGGGGTTAATGCATCGACGAGTTCTTCGGGCAGATAGTGTTCGATTTCTGCAAACCTTGCCCGAATCGGCCCACAGTCTTCGATTAGCGCATCAATTGGGTTTTCCAGCCGACTGTTGATGCTTGTTAAATAATCGCGCACATCGGCTGGAAACGACGGTTTGGTTGCTGCGCTGGTGGCTGTTTCGTCATCCGCTTCCAAGTACTTGCCGATGTCAAAAGAAAACAAGTCGGCCAAGGACTGCAAAATTGACATCGGTATAGCGATCAATAAAAGATTAGAAGCGAAGTATGGGTATAAAAAGTTACCTGAGGAAGGATATCAGCAGGTCGAGTGATATTGGCTTCAGTGGGATGAATAGGGGATTCTTCAGAGGGGCCGATGTCAGCCGATGGGATATGAGCGGTCTCGTCAACGACTGGAGGACTTGGTGCCGAGAGTGGAGCAGCAGAGGAAGCCATCAGCTCAGTGCTTGGAGGAATAACAGAAGGAGGTTGAAGTTCTGGAGCCGATGATTCAAGCTGAACAAGAACTTGGTGAGATAAATAAGGAAGCGGGTAATAATAATAATAAGGCTTGGCGCGTACCTGAGGAGATGAGGGAGCTGATGTTGTTTGAGGAGAAGATGGCGTCGGGGTAACGACATCAGCATCACTTTTCTGCTTCTTTGAGGAGGGGCCATGCGCTAACTTCTTACGCTTTTGTCCCATCGGCCGGGGCGCTTTGAGGAGAGCCGATGGGGGTGGAGCATCGCGCCCTAAGTTTGGAGTGGCCGATGGAGGTTGATACAGAATCGGCCGACCGCTGTTGCTTGTTCTCGGGGGCTCGACGCTGGCAGCCTGCAAAGTAGGAGTTAGGGATGATTGGAGATGATGGTTGAGATTTACAGGTGTTACCTCTTCGTTAGATTCGATGTACTCATTGTCAAGGCGGGAACAATAATAGGTGACCGCTAAGCTGAATAGATGTTTTTTCCATTCTGACCACCATCGGACGAAAAGCTTGGTGTTGGCAGTGCAGATGTATATCTCGGTGGCAGCGCCTAGAAGAAGGGAATCTGTCAAAGTCCGCATCCGGTCATACTCTAGGGCATTGCTGACATTGCCCCGAGCCTGAAGTTTGCCAATAAAGAACAGGCCGATTGGAAGCTGACCAAGGCCAAACTGGCGGGAACCGACCGATGGATGATAGAACTCATATGAAGGCTGCGATCGGCCCAGAGAGAAGCCAGTTGGCAACAGACGAGGGGTGATGGCCGATAGGAAGATGGCCTTAGATTCATCATTGTCCAGAGCTCTGTAGTCTTAATGGCTCTGATACTTCGCTGACTAACTTCAATCCCTCGCTCATGAACCATAAAACCCAAGAACTGCCCAGCCGATACACCAAAAGCGCATTTGTTGGGATTCATCCTTAGTCCGTATTTCTTGGCCCTTTCCATCACTTTTCGCAAATCAGCTATATGGCTTTCCTCACTTTTAGACTTAACCACCACATCATCAATATGAATTTCTACTAACAAACCGATGAGATCATGAAATATATAATTCATTGCTCTTTGATAAGTCGCACCGGCACTTTTCAATCCAAAAGTCATTACTACCCACTCATACAAGCCGATAGCTCCTAGACACCGAAATGCAGTCTTATGTATATCTTCTTCAGCCATAAAAATCTGATTGTATCCTGCATTGCCATCCATGAAGCTGATAATCTTGTGGCCTGAGGCTGCATCCACCAATAAATCTGCTATCGGCACTGGGTATTCATCCTTGGGGGTAGCTTTATTTAGATCCCGGAAATCAATACATATCCTCAATTTTCCGTTTTTCTTTTCCACCGGGACAATATTAGAAACCCACTCAGCATATCGGCACAGCCTTATGAACTTGGCATCATACAACCTCGTGATTTCCGCTTTGATCGGCTCATATAACTCTGCCTTGAATCTCCTTGGAGCCTGCTTGAACGGCCGATATCCTGGTTTAATGGGCAGCCGATGTTCAACAATTGATCGGCTTAATCCTGGCATCTCATGGTACTCCCAGGCAAAACAATCCCGATACTCCTTCAACAGTGTTATCAATTCTTCTCGAAGTTCAGGACACAATTTCTTGCTTATGTACGTCGGCCTTGGATTATCTCCTGGTCCTATGTCGATTTCCTCCAAATCATCGGCCGACGTAAATCCTTGCCCCAGTTTCCCCTCGAAGTCTTCAATGGAGCCCATCAGAGTAACAATTCAGAGCCGACTTGCTGAATCGGCTGTATCCCTTGGCTAGTGACCTTAAGGTAGTCTCCTTCCCATACTTTCCCGGACAAACAATCAACACCATCGGCTTCCCAGACTGGTAAATCGGTCATTGCAATGTTGGTTGACCGATCTGCTAGGACCACCTCAACTTGATCTCCCTGCCATTGTATCAAACATTGATGCATTGTTGAAGGCACGCAACAGTTCGCATGAATCCAGTCCCTGCCGAGAAGTAAACTATACGATCCCTTTCCGTCGATGACGAAAAACGTGGTGGGTAATGTCTTATTTCCCACTGTCAATTTCACGTTAAATACGCCTTTCGCTTCTGATGAATTTCCACCGAAGTCTTTTAGCATCATATTTGTCTTGATCAGATCTTCGGCAGTCTTCCCCAATTTCCGGAATGTGGCATGAGGCATGAGATTAACTGCTGCTCCCCCATCAACCAGCATCTTTGTCATCGGCTTCCCATTTACATAGCCCTTGATATATAACGGCTTCAGGTGCCGATGCTCTGACTCTTCAGGTTTATCAAATACGGCTTGATCAGGTTGCAACGTTAGCTGAGCGAAAACCTCCTCATCGCCTTCTTCATCTGATGGAGACGCTTTATATTCCCGAGGCAAAAAGAACACCAAATTCACTAGGGCCGAGTGATCAGCTTCATCGTCCTTTTTCTTCACGCGCCATACTTGCTTGGTTTTTTTGTGACGATGATCAGCCTCTTCCTGATCTTGTCTCTGTTCTTCCTGCTGTTCTCGGTGTTGCAACCGTTGTGCCCTTCTCTTCTGATTCTTCGTGAATATCCCACTAGGGCACCATTGAGGATTCTGGATCTGTTTTTCATGCACTTCCTCTTCATCCTCTTCAAAGAATTCTTCATGGATCGGCCCTAATCGGCTATGAACCGATGCTCTTTTTCCAAACGACCGATCCTATGACAACTTCTGCTGCTGATCATACCGATTCCCCATGTTACTGCACTCGGGGCAATCTCCTACTGATGGCAATCCTATCATTTCCTTATTGATCAGCCTAGGAATCGGTCTAAGTGCCAAACGTAGGATGGGTTATCCTTGTTGTTGAATGTGGATTATATATTTCTGGTTCATCCTTCTGTTCCTCGTACCTTGAATATTTTTCTATCATACCCGATGAAGTAATCCTTGGTCTGTACCTTTGAACGCCTTGCTCCCATCGGCCTATCCTTGATGATGATCCCGCATAGACCATGTTCACGGGAACGGGTGCCCATCAATCTTCATTGGCTTCTTGTCTTCGAACTTGATTCTTCCCTGCTCGACAGCCGACTGAATTTGTTGGCCGAAAAACTTTCACTCGTTAGATATGATGCGATATAGTGTAGCCACTTGCAATATCTTTTCTTCTTTAGTTCTTCGGCTGATGAATCACGTGATTTGGCGGCAGTTGTATCTGCTTCTCTTGTAACAGTAAGTCAAAGATTTTATCGGCCTTACATAATGTCAAATCATATCGCTCCTCTTGCCGATATCCTTGACCCATGGCATGATACTGGATTTCTTGTTCCTAGCCCACTCCGCAATCCACCAGCTCGGATCCCCAATGTCTGAGTCCGATGAATAAACCTGTACTTGAGCAATCCCTTCTCTGTACTTATCTTTTTCCGCCTCTTGAAATCGCGCTTTCATGAGCGATACCCTTCTGTACCAGGGCACCCAGGGACTCGAATTCTTGTGACGAAAATCCTTAATTGGCGCCCAAAAGACCCTGGAAAGCCAGATCGGCAGATGCCCATCGCTCAAGTTTAAACTGTAACATCGGTTTCTGACTGTTCCGAAATCGCTGAACGTATTCCGGTCTGTTTCATCTGCCGTTGCCTAACGATGTCAAATCTGTCAGTCTCATCTCGTGGGATCTAGCAAAGAAGTATTTATGAATACTGTTTTTCTAGATTCGGCCCACCCCGAACAGAATTCGGCGGTAAAGAAGAGAACCATGTAAAGCCGATCCAGATAGTGACAAGGGGAAAAACTAACCCATCAGGGGCCTCTTCAGCCGATGCTCCCCGCACTGTGCCAGGAATCGGCTGACATGTTCACTGTAGAGTGTTTGTCCTGCCTGAGAACTTAGAGAACCGGGACCTGTATCGGGTGTGGTAATGGAACCCTGTCAAACCACTCAGGATATGGATGCGATACATGAATGTCTGTTCCTTGGCGGCTTGATACCCGAATTGCTCCCCTTACTATTTCAGCAACCTAGTTGATAGATCTTCTTCCCCTCAGGTTGTCTTGTTGGTACTAAATAGGTGGAGTTTGTTGCCGATTTTGTCTAGGATTATTTCTCTTTGGTAAAGTACCCGGATCGGCTCCGCCTCCTGGATAATTCTGTTGATATCCCCCATAATAAATAGACCGATGGTACCAGCAGGAATATCCTGTTGCCCCCAAACTTGGTTTTGTGTAAACCAAGTTTTTCTGTATGTCTCTGCTGATGTTGTAAGTAATTGATTTGGTTCAGCCTGTGGGTGGGAAGGTTAAACAGCCTCGAGCAGGTTCTTGAAAATCGATCCATCCACCATCTTTTTTATGAGATTGTGAAGTGTGCTTCACTAGAATCCGGACCTAATTGATGAGTGCATGAAAATGAACTGCTTCATTCACCATCTCTTGCAATGGTTTTACCGGTGGACTCTCAGGTGGCGTACGGCTCGATTCTCCAACAATACTGCTTCGGAAACTGGATTTTGAATCGGCCCTTGCCTTGTCATGCTGAAAGATTCTAAGCACAGTTTCTGAAAGTGGCATAGTTTGCTCAATTTTGCTGTTTTTTGTTCTTCTGTTAAATCTTCCTGCTGACCGGAATTATGTTGTTCTATTTTGACTTCTTCCTGGCCATGTTGCAGGTCTTGATTGTTTTAAACTCCACGTTGAAACTCCGCGTCCCACCAGGCGTGCCAAAAGTGTTGACGCGAAAACCCGCGGGGCCGTACCGGCGTTTTTGGGAGACACGCGAAGGCCTGGGAGATTTGCTTCACTCCAGTGCAGGTCCTAAAATCTTGAGGTTCGTAGGCGGGCAAGTCATTTGACCCTGCAATTGACAAGGAGAAAAAGATTTAAATTCGTGAGCCAATCGGCTGGAAGCCGGCTTGGACTCATCTCATCGGCCGATGGCGATATGCACTGTAGCACTATACATCGGCTAGAGGCCGATGACGCAAGAGCAAAACGTAATAATAAACAAGTTATTAGTGCTAGCCGATCATTGAAGGATGCGCAAAAAACCGGCTATGAACTTAGTAAAATAAACGAGCAGAATGCACGAATAAAATAAACTAAAGGAACTCTAGCCGATCATAGTTTAAAGTTACTGGTATTGCTGCGAAGGTATGCCACGCCGTCCACGGGGCCCTTGCTCGCATCTGCGCCTGAGATCTTCACCCGCTGTTCGTGTCCGTGCTCGGGTTCTTACCTATGCTCGTGCCCGGGTTCTTCTCCCCTGAGTCGCTGCCCGGGACTTGGCCGAGGCCATGTCCGGGGAGCTTGGCCGAGGTCGTGCCCGAGAACTTTGACTGGGATCGACCCGGGAACCTGCTTGTACTCCGCACTTGGATCGCAGAATAACACCAATCGGGCTAGATCGGCAAAGTAACCAATCGGCTAGCCTTAACACGATCGTAACAGTAACGCAGGCAAAGATGTATAACAAGGCAAGCAATAATATGAATGATAAACGATTGATGAGCCAGCCGATTACCGAACAAGACACATGGGTATTGGCTAGAAGCCGATGATAAAATAAATAAACGGAATAATAAATAAATGCAGTCGGCTTCAATAGATAACTTATCGGCAAAGCACTCCGATAACAACATCACATAAAACCCATCGGCTCATCAAGAGTAAAGCTATTATCGTCGTCTAGTAGATCGGACCAACCGTTGCAGCACCAGACCGATTTGGGATGATAGCAATACCTCAATAGGCGATAGATCTGATTTACCGAAAAAATTTTTCGTGATGATGAAACTATATGATAACTTACCGGCTATGTCCCGGTAAACGCTTGCGCAATAAAGTATCAACCTAGCAGGAACGATTTATCGCTAGCAGTTTAGTAGGTGGACCTAACCGATGCAGCACAAACTGAATGATAAACCGCTCCAGTAAGCGATACGATCTACGCACGCGTGATGTGATATACCTAATCAATCTATGAGATCAACTGAACTGATGCAGCCATAAGATAAAGTAAATTATCGTGGTAAGCGACTACCATAACCCGACTAGAATATCGGACCTAACCGAGAAGTCCTAGCCGATAGGTAGCCCGGGGTGACGAGACTTACCTCTGCGCAGGAGTTCGAACCTAACCGATGCAGCCGGCTCGAGAGCAAGATCCCGTCGGATGGCGATGCGCCGAAATTGTATTGCATCGAGTGATAATCTACAAGGTCCCACCGGGCCATACGTATTTATACCCCGAGTTACATGAGTCCTTATAGGACACGATTACATGATTCCTAATTACAATAGAAAACACTAACAAGACCTGACCGGACCGAGGTCAGGTTCTAAAGAATAAACACTGCCTAATTAATAGGTACAGTAAATAACTGCCAAACAGCGTCTTCACGGCCCTTCCCGAAGTCGGTCTCTTTCTGGATCAATTTCCCATCAGTTGACTGCAATTTTCCTGTTGACCTTTGACCGAATCTGACATAGGGCTTACCAAATTTTGGCGTTAACACATGCCCCCCAATTTCGGGTTCCTATATTTTAGGATTTCGAAATTCTTTCATTTTGGCCTCTAGATTTCTTCCATACCCGAGGCGGCCCAAGGTAGCCCCACTTGCCAAATTGTTTGAAACAGTGCAACGGCCTCGATTCCCGCCGGTCATCATATCTCTATAAAAGATCGCTTCGTCTTCCTAGCCCCTTTTTTACGCTTTCACATCACCAGAGCACTACCGCTTTCATCATCTCCAAAACTTCGACAAGCTCCAGCGAATCCAGACGAACCGCCGCAGCCTCTTCTTCAGCCGTTGATTCCTGCATCTTCTTCCTTTCTCGCGATGGCATCGGCCTCTGCAGTTCCTGAGGTAATCTTCTTACCCGATTATTTCTTCCGATTTTGTGACCTAGATGCACCCAATCCACCATGTTCTTCATCTGTTCTTCATCGTGTTCTTGTTTACTGTAGCATCTTAGATACCAGATCTTGATCCCAGCCGCTGATTACCCAAACTTTTTCTATCATGGCCCCATGGGTAGCGAAGACCCCACAGATTTTATAAGCGCCGAGACCCAGCGTATTTTTTTCCTTTCAGAACTTGGCCATGCGAGTTGGCGACTGGACCAATAGCTTCAGGTCATGGCCGAGCAAGCTGCCTGGGTGGAGAGATTGGTACACCAGGGTATCGCTGCGAGAGAACTTACTGGGAAGAATCACATATCGGCTACTGCATCAATCTCTCCCTGGCCGATATGGAAAGGAACGAAGCCCTGCTCGCATCGGCCTCATACTTCTGGTCCGATGCTCTCAATGCCCTCCTTTTTGGGCACGGGCCGATGACCCCCACCTTGCTGGATGTGACCATGCTCACCTGCCTTGACACAACGAGCTACATTAACCCCCTTCAAGCTTCGCTTCAAACCTCTCATTGGCTCCAAGCAAAGAACATCGGCGGCTGTCCAAGTCTACAAATAATCCCTTCACAATAAGGGAACTGGATCGGTTGATGATCGGAACATGTTGCTTTTTCTGAACTTATGGCTGCGAGCGGTTTGTTTTGGTGGCGCAACCCTCGGTCTTGACATCAACATGCAATGTTTGCAGAATGCTTGGTTGATCGAAAACAGATCCCTTGGGGAATTCCTCTTGGTGCACTATCAGTTGCTTCACCAGTGGCAACTAAGTTATCGGCCGCCAGCCGTCACGCATATCGGGGGTCCTTGGTGGTTTGTACAGCTCTGGCTCAATATCTACACTCCAAGGCCTCCCTAAGACTTCTCTTCTCAAACATCCTTCCCAGCCGATTACATAACAAGAAGACCAAGATCCCGTTTACCGCCGATGCGTTTGATGGCGAAGCTGCATCGGCCCTCTCTGGCAGCAAGATAACCCCCGCTGAACTTAGTCAGTGGTTCAAGGGGTTTTACTATGGTTTCACCAGGGAGGCCACTCTCTGGTTTGCATATAATGACGCATCATCATTCGAGATGCCTTCTAATTTTGACCCACTCAAAGCTTTGGATAATGATGAGTCCGAGGCCATATTCCTATCGGCTATCACCCCCCGTCTGTGCCAACTGGCTTCTCTCTGGGCCGATCGCAGCCCTCATATGAGTTTTACCATCCATCGGTCGGTTCCCGCCAGCTTGGCCTTGGTCAGCTTCCGATCGGCCTATTCTTTGTCAACAAACTTTAGGCCCGGGGCAATGTCAGCAACGCCCTAGAATATGATCGGATGCAGACTTTGATAGACCCCTTCCTCCTAGGCGCTGCCACCGAGGTGTGTATCTGCACTGCCAACACCAAGCTTTTTGTCCGATGGTGGTCAGAATGGAAAAAGCATTTATTCAGCTTAGCGGCCCCCAACTGCTACTGTTCCTGTCTTGACACCGAGTACATCGAATCTGATGAAGAGGTAACATCTGCAAGCCTTAACCATCATCTCCAATCATCTCTAACTCTTATTTTGCAGGCTGCCAGTGTTGAGCCCCCAACAACAAGCAACAGCGGTCGGCCGATTCTGTATCAATTGGAGATGCAGGTATCTTTCTCGGGTACACCTGACCACGCTGTGGATTTATTTTCACACAGTGGTACTCGCCTACCACATGCGTGGCCATCAATTGCCATGAGCAACATTTTTCCCGCGGACATGATGCGGAAGAGTCTAACTTTCGAGTAGTGCACTACTCGGGAGAGACTATAAATATATCTTCCCGCTGACATGATGCGGAGGAGTCTAACTTTTGAGTGGGACGCCACTCGGAAAAGACTATAAACCCCCTTTCCAGCTGATATGACGCTGAAGAGTCCCATATACGAGTAGTCTTCTACTCGGCAAGACTATAATGTTTATTCCCGGTTGAATTTTTTGATACTGAAGAGTCATACATACCAGTAGTAATCTACTCGGGAAAGACTTCCAGGTTAAAGATCTTTGACTTTATGTTTAATTGTCTTTATGTCCGATGTTTTAATTTACACGGCAATAAATATATGGGCTACTCGGCGGATAGAAACTCGGGGATTGCAAAGGGAACACAGAAAGATTTATACTGGTTACGCAAGCCCTCGTTGTGAGGTAATTACCCTACGTCCAGTTTTATGTATTCCCTTGAGGAATTATGGTGGCGATTCTGATGAAACCGCTGGCGTATGCTTCTATGAGCTCTTGCCCTCAGGGGGCGCCCTGCCTCCCTTATATACTGGGGAAGGGGGGTTACAAGGTAGGAGTCCCCGCCAGATTCCGACTAGGAGATCTCCCCTTAGAGATATAATGTACCTGGCTAGGACTGTATATTCCTTATTGTACAAGGCAAGGTCTGCCGAGGGTTACCATATCTCTAATTACAAGGCTAGGCCCATCCTCTATCCGAGTGGCCCATAAGCTTGTCATGAGGTACCCGGGGCCCATGGCACCCACAGTAGCCCCTGAGACCTTCATAGTTGAGTCATACCTGATGCCGAGTGCTCATCCTCCACGGTGAAGTCTTCCCGAGTGCATTGCTCCTGAGTACTCTTTGTCCGAGTGCGTCTTCTTCCTGAGTCGTGCTTCATGTCAGCTGGCAGCGAGGCTATGAAGGGCTCCATGTAGAAGTATGAATAGTGTGCGCCGAATAGGTGCACCTATTAGGTGTAGCCCTCGACTTTGTGCTTAATTGTGAAGACAATTAAACATAAAGTCAAAGATCTTTAACCTGGAAGTCTTTCCCGAGTAGATACTACTGGATGTGAGCTCTTCTGTATCATGTCAACCGGAATATGATTTATAGTCTTGCCAAGTAGGGAACTACTCGTATGTAGGACTCTTCGACTTCATGTCAGTCGGAATGTGTGTTTATAGTCTTGCCGAGTAGGATGCTACTCGTATATGGGACCTCTAGTTCATGTCAGCTGGAATAAGGGGTTTATAGTCTTTCCGAGTGGCGTCCCACCCAGAAGTTAGACTCATTCGCGTCATGTCAGCAGGAAAAGGAAGGTTTTATAGTCTCTCCGAGTAGTGTACTACTCGAAAGTTAGACTCTTCAGCGTCATGTCGGCTGGTAATAATGTTGCCATCATGGCAACTGTTGGCCAAGCATGAGGCGAGTACCACTACATGAAAATAAATCCATGGCGTGGTCAGGTGTACCCGAGAAAGATACCTGCATCCCCAATTTAATGAGGACCAGTCTCGTGATCCGAATAAATATATCCTCGAGACCTGGTGGTAGACAGATATCCCAAACATATATGTTCAGCAATAAGGCTTTCATGAAGCATATCTGTTTACCCTCATCGGCTCCTGTTTGGGAGCACCAGCGCTATAATTTCAACTCAGCCTGCGGGCGGCCCACATGGAGCATGCTACTGTAGGAACTCATATCTTGGTGGTGCGGCCAAATAAGCTGGCCTAAGCCGACCTATTCCGGCATAGCTCTATAGAAGTACCATCCATCGCATGTCAAGATGAGTTTTTTGGTGTCGGTAACCGCAATCAGCCAGGGAAAATCCATTCACAAGCCTTTGCCGACTTATGTTCTGGATGCAGCCTGGTTGCCACAGGTGCCCGAGCAGGTATGTTGCAGGATCTGCTTGCCTCCTCAGGTTGACACAGTGCATGACAACTCCGGATGCGCTTTGACGATGGTAAGTCTTCTCTGACTTCAGGAGAGCCGAGCAGGGTACCCGAACCTTGCTATTAGCATAGGATTCGGCTAGCGACCCTCATGGGGATACCCTACCCAACAGAGTTATAGCCAGCTAGGTACCCGAACCTTGCGTTGGCATAGGATGCGGCTGGCGACCCTCATGGGGCGTACTAACCTGACAGAGTTGTGACCAATAAGGTACCCGAACCTAGCATTTAGCATAGGATTCGGCTGGCGACCCTCATGGGGGCGTACCCTCACCAGCCGAGTGATATACGACCCCGGCTAGTGCCGGAAGTCGGTTGTCAGCTCACATGGAGCGTAGCCGAGGAAGATGACGTCCCGACTGGTGCAAGTATCGGTAAGTAGCCCCCATGGAGCATCCCGAGTTAGTATTTTGGGCAGACTAGTCCAGCCCCGAGCGAGGAGATAGGCTCGCAGCCCTGAGTTTCTGTCAACGCGTATCCGGAGCTGCCTGCAATATAAAAAATCGGGTGAGTAGCATCTGATGATGAAAACAAATCATCCGAATGAAATGTATTTTACAATATATGTAAATACATGTTTCTTCCTCTTATTGATATTAATTTCCCCGAGTAGTTGACCCCTTACATTTAAGCAACTCTGCCCGACTCGTCATAGCCCCCTAGCGTCGGGAGTTGGCTCATGGCTCTTCCCAGACAACGCGTTTTGGGTATACTTGAGTTTGTCTTCATAGAGCAAAGTCTCACGGTCAGGATTTATTCTACTCGAGTACTTTTGCAATCATTTAAGAGCAAAAACAGAGAAGAGTGCAGCTTGTGCACTATTAGGTGTAAGCGGCATTGGCCAGGCCGAGTGA
Source organism: Oryza meyeriana var. granulata (assembly GCA_003991445.1). Classification (NCBI taxonomy): domain Eukaryota; kingdom Viridiplantae; phylum Streptophyta; class Magnoliopsida; order Poales; family Poaceae; genus Oryza; species Oryza meyeriana. The sequence continues at coordinate 485,864 of RYFJ01001639.1, forward strand.
AGAAAATATTTATCAGGAAGCGACTTAGCTGTTCGGTATTTCGGAGTGGGGATGCCATCCTTGCGTCTTGAGCTTGTGAGCCCCGAGCATGTCACTTTTGTTCTGATAATCTTCAGTTGTTGAAGGTCGAAGACGATTTGACCGACTGCCACAATGAAGCCGTCTGACTTGCGTTTGCGATTACCCGGCTTTAGTCGGGACCGCGTCGTTGGTGCCTCCCTTCTTCTGTCAGGATGCCTTTTTATCTTTCAAGGGCGCAATCAGCGTGGGCTGAGTCGGCGTTTGTTCGCCATGTCGAATAGAGCCTTGACAGAGTTGGAGGCTTCCGAGTGAATTTGTCGATGAACGAGTGTGTTTTTTGACTCCTTTTCGAAAGGCAGCGATGACGACCTCATCTTGATATTCGGATTGAATTTTTTCTTCTCAAAGAACCTCCTGATGAAGTCACGAAGAGACTCGTTCTTTCTTTGATGCAACTGATACAGGTCGTGTTCGGAAGGTGGTCTTTCATATGTTCCCTGGAAGTTGGTGATGAAGCGTTCCGGAGTTCTCCCCAGGAACCAATTGATTGCTTGGGAAGTCCTGTGACCATGTCCTCGCTGAGTCGGCTAAAGCGACTGGGAGGTAGTTAGCCATGACTTTGTGATCTCCTCCAGCCTGCTCGGATTCCAGAGTGTAGACGTGAGCCAGGACTGGGATTGGTCTTGCCGTCGTATTTTTCGATCCTGTAGGCTTGAAACCCGACGGCAGTCGACCTGTTGTAGCTCCTGGGTGAAGGCCGGTGTGCCTTCATCTTCATGAGGACTCCGACCCCGACTACGGCGGTGAAACAGCTCGTGGTGGAGGCCGAAACGCTCGTTCTCGTCTTCCAGTTGGCGTTGCTCGTCTTCTTCTCGTTTGCGGCACCGAGCATTGATGTCTTGCTGAAGGTCGCGCCGTAGTCGGTCTCGGAGGTCCTGGTTGTCCTGACGGTCGCTTTGACGTTGCCGGTTGTTGTGGTTGCCGAGTGACGTCTGGCGTGACTCCGCGTGCTGCCGACTAGAGCCGGCCGCTCGATGTCGCTTTGAGGTGGATGAGACTGCCGCTGGGGAAGTTGACCGACTGGTTAGTACGAGTGTGTTGCCCGACTGCTGGCGCTGCTGACATGCAGCAGCGGTAAGCATGGCTTTTATCCTTGCGATCGTCGGGGTGGCCTGGTGATTAGGCCCAAGCTGGACCGTGTCCAGTAGGGTTGCGGCGGCCACGATGTTCTGTTGTGGCGTGACGAAGACGTCGTGGTTGCCGACTTTTGTTTGGAGGGCTTGTCGCTGAGCGGTTCGCCCAGCCCTGCGTAGGCCGTCGTTGCGGGTGTGCAAGCGTCTTGCTTCTTCCTCCTGTTGTTCTCGCAGTCGGCAGGCTTCCTCCTCTTGTTGCTCGTGTAGTCGGCGTGATTCCTGAGTAGGAGAATAGCCTTTGGATGCCATGAAGATTTCTCGTGGCGGGGAGAAGCCTGCTGAACTGCTGTCTGACTTAGAGTCGGAATCCGACTGAGAGTCGTAGTCCGACTGTGAGTCGTAGTCGGAATAGTTGATGGGGGTGATTATAACCCCGACCTCCCTAGATCCGATCTCAAGCGGCTCTGGGCCGTATCCGAGTCGAACACCAGAGGATCGTGTTTGCCGCGTCGGATGTTGTTTGAAGATATCCGCGGCGTCGCCGAGTCTGTTCGGGAGATTGACAATCTCTTCCCTTCTTAGCTCGATCTTGGCTGGCTCAAGGCCAAGTCCGAGTCGAACACTGGAGGAAAGAGTTGTCCCGGGACCCGGACAAGATGAAGATTGCCGCAGCAAGTCGACGAGGGTTGCTGCAGCGCCGTGTGGGCCGACTGGCGCGGAGCCGGCTGGTTCCCTGACAGATCGGATCGAGTCCGAGTCGGCCAAGGTGAAATTGTCGATCTGGTCGGCGACGAAGTCGAGGCTTCCAAATGAGATTATATCTCCGGGGGAAAGTTTGCCGCCGTCGACTCCAGTTGCTAGATCCATCGAGCTTGTAGATGTAGATCGCGTCGAAGCCCCTACCTGGCGCGCCAGCTGTCGATGTTTTACACCGGCAATAAATATATGGGGCTACTCGGCGGATGGAAACTCGGTGGATTGCAAAGGAACACAGAAAGATTTTATACTGGTTCAGGCCCTCGTTGTGAGGTAATACCCTACGTCCAGTTTGTATGTATTCCTTTGAGGAATTATGGTGGCGATTCTGATGAACCGTCTGGCCGTATGCTTCTATGAGCTCTTGCCCTCAGGGGGCGCCCTGCCTCCCCTTATATACTGGGGGATAGGGGGTTACAAGTAGGAGTCCCCGCCGGATTCCGACTAGGAGATCTCCCCTTAGAGATATAATGTACCTGGCTAGGACTGTATATTCCTAATTGTACAAGGCAAGGTCTGCCGAGGGTTACCATATCTCTAATTACAAGGCTAGGCCCATCCTCTATCCGAGTGGCCCATAAGCTTTTCATGAGGTACCCGGGGCCCATGGCACCCACACTTCACAATTAAGCACAAAGTCGGGGGCTACACCTAATAGGTGCGCCTATTCGGCGCACACTATTCATATCTCTTTATGAAGCCCTTCATAGCCTCCCTGCCAGCTGACATGAAGCAAGATTCGGGAGAAGACTTACTCGGACAAAGAGTACTCGGGCGCACTGTACTCGGGCAACCTTCACCGTGTAGGACGAGCACTCGGCATCAGCTGTGACTCAACTATGAAGGTCTCAGGGGTTACTGTGGAGGCCATGGGCCCCGGGTACCTCATTACTAGTACATGGGCCACTCGGATAGAGGATGGGCCGAACCATGTAATTAGAGATAAGATAGCACCCGGCAGGCTGTACCTTGTATAATAAGGAAACATAGTCTTAGTCGGATAGGACTCTATCTCTAAGAAGGAAATCCCTTGGTCGTATCCGACTGGGATCCTTATCATGTACCCCTGTCCCCTAGTATATAAAGGGAGGCAGGGCGCCCCTCAGGGCAAGCACAACAAGAACAACGAGATCATTGATCTTCATATACCTTAGAGGAATAACAACTCAACTGGACGTAGGGTATTACCTCACCTTGAGGGCCTGAACCAGTATAATCCTCTTGTGTTCCTCTGCAGTCCACCGAATTCACCCTCGCCGAGCAGCCCCATAGTTTTATTGCCGGTGCAAAGCATTGACACAAACCCTATCCTATCTTTGTTCCCCGTGCATATGCATAGTTGTGGGTGTGATTTGTTGAGTACTATGGGTGGTACTCAGCCTTGCTCCATTTTCCCCAGTGTTGGAGAACGCGTCTGACGAGGAACGTCCTGAGGATTAGGCTGGCTCCGCCGTCAAGGTGCCTGTGGGATGGAAGCTGCTGCTCGGCCAGATGTTCATAGACGTTTTGTTTTTCCGCTGCATTCTGTAATATAAATTTTACTCTGTTTTTAAGATACTCTGTATGGCAACTTGGACTTGTGTACCCTGGCTTTCCTGGGCAGGGATTTAATACACATTTATGTTCAGAATTCCGGTGTGAATTTCTGGGCGTTACAAGTTGGTATCAGAGCCCAGCTTGACCGTAGGACCAGCCAAATGGAAACCCTAAGAGCCCTCTGAAATTCCCATTTGCATATGCTTCTCACAGTTGGAGTTGTTTCGAGAAAAGTGGGAATTTGCTCTTAAATTGGGATAAAATCATGGCTGTTTATTCGAAAAAGAATTTGAGTCAAGTTAAATCTAGGGTTAAAAATTTTATTCATGGGTTTGTATGGGTGTCCAAATATTGGGAAAACATTGGTTATTCTAGGGGAAGGTTTGATTTACAGCGTGCATAAAATCTCTTTATTTGTGTCGAAATTATTATGTGAATCTTATTTAGTACTATTTGTTTTCACAGTGGTATTTTGTCGGTCCCAAAATTTTTACTCACAAAACTATTTACTGCATAAAATCGTTGTTGCTTCTAACTTATTTATTGTTCACTTATTTGGATCTGAGCATACATTGATTCCCCTCCTTGTCTTCTATAGATGGACAACCTCCCCAACCAGCGTGGTACCGACATGGGCGGCTTTGTGGAAGAACTACGGATGATGAGCTTCACCTTGGGGTACAGCCATGCCCTAGAGTACACAGCAGTGGAGCCCTTGGAGGGTGAGCTACTGCACCGGGTTCGTTTGGAGTTACCCGGCGAGATGTACCTCCTGCCTACTATGGAGGTTGAGGTTGGCGGGCGCACTTTCAATCACGCCTGTCAGGAGGCCGCTTTCCGCCTGCTTGGAGAGCTGCGTCGGAAGCATCACTCCACTCTCCGCACCACCGCCTACCGCTACCTCCCCTGCCGGATGCCCGACCAAGAATACAGTCGTTTCTAGCTGGCAGACAATGGGAACGACACCACCATCATTCACATGAGGCAGGCGATGATGGCCATGGACTACATGCACGCCAACTGGGTGCGTGCAGCTCATGACCGGGAGGACGCCAACAGGGTGACCATCATGGGACTCCAGAACCAGATCGACCGCCTGAAGAAGGAAGTCGCGGAACTCAAGGGGCAGCCGCCACCCGGTGGAGCTAGGATCCGGCTGACTCCGAGGAAGAGGACCCTTCCCCCGGTGCGTGTTCAGTTGGCTCCCAGGAACGGGCCACACGCACCACCACCCCCACCAGCTGCAGCACCAGCTCCGGCGCCAGCTCCAGCTCTAGTACCAGCACCGACGGGTGGATGGATCAGTGCGTCGTCTGATGGCAATGGCTCTCAGGGAGGCACCATCATCCATGGGGGCTTCACTTCTACGGACGACAGCAGCTCCTTCGGTGGGTCCCGCACCCGCAGCGAGGCCAGTTCTTGGCCCACGGAAGTATGGATTATGTGGGCGGATCTAGGAGCCGCACAGACGACGAGGCCGGCGACGAGCAGGAGCCGGAGTACGACTCGGATGACCGTCGGAGCTGCTCGGAGCATTAGACGCGCCACCCTTAGCTTTGCTGTTTTCTTAGTTTGATTTCTTGTTTAGTTGTAATGTCAGGCATGTTTGTTTTGTGTGGGGTTAGTGGCGGCATACCGTTGTTGACGCCGAAAACCGCCGGGGCTGTTCAGCGTCTTGGAGACACGCGAAGGCCTGGGAGACTTGCTTCACTCCAGTGCAGGTCCTAAAGTCTTGAGGTTCGTAGGCGTGCCAGTCATTTTGACCCAGCAATTGACAAGGAGATAGAAAAAATTAGATCAGTGATTCAATCGGCTGGAAGCCGATCTGGATTCGTCTCATCGGCCTGTGGCCGATATAAACTGTAGCACTTGTACACCGACTGGAAGTCGATGATGGCATGAACAGTAACTGATAATGATAAGCAAATACCAAACTAGCCGATTGCCGAAGGAATACTTGAAAATCGGCTGTAAACTGATAAAATAAATAGGCAGAATAAATGAATTGACTAATCTTCAGCTGATTGCAATAGTAATAGCTAGCATTGCTCCAAAGATGCTGCTCGCGCCCGTGCCCGGGCCCTTGCTAGTGTCCGCGCCCGGATCCTTGCCTGCTGACCGTGCCTGTGCCCAGGCCCTTGCTCGCGCCCGTGCCCGTGTCCTCGCCTGCTATCCGTGCCCGTGCCTTCGCTTGTGCCCACACCCGAGTCCTCACCCGTGCTCGCGCCCAGGTTCTCGCACGTGCCCGACTACCAACAGCACTTGCGCATCGGCTAAGAAGCCGATGATATAATTGGTGATAATATAAGCAGATAAAAAGCCAGCCGACTGCCTGACTGCCAACAGCATGTGTACTGACTAGGAAATTGATAGCGATATGAATAGCCGACTACCAATATAACATGTGCATCAGCTGGAAAGCCGATGATAGTATAGATAGGCAGAATAATAAGTAATAGACAATGCAGTCGGCTTTAAAAGATAACTTACCGGTTAAGCACTCCGATAATACATCGCATAAAAACCTATCGACTCAACAAGGATAAATCTATCACTATCAATCTAGTAGGTCGGACCCAACCGATGCAGCACAGATTAATAACGATAAAAGAACCTCGATGAGCCGATAGATCTAATGCAATCGTGATGTATATGATAGCTTATCGGCTATACATTCCGATAAGACGCTTGCATAAAATCGATCAACCTAGCAGCAATAACTTATCGGTGGCAGTTTAGTAGGTTAGACCTAACCGATGCAGCACAAATTGTCGATAAGTTACACCCAGTAAGCCGATAAAAACTACGCATGCGTGATGTGGTATATCGACTCGGCCTAAGAGATCAAACTTAACTGATGCAGCCGTAGACAAAGTAGATACACCAGGGTAAGGGGTGACGAGTCTTACCCTCTCGCAGGAGTTCAGACCTAACCGATGCAGCCCGGCTCGAGAAGCAAGAACCCGTCGAAAAGGGTGGCGATGCGCCGAATTTGATATTGATCTGTGAGATAGTTTACAAGGTACCCGGGCATACACATTTATACCCCGAGTTGATACAGTCCTGATCGGGCACGAAACAGGAGTTTCCTAACTATAAAAGGAAAATTAACAAGCTCTGATCAGACACAAGATCAGGTTTATCTAAAAAGTATTAAAACTACCTAATTAATAGATAAGGTAATTGACTGCCATGTCGTGGTCTCCACGATTCCTTTCCAAGCTTGGTCTCTTCCAAATGAACTTCCATTGGCTGACCCAATCTTTTTCCTTTAACCAAGCCCGATATGAATCGTGCCAAATTTTGGCGTTAACAACCGTCTGTTGTGGTATGTCCGCTTGTTGACGCCGAAAACCATCGGCAGCGTCGGGAACGAGCCAATGAACTGGTTCAGCGTCTATAGACACGCGAAGGCCTGGGAGATTTGCTTAACTCCAGTGCAGGTCCTAAATTTGAGGTTTGCGGGCGTGCCAGTCAATTTGACCCAGCAATTGACAAGGAGATAGAAAAAATTAGATCAGTGATTCAATCGGCCGATAAGAATCCTACCAGCCGATTGCCGATAGAACTTGTATACTGGAAATAAAGTACTGCCCGCACCTGTACCCGGGCCCTCGCTCATGCCCGCGCCCAGGTCCTTGCCCGTGCTCGCGCTCGGGTCCTCGCCCGTCCTCGCGCTCGGGTCCTCGCGCGTGCCCGACTACCAACAGCACTTGCGCATCGGCTAAGAAGCCGATGATAGAATCGATGATAATATAAGCAAATAAAAGCCAGCCGACTGCCAATAGAACATGTGCATCGGCTGGAAAGCCGATGATAGTGTAGATAGTTGAAATAATAATCAAGACAATGCAGTCGGCTTTATATAGTAAAAGATAACTTATCGGCTATTGTGGAGGCCATGGGTCCCGGGTACCTCATTATCAGTACATGGGCCACTCGGATAGAGGATGGGCCAGACCATGTAATTAGAGATAAGATAGCATCTGGCAGGCTGTGCCTTGTATAATAAGGAAACATAGTCTTAGTCGGATAGGTTTCTATCTCTAAGAAGGGAATCCCTTGGTCGTATCCGACTGGGATCCTTATCATGTACCCCTGTCCCCTAGTATATAAAGGGAGACAGGGCGCCCCATGAGGGCACGCAAGATCATTGATCACAAAACCACCTCAGAGGAATAACACCTCAACTGGACGTAGGGTATTACCTCACATCGAGGGCCTGAACCAGTATAATTCCCTTGTGTTCCTCTGTAATCCACCGAATTCCAAGTCGCCGAGTAGCCCCATAGTATTATTGCCGGTGTAAAACATCGACAGTTGGTGCGCCAGGTAGGGGACCGGCGAATTCTTCATCAACAGATTCGATGGATCCCATCAACGGAGTCAAGGGCAACAAGTTCTCCAATGGAGACATCATCACCTTCGGGAGTCTTGATTTCGTCGCCGATCAACTCGGCAATCTTTCCTTAGCTGAAGCAGATCCAATCTCGCCAGCCGAGGAGCCAGTCGGCGTTGCGCCAGTCGGCCCCAAGGACGTCGCCATCTCCTTCGACGATCTATTACGACAGTCCCTCACATCGCCGGACATCGCGACAACTCTCTCCTTCGGCGTCCGACTCGCGCTAGGCCTTGAGCCAGCACGGGTTAGGCCAAGAGGGGGAGAGATCGTCAATCTCCCGTACGGATTCGGCGACGCTGTGCATCTACAACCCGCGCAGCAGACCCGACCTCCAGCAATTCAGTTTGGACACGGTCATGAACCGTTTCAGATTGGATCTAGGGAGGTCGGAGTCGTCCTAACTCCGATAAACTACTCGGAGTCCGACACTAAGTCGGATGGCGGTTCGAGCACCAACTCGGACTCCACCTTGGCAAGCTTCCTCCTCCCCCGCGAGATCTTCATGGCTTCAGCGCCACCTTCCGAGGTGCGCCGACTGCAAGAGGAGCAGCAAGAGGAGGCACGCTGACTACAACAACAAGAGGAGGCCAACCGACAAGCTCGCAATGACGGGCTTCGACAGGCTGGGCGAGCCGCCCAGCAGCAGATCCTCCAAACCAAAGTCGGCGACCACGACGTCTTCGTCACGCCACAACAGAACGTGGTAGCCGCCGCAGCTCTGCTGGATACGCTCCAGTTTGGGCCGGATCATCAGGCCACACCAACTATCGCCAAGATCAAGGCGATGATTACTGCTGCCGCCTGCCAGCAGCAAGAACAGTCAGGCAACACTCACATACCGACCCATCGGACGGGCTCTCCAGCGGCGGAGTCATCTGCATCAGCGCGACGTCGGGCGGCCGGCTCCACCTGGCAGCACGAAGAGTCACGCCAAACAACGCTCGGCAACACCAACTACGACAACCGGCGGCGTCACCAATACGACCGCCGACCCAATCAAGACCTCCGAATGCGATTACAGCGCGATCTTCGCCACACCCTAAGGGCCCGGCGCGAAGAACGCGAAGAGGATGAACGCCGCCGACTGGAGGATGAACACGAGCGCTTCGGTCTCCACTTCGAACGGCTACACCGCCAAAACCGAAGCCCGAGTCCTCACGATAACGAAGGCATTCCAGCCTTTACTCGGGAGTTACAGGACGTCCGCTGGCCAGTCGGCTTTAAGCCTACCGGAATCGAAAAGTACGACGGCAAGACCAACCCAGAGTCCTGGCTCACTGTTTACGTCCTAGCAGTTCAAGCTGCTGGGGGCGACAGCAGAGCCATGGCTAACTACCTCCCAGTCGCATTAGCCGACTCGGCGAGGACATGGCCGACAGGCCTCCCAAGGCGGTCGATCGGTTCCTGGGGACAACTCAGGGAGCGGTTCATCGCTAACTTCCAGGGGACCTACGAGAGACCAGCTTCCGAGCACGACCTTTACCAGCTGCATCAGAAAAAGAACGAGTCTCTGCGTGAATTCATCAAAAGGTTTTCCGAGAAGCGCAATCAAATCCCAAGCATCAAAGACGAGGTCGTCATCGCCGCCTTCCGCAAGGGAGTAAAAGACGCCCCACTTATCGCCAAGTTCACTCGGAAGCCACCATCCACTGTCCGGACTCTCTTCGACATGGCCAACAAATACGCCGACTCGGCCGAAGCCGTCGCTGAGGCCTTCGATGAGAAGAAGGAGCCCCGACAAAGAGACAACAAGGCGAAAGCCGACAACGAGCCGCCCCAGAACAAGCCTGGCAGCCGCAAGCGAAAGTCGGACAACGAGGTGGCCAACATGGAGCGCAGTCGGTCGCGGCCCCAGCGGAACAACGACTATCAGAAAGTCATGAGCGGGCCTTGCCCCTTTCACCCCAAGGGCCGCCACGCGGCCAAGGACTGCCACATGCTCAAGAAGTTCGCCTCCGAGCAAGCTTCATCGTCTGGCGCCGACAAGGACAAGGACAAGCCAGACTCGGGTCCGGCTGATGATTTCCAGGACCCCCAGGCCGAACTCAACCACATCTTCGGCGGGCCACTCGCGTATGAATCCAAGCGCAAGCAGAAGCTATCAGCGCGGGACATTAACACGGTCTCCACAGCCGACACCCCCCAATACCTGCGCTGGTCGGAAACGGCCATCACCTTCAATCGCGCAGATCACCCAGATCGGATTTCCCACCCGGGACGATATCCACTCGTCCTGAACCCGGTCGTCAAAAATATCAGGCTGAAGAAAACCCTCATCGACGGAGGCAGTGCGCTCAACATCCTGTTCGCCAAGACTTTGGACGAGATGAGAATTCCTCGTTCGGAACTACGGCCGAGCACTGCGCCCTTCCATGGGATAATTCCCGGCTTGTCATCAACCCCACTCGGGCAGATAACCTTGCCGGTGACCTTCGGCACGCGGGACAACTTCCGTACAGAAAACATCTGCTTCGAGGTCGCCAACTTCGAGACCGCGTATCACGCGATACTCGGACGACCGGCCCTCGCCAAATTCATGGCGATAGCGCACTATACCTACATGGTGCTGAAGATGCTCGGGCCAGCAGGAGTCCTCTCCCTCCGCAGCGACGCTAAACAAGCCTTCACCTGCGACAAGGAGAGCTGCGAATTGGCTCAAACACAAGAAGCGGCAGTCGGGCGCGACAGCATCCGGCAAGCCGCTACACCTGAAGTCGATCAAGATCCAGTTCCGGCGAAAAAAGCAGCGAAGTTGGGAATCTCAGCGGACTCTGACACGAAGAAGATCCCCCTGGACCCTTTCGACCCCTCCAAGACTGCCTTAGTCGGGACCAGACTCGACCCCAAATAGGAAGACGCGCTCGTCACCTTCCTCCAAGCCAACAAAGATATCTTCGCGTGGAAACCGTCCGACATCCCGGGCGTACCAAGGGAGGTGATCGAGCACGCCCTACACGTCAAGCCAGACGCCAAGCCCATCAAGCAACGGCTGCGGCGCTTTGCTCAAGACCGCAAGGATGCTATCCGGGAGGAAATCACCAAGCTCCTCGCAGCCGGGTTCATCAAGGAAGTCTACCACCCGGACTGGCTGGCAAACCCAGTTCTGGTCCGGAAGAAAAACGGTAAATGGCGCATGTGCGTCGACTACACCGACCTCAACAAAGCGTGCCCCAAGGACCCATTTGGTCTTCCCAGGATAGATCAGGTGGTTGACTCCACGGCTGGGTGCGACCTACTCAGTTTTCTCGACTGCTATTCGGGATATCATCAAATTAGCCTGAGGGAACAAGACTGTTTAAAAACATCTTTCATCACGCCGTTCGGAGCGTATTGCTATATCACAATGCCGTTCGGTCTGAAAAACGCAGGCGCAACCTACCAAAGGGCTATTCAGCGGTGTCTGCACACTCAGATCGGGCGCAACGTGGAAGCCTACGTCGACGATGTGGTGATCAAGTCCAAGTCCAAAACAGACCTCATTGCCGACTTGGAAGAAACCTTCCAAAACCTTCGAAGATTCAAGATGAAGTTGAACCCGGAAAAGTGCGCCTTCGGAGTGTCGTCTGGGAAGTTACTCGGCTTCATCGTCTCGCACCGCGGCATCGAGGCTAACCCGGAGAAAGTCAACGCCATCAAGAACATGGCACCCCCGACCAACCTTAAAGACGTCCAGAAGCTGACAGGCTGCATGGCGGCACTCAGCTGGTTTATCTCCTGACTGGGCGAACGGGGCATGCCCTTCTTCAAGCTCCTCAAAAAGACGGACAACTTTCAATGGACCCCGGAAGCCCAGCGAGCCTTCGAAGACTTCCAAGAATTCCTCACATCACCCCCCGTGTTGGCGTCACCTCTGCCCCAGGAACCACTAATGCTTTATCTGGCGGCAACAACACAGGTAGTCAGCACGGTGCTGGTGGTGGAACGATCCGAACAGGGTCATATTCAGAAAATACAACGGCCAATCTATTTCGTCAGCGAGGTCCTTGCCGACTCCAAAACAAGATACCCGCAGGTCCAGAAGCTGCTATACGGCCTACTCATCACAGTCCGAAAGCTGGTGCACTACTTTCAAGCACATCAAGTCACGGTGGTCATAGCGTTTCCACTCGGGGATGTCCTTCACAATCGCGAGGCCACCGGCCGGATCGCTAAATGGGCACTCGAGCTGATGGCATTCGACATCACCTTTCAGCCACGGACAGCTATCAAATCTCAAGCTCTAGCCGACTTTGTCGCCGAGTGGACAGAAGTTCAACTCCCAACACCAACAACAATGCTAGAGTATTGGACAATGTACTTCGACGGTTCCTTACGGATCAGCGGCGCCAGGGCTGGAGTCATACTGACATCCCCCACTGGCGAAAAACTGAAGTACATCCTACAAATCCACTTCCCGGCTTCCCACAACGTCGCCGAGTACGAGGCACTCGTTCACGAGCTCCGCATCGCCATATCACTCGGCATACGTCGACTGGTTGTGCGCGGAGACTCCCAACTCGTGGTAAACCAAGTCATGAAAGATTGGACCTGTCTCGATGATACAATGGCGACATACTGTCAGGAGGTCCGCAAGTTGGAAAACAAGTTCGACGGGCTGGAAATCACACATGTCTTGCGTCAATACAACGATGCAGCAGATGAGCTGGCAAACATGGGATCCAAGCGAGAAGCAGTCCCGACTGGAATCTTCGTCGAGCAACTTATGGAGCCATCAGTCAAGAAGAAACCGGCACAAGGGCAGTCGGGAGGCGAGCCTACCCCGGCTACCGACGAAGTGCTGCACATATGTCAAGACTGGAGGGGTCCTGTTGTCAAATTCCTCCTGGACGATGAACTCCCAGAAGATCGCAGTCAAGTCGAGCAGATCAAGCGTCGAAGCAAAAGCTTCCTGCTAGTCGGAGAAGACCTGTACCGACGGAGCGCATCCGGTGTCCTCATGCGCTGTGTCACCACCGAGGAAGGCAAGCAGATCCTGCATTCAATCCACTCGGGCATATGTGGCAACCACGCTGCATCCAGGACGTTAGTCGGAAAGGCTTACCGGCAGGGATTCTTCTGGCCCACCGCAGTCACAGACGCCAAAGACATCGTTCGCAAGTGCGAGGGTTGCCAGTTCTTCGCAAGACAGACCAATCTCCCCGCCTAGGAACTCCAGACTATCCCTATTTCCTGGCCATTCGCAGTATGGGGGCTCGACATGGTCGGGCCATTCAAGAAAGCGCCAGGAGGGTTCACGCATCTATTTGTTGCAGTGGATAAATTCACCAAGTGGATTGAGGCTAAACCCATTGCAACAATCACAGCGGCACGAGCAAAGGACTTCATCCTGAGTATACTATACCGGTTCGGGGTCCCTAACCGCATCATAATCGACAACGGCACTCAGTTCGCGGCTGGCGTATTCCAAGACTTCTGCGACGATTTCGGCATCAAGATCTGCTACGCATCCGTGGCACACCCACGGAGCAACGGACAGGTCGAACGAGCCAACGGAATGGTTTTACAAGGCATCAAGGCCAGGATATTCGACCGACTACAACCATACGCGGGCCGGTGGGTACAAGAACTCCCATCCGTCCTCTGGTCTCTCCGAACCACGGTTAGTCGGGCAACAGGGCAATCCCCTTTCTTCCTGGTCTACGGTACCGAGGCCATGTTACCGACTGAGATACAGTTCGGCTCTCCGTGAGTTCGGGCCTACTCAGAAGACGACTCAAACAACACCTGACTGGTCGAGTTAGATCAGCTGGAAGAAGCAAGAGACGCCGCAACAATCCAGTCGGCAAGGTATCTTCAAGGCCTGCGTCGCTACCACAATCGCAATGTCCGTGGCCGCGCCTTTTTGGTCGGGGATCTCGTTCTAAGGAAGATACAAACCACCAAGGACAGGCACAAATTATCCCCCATCTGGGAAGGGCCGTTCATTATAGCCGAGGTCACGCGGCCAGGCGCCTACCGACTGAAGACCAAAGACGGCATCCTCATCACCAACTCATGGAACATAGAACAGCTACGTCCTTTCTATACCTGAGTTTTACATTTTTCATGTGTACAGTTTTTCTGACTCACTACGCCGCTTGTTTCAACCGAGTAGTGAGTCGGGGGCTGCATGTATATATGTGTTCTGCCAAAACATACGAGCTTATTTCACCCCGGTTATGAAGCCTTGCCACGACTGACGCGTTTGCCCGAGTATAGCATCTTACTCTGAACGTTTTTATCAAGTTCTATCGGACTAACTCGGTGCATGCTACACGGTCGGACCCAGGTCTCGGGTAATCGCTTCAGCAGTCGGCTTCGCCTGGGCGATCAGCTCCAGCGCTTCCTCGGGCGTCGTCTCCTCGGAAAATCCCTCCCCGATGGCCTCAATGTCCGCCCTCGGGTAGATGGACTTGGTCATTGCTAGGGTCTGGGCCACGCCGGCGGCAACCCGCTTGTCTGAGTACCTTTTCAGGGCACTCGGCGCGTCCTCGAGACGCCCCATTATCTGAGGAATTCTGCTACAGCTGGTCCCCTCTGGGCGGGGATCTACAAGGTCAAGGAGCCCTTTCACGGACCCGACGAGGGCTTCCCGTGACTCCCTGATTAACCTTATCTCCTCCATGTAGAACCGGTACTGGGCCTGGACGTTGGCTCTCATGCCTGCCCAGATCGGCCGGCAAGTAAGCTTGTCAGATTCGGCTACACACAGGGTGACTAATGGATTGGCTGAGATCACAGTCGGGTTGAGGACTTACTTTCGTAGTCGGCCTCCCACCCGGCCACGGTCTTCTCCAGTTCGGCCTTCTCCTTACCGAGCTTGACGACGGCCTTCTCTAACTCGGACTTCTCCCGGTCAAGCTCGGTGTTGGCCTTTGTTAGGTCGGCCTTGACCCTTTCAAGCTCGGCCTTGGCTTCTTCGGCCTCCTTCAGCTGCGACTCCCTCTCCGCTCGGGTCTTTAACTCCGCTTCGAGGTCTGCACCACAGATTAGCCAAGAGCTCAACCATGCAGTCAGGACACCACCGAGCAGTCGGGATTGACGTGGCTGGATGAATACATCAACGGTTCAGTCGGGAAGATATACTCAGAGATTCTACCTCTGATCTTCTCGGCTAGGGCCCATGTCTCCGCCCTGAGCTGATCGGCGCCGCTCTTTAGCCAGGCCTCCCTCCTCGAGTGACGCGCCTCCATCTCGGCCTTCAATGCCCGGAGCTGTTG
The DNA here is from genome assembly GCA_003991445.1 of Oryza meyeriana var. granulata. Classification (NCBI taxonomy): domain Eukaryota; kingdom Viridiplantae; phylum Streptophyta; class Magnoliopsida; order Poales; family Poaceae; genus Oryza; species Oryza meyeriana. The sequence continues at coordinate 500,911 of RYFJ01001639.1, forward strand.
CAACTCCGTGAGGTGGGGAGCCATCTCGACCAGGATCTCCGTCATCGCCTCGTTGCGGTCGACGAGCTTCTGCTCGGGACAAGGAACAAACCGATGACAGAGTCAAACATCAAAACAAGAAAATTGCTGGAGCTTTACTACAAGAATCATACCGCGACCCCTTGGGACCCGTTGATGGCGGCACGAAGGAGGCTCTCGCGCTCTCTCCTTGCAATGACTTCATCAAGCCTGAAGCTTTTCATAGTACCGTCACGAGTTGTCCACGTGAAGGTCTGGGGCATCACGCGTGGAGGAGCCTCGATCCGAGGGAGATGAGGGATCTCCGGCGGTGGCGATAGCGGCGGCGATGGCGACGATGGCGACCACGACGGCGATGGGGCCCCGGCGTCAGCACCGTCATCCCCTACGACTTCGAGGACTGGCACAGGAGCCCCGTCCGCGGCTTCTGCGACGTGCGGCGCCTCAGGGGCTGGGGCCTCGGTCTCAGCAGCCACCTCTTGGTCGGATGGCGGTAGCGGCCCTGTAGTCGAAGCCACCTCGGTCTCAGCAACCGGGATGGCCTCCGGCTCAACAGGTGGGTTCACCGCCGCCGGCTCGGCTGAGGCAGGCTCATCAAGTGGAGCAGATGGGTTGACCTCCTTGAGGTCAATATCGGCCCGCTTCCTGCACGACGAAGCAAGACATCAAGATACTACTCCAACACACAAAGACTTCAGAAGACCCGGAGCAGCGCACCTCTTGGAGAACTTCAGCCTCTTGCCGGGCGACCTGCTCCCTGGTGGAGCGCTAGCTCCGGCAGCCGGCCCGGTCGGCGTCGCAGTCGGCGGTGTCGCATCAACCCGAGTCGGCCCCGGCTCCGGTACGGTCGGCTCGGGCGCCTCCGCCCCTGGCGGCGTTTGCTCCTGCCGGCCCCTCGGTGGCGCTACGGCCGGGCTAGACAACGTCGGGCTCAAACCTGCAGGTCTCAGTCTAGGACTTGATCGCGTGGGCGTTGTGGCAGCAGCGTCCTTTATCTTCAAGCTTCCGCTCACGGCGCGCGCCGTCATGGCCCCCTCGCCCCGATATAAAATCGGTTTCTTCCCCGCTCTCTTAGAGTCGGGTTGGGCAGTAGGGGGACTCCTCGGCCTTTTCCTCGATGCGACAGCAGACAAAGGACAGGAGTCTTCATCAAATTCTTCATGCCACTACAAGTGATTCAACCAAATGTGTCACGCTATGCCGAACAGCTACGGTTTCACGGGCATTCATCACAGAGGAAAGTTAAAGATTACCTTGGTCCGGGGCCGAATGAAGCTATAGGCGGCGATCCGACGGTTATCATCTTCAGTCGCAACCACCCCTTCGGAGAAGTAGCCGAACAAGGTCTCGGTCACCGCCCCCTTGTCCGCCGTCTCGTTGCTTACTCGGTCGGGGTCGTTCTTGCCTTTGAAGGCCCAGCCGAATGCGCTTCTCAACTTCAGCGGCTGGACGCGCCTCGTTAGAAAACGGCGAGCCACCCAAGGCCCTGTCAAGCCGGCTTCCTTGAGATCATCTATCTTCGTCAGCAATACATGCGCCTGGCCCAGCTCTTCAAAAGTCGGCTCCGAGGACCAGCTTGGCAACACTGTCGGTGGCATACCAGTAAACGGGCGCAAGGAAGGAGCCAGATCGGCGCAATAAAACCACTCCTTGTGCCAGCCCTTCAGAGAAGATTTCAAGGGCAAATCGATATACGTTTTCTTCCCATCGCTCCTCAGTTGAAGACCAGCCCCTCCAATCACATTGATATTGCTCTTGGATGGTTGGGGCTTGATGTGGAACAGATGTCGGAAGAGGATGAAATGGGGTTCAACACCCAAGAAGCACTCGCAGAGAGTAACAAAAATAGAGATCTGAAGAATTGAGTTGGGATTTAAATGCACCAACTCCAGCCCGTAGTAATCAAGGATGCGGCGGAAGAAGTCAGAAGACGGAAGACATAAGCCCCGATCAAAGAAAGAGGCGAAAACTACCGTTTCACCAGGCTGGGGGTTGGGGACCGACTCGCCCCTCGCCGACCGCCAACGGATCACTTCCTGACTAGGCAGCTTCAGTTCGCTCTCCATCTGTCTCAGCTTCACCGAGCCGCAATCTGAGATCGGCCAAGAACTCCCTGGCGCACCCGCAGGATTCATCGCCTTTGGCATGACTGGAGGTGGTGAGATTTGGGGGAAAGCAAATCGGGGGCTTGGAATGAACGAGAAGGATTGAAATCGCCCGAGTTCGGGTGGGGAACAGCGGCTGCTAACCCTACCTGGGCGAGAGGCAAAAGGTTAGGCGTGAAGGTGGAAGACGAAGAGATTGGCTGATTTGGGGAAGACGACAGAATCTTTTTCTCTCTCCCGGTCTTTTTATAGCCTGTATCGACTAGATGGGCTCAGGCCTGCACAGTCGGTATTGGGCCGACAAGATATGAGTTCCTACAGTAGCATGCTCCATGTGGGCCGCCTGCAGGCTGAGTTGAAATTAAAGTGCTGGTGCTACCAACAGGAACCGATGAGGTAAACGGATATGCTTCCTGAAAGCCTTATTGCTAAACGTATATGTTTGGGTATCTGTTTATCTCACAGGTCTCGAGGATATATCCTTACAAGGATCACAAGCTGGTCTTCATTAAAATTGAGGATGCATGTATCTTTCTCGAGTACACCTGACCATGTTATGGATTATTTTCATAAAAGTGGTACTCGGCCTACATCTGTGGCCAATAGTTGCCATGAGCAACGTTTTACCCGCTGACATGATGCGGAAGAGTCTAACTCTTGAGTAGTGCACTACTCGGGAGAGACTATAAATATCTATTCCCGCTGACATGATGCGGAGGAGTCTAACTTCTAGGTGGGACGCCACTCGGAAAAGACTATAAACCCCCCTTTTCCAGCTGACATGAAGCTGAAGAGTCCCATATACGAGTAGCATCTTACTCGGCAAGACTATAAACACACATTCCGACTGACATGAGGTCGAAGAGTCGCATACACGAGTAGTATCCTACTCGGCCAGACTATAAAGTTTTATTCCGGTTGACATGATACCGAAGAGTCTTATACACCAGTAGTAATCTACTCGGGAAGGACTTTCAGGTTAAAGATCTTCAACTTTATGTTTAATTGTCTTCACAATTAAGCACAAAGTCGGGGGCTACACCTAATAGGTGCGCCTATTTGGCGCACACTATTCACATCTTCATGAAGCCCTTCATAGCCTCGTTGCCAGCTGACATGAAGCAGGACTCGGGAAGACTTACTCGGACAAAGAGTACTCGGGAGCATTGCACTCGGGCAACCTTCACCGTGGGGGATGAGCACTCGGCATCAGCTATGACTCAACTATGAAGGTCTCAGGGGCTACTGTGGAGGCCATGGGTCCCGGGTACCTCATTATCAGTACATGGGCCACTCGGATAGAGGATGGGCCAGACCATGTAATTAGAGATAAGATAGCATCTGGCAGGCTGTGCCTTGTATAATAAGGAAACATAGTCTTAGTCGGATAGGTTTCTATCTCTAAGAAGGGAATCCCTTGGTCGTATCCGACTGGGATCCTTATCATGTACCCCTGTCCCCTAGTATATAAAGGGAGACAGGGCGCCCCATGAGGGCACGCAAGATCATTGATCACAAAACCACCTCAGAGGAATAACACCTCAACTGGACGTAGGGTATTACCTCACATCGAGGGCCTGAACCAGTATAATTCCCTTGTGTTCCTCTGTAATCCACCGAATTCCAAGTCGCCGAGTAGCCCCATAGTATTATTGCCGGTGTAAAACATCGACAGCTATACATCCCGATAAAACGCTTGCATAAAAACTATCGACCTAGCAGGAACGATTTATCACTAGCAGTTTAGTAGGTCGGACCCAACTGATGCAGCACAAACTGATGATAAATTGCTCCCAGTAAGCCGATACGATCTATGCACGCGTGATGTGATATATCCACTCGGACTAAGAGATCAAACTTAACTGATGCAGCCGTAGACAGAATAGATACACCGTGGTAAGCCGACTACCGTAGATTAGCTAGAATATCGGACCTAACCGAGGAAGTCCTAGCCGATAAGGTAGTCGGGGTAATGAGACTTACCCTCTCGCAGGAGTTCGGACCTAACCGATGCAGCCCGGCTCAAGAAGCAAGAACCCGTCGAAAAGGGTGGCGATGCGCCGAAGTTGTATTGATCTGTGAGATAGTTTACATGGTACCCAGGCATACGTATTTATACCCCGAGTTGATACAGTCCTGATCGGATACGAAACAGGAGTTTCCTATCTATAAAAGGAAAATCACAAGCCCTGATCGGACACGAGATCAGGTTTCCTAAAAAATATTGAAACTACCTAATTAATAGATAAGGTAATTAATCGCCATGTTGCGGTCTTCACGATTCCTTCCTGAATCCGGCTTCTTCTGGATTAGCTCCCATCGGCTAATATGGCTTCTTTCCTTAACCGAACATGGTAATGAACCGTACCAAATTTTGGTGTTAACACCGCCGTAATTAGGAGTTGAACTGTTTTTCCCTATGTTTCCAACCAAGAAGTTCAGTTAATTTAATTCAGCCACTTAATCACCACTCCTGTTTCTGAGCCACCTGTTTTTCTCCTTCCCTTCCTCTACTCTCCCCCTCAGATGGTGAACACCAGGAGTGGAGCCCGTGCTGCCAGTGACGCTAGCGCCACCAACCAGCGAGAAGGAGCACCTCAGAATCAGGGAGCACCCAACCACGTGCCACCGCCACTACCGGAGAACCCAACCTTGGTGCAGGTTCTGGCCAACCAGAACCAGATGATGGCTCTAATGATGCAGCAGATGCAGCACCAGCACCAGCACCAGCAACCACCCAACCCGGTCATTGCCCCTCAGTCCAAACTGCCGGAGTTCTTGAGGGTCAGGCCGCCAACTTTCTCTAGCACCCCCAACCCCATTGATGCCAACGATTGGCTGTTGGCAATTGAGAAGAAGCTCAATCTCCTCCAGTGCACCGACCAAGAGAAGGTCGCTTTCGCTACTCACCAACTCCAAGGTCCCGGATCAGCTTGGTGGGACAACTTCCTGGTGACCCGCACTGCTACCACAGAAGTCACCTGGGTAGAGTTCTGCTACAATTTCTGGAAGTTGCAAATTCCGGCAGGGATTGTGGCACAGAAGAAAAGGGAGTTCAGAGACTTGGTCCAAGGGAACCGGACGGTTACGGAATACCTCCACGAGTTCAACCGCCTGGAGCGCTACGCGCCTGAGGATGTCTGCACCGACGCGGAGAGGCAAGAAAGGTTCTTGGATGGGTTTAACGACGAGCTGACCAATCAACTCCTCTCCAGCGATTACCCAGACTTCGAGAAGCTTGTGGATAAAGCGATCCGCTAGGAGAGTCAACACAACAAGGTGGACCGCAAGAGGAAGGCAGCCCAGTTCCGGACTCAACATGGATAGCATCAGCGGCCACGGATGATGATGGGCCAACAGGGTGGACCAGCCACCATGATTGTCCGTCAACAGCGCCCGTTCCACCCGGGACACCCCGGAGGCAGCAGCAGCAACAGTGGGCAGTACAACCGTTAGTCCGCTCCACGCCCACCAATGGCGCCAGTACAGCAGGGTCAGCCACGAAAGGACAACGGGGGCAAGAGCTACGTCTGCTACAACTGCAATGAACCAGGCCACTTCGCCGACAAGTGTCCAAAACCGAGGCGGATCGGACCTAGGCCCGTAGCTCCCCAGCACCCCAATGCCAATCAGCAGGTAATAAAGGGGCGCGTCAACCATGTCTCCGCTGAAGAGGCACAGACTGTACTGGAGGTGGTATTGGGTACGTTTCTCGTGAACTCAATACCTGCTACCGTACTTTTTGATTCTGGTGCAACGCATTCTTTTATATCCAAGAAACTTTTGGGGACACATGGGATAAAAGTAGTGGACCTTAAAATCCCCATGAGGGTTCATACTGTCGGAGGAGGGAACTCCAACCGCGGGGAGTCTGGAGACCCTCCTTTGAGGTTTGGCCAGGGGAGTTGTTCACAGGACAGCTGCAGCGTCTGGTCGATGGCACGCAAGGGAGACAGGAGAAGTATACAGGTTCAGACCACGCGGAGGCGTAATACCCTACTCCTGTGTGTCTTTGCTATGTGGGAGATGAATGTGGTTTTGGGTTACAAGATGAACTCAGAGGGGTGCTCAGGAGCTAGCTGGGGACTCAGAGATGTTTCTAACCGCCCTCCGAAGCTCTTCTGAAAAGCTCTCCAGAAGGCCTTCTCTATCTGGGCCCCTAGAAGCTCTCTCCCTTTGGAAACTCTAACTTGGGAACTGGAAGCTCTAACCTGAGAAGCCGCCCCCCGAGCCGTGGCATGGATCCTCCTTTTATAGTCTAAGGGGATCCTACAGTGCCACACATGGTTTTCTGGAAACACGTCTTGTCGCACACGTTCGCGGTTGCCTGCTGAGCCATGCTGGAGGCACGTCTGGCCGTCGCCTCGCACGTCCGCTGCAGGCGGCTAAGTCGTCGAGACGTGAGAGCGCACGTCGTTGCCGCCAAAGTCAAAAGTCTCTGACTGCACAGGGAGCGGGAAAACTGAAGCCCCCTTAGTCAAAAGTTCTCTGACCGAGTGACGGGCGCGACACGCCCTGTGGAGGCCATGGGCCCCGGGTACCTCATGACAAGCATATGGGCCACCCGGATAGAGGATGGGCCTAGCCTTGTAATTAGAGATATAGCTAGGTTCGGCAGACTTTGCCTTGTATAGAAAGGAATATATAGTCCTAGTCGGGTGCGTTATATCTCTAAGAGGAGATCCCTTAGCTGTAATCCGGCTGGGACTCCTACCTTGTACCCCTGTCCCCCAGTATATAAGGGGAGGCAGGGCGCCCCATGAGGGCAGATGACCACAGGTTGGATTGGTTCACCAGAATCACCACCATACATCCTCAAAGGAATAACACCACAACTGGACGTAGGGTATTACCTCACATCGAGGGCCTAAACCAGTATAAAATCTCTCTATGTTCCTTTGCAATCCACTGAGTTTCCATCCGCCGAGTAGCCCTATATATTTATTGCCGGTGTAAAACATCGATAGTTGGCGTGCCAGGTAGGGGCTTCGGCGCGATCTACATCCACAAGCTCAATGGATCTAACAACTGGAGTCGACGGCGGCAAACTTTCCCCGGAGATACAATCTCATTTGGAAGCCTCGACTTCGTCGCCAACCAGATCGGCAATTTCACCTTGGCCGACTCGGACTCGATCCGATCTGCCAGGAAACTAGCCGGCTCCGCGCCAGTCGGCCCACACGACACTGCGGCAACCTTCGTCAACTTGCTGCGGCAATATTCATCTTGTCCGGGTCCCGGGACAACTCTTTCCTCCGATGTTCGACTCGGACTCGGCCTTGAGCCAGCCAAGATCGAGCTAAGAAGGGAAGAGATCGTCAATCTCCCGTTCGGACTCGACAACGCCGTGGATACCTTCAATCAACACCTGACGCGGCAAGCCCGATCCCCTAGAGTTCGACTCGGATACGGCCTAGAGCCGCTCGAGATCGGATCTAGGGAGGTTGGAGTTATCATCAGCCCTATCAACTATTCCGACTACGTCTCTCAGTCGGACTACGACTCTCAGTCGGATTCCGACTCTAAGTCAGACAGCAGTTCGGCAAGCTTCTCCCCGCCATGAGAAATCTTCATGGCATCCAAAGGCTCTCCTCCTACTCAGGAATCACGCCGACTACAAGAGCAACAAGAGGAGGAGGCCTGCCGACTGCGAGAACAATAGGAGGAAGAAGCAAGACGCCTGCACGCCCGCAACGACGGCCTACGCAGGGCTGGGCGAACTGCTCAGCAACAAACCCTCCAAACAAAAGTCGGTGACCACGACGTCTTCGTCACGCCACAACAGAACATCGTGGCCGCCGCAACCCTACTGGACACGATCCAACTTGGGCCTGATCATCAGGCCACCCTGACCATCGCAAGGATAAAAGCCATGCTTACCGCTGCTGCATGTCAGCAGCACCAACAGTCGGGTGATACCCTCATACCGACCAACCGGTCGACATCCCCAACGGCAGTCTCATCTACCTCAAAGTGACACCGAGCGGCTGGCTCAAGTCAGCCTCATACGGAGGCACGTCAGGCGTCACTCGGCAACCCCAACAACAACTGGCGGCTTCGAGGCCAACCACGGCATAACCTTCAGCAAGACATCAACGCTCGGCACCGCAAACGAGAAGATGACGAGCAACGCCGACTGGAAGACAGGAACGAGTGCTTCGGCTTCCACCACGAGCGGTTTCGCCGCCGTAGTCGGGGTCGGATCCTCGATGAAGATGGAAGTACCGGCCTTCACCCAGGAGCTACAACAGGTCAACTGGCCGTCGGTTTCAAGCCTACAGCCCATCCAAATACACGATGGCAAGACCAATCCTCGAGCCTGGGTCACAGGTCATTATACTCTGGCCGATCCCGAGCGCTGGGGACAATCACAAAGTTCATCTAACTAACTCCCAGTCGCTTAGCCAACTCAGCGAACATGGCTACAGGACCTCCCAAGCAATCAATCGGCTCATGGTTAGAACTCCGAGAACGCTTCATCCCAACTCAGGACATACCGAAGGCCATCTTCCGAGTACGACTTATATCAGTGCATCAAAGGAAAACGAGTCTCTTTGTGACTTCATCAAAGTTCTCTGAGAAAAAAATTCGATCCCAAACATCAGGATGAGGTCGTCATCGCCGCCTTTCGAAAAGGAGTCAAAGACACCTCGTTATCGACAAATTCACACGAAAGCCTCCTAACTCTGTCAATGTCTCTAATTCGACATGGCAAACCAAATACGCCGACTCAGCCACGCTGTGCTAGGCCCTTGAAGACAAAAAAGCGATCCTAACAGAAGAAGGCGGAGGGCACGACGACGCCGGGTTCCGGCTTAAAGCTGTAGCGCAGAATGCAAGTCCAGACGGCTTCATTGTTGGCAAGTCGGTTACAAACCGTCTTTGACCTTCAACAACTGGAGATTATCAGAACAACAATGACACGCTCGGGCTCACAAGCCCAACGCGAGGATTGCATCCCCACTTCCAAATACGGACAGCCTAAGTCGCTTCCTGATAAATATTTCTTCACTCGGCCTGCCAATGCTGCAGCCGTGACCCTAATAGGGGTACAAGCTGCACCTTTTTTAGGTTTTTCCTCTTAAATATCGCAAAGTACCCGAGTAGCATAAATCCTTGGATCCAGAAACTTTGCTCCATGAAGACGAACTCAAGTCACCCAAAACGCGTGTCTGGAAAGAGCCATGGCCCACTCCATGCTAGGGCTATGATAGTCGGGCAGAGTGCTTAAACGTAAGGCGTCAACA